>CAJNDT010006167.1:0-109486 GCA_905221615.1 Symbiodinium sp. CCMP2592 | reverse complement strand
ATGGCCTTCGCCTTAGCCTTAGCTTTTGATTTGGCTTTCGTGTTTGCGTTGGGCGCTGGGGCGCCAGGTGCAATTGGAGGAGGAGGAGGATCTGCTTTGGATGGAGCACCTTTGGGAGGTGCAGCAGGTGGAGTAGCTTTCGGCCTTCCGTTTCCTCCATCTACAGCAGGAACAGCTTTCGTTTTCGGAGCAGGTGTGGCCGACTGCAGAGACTTCAACACAGACTGCGCGTTGGAATCTTCACGATCCTGAACGATCAAATCCTGAATCTTATCCCACAAGTATGACCACTCACGCCTATACGAAGCTGCCCCAGATTCCCCATGCATCAAGACGAGGAAGAAGCTCCGAATCTTGCAAGTCAGCTCTCTCAGCATCAAAACCCCTAGAAACCCAAGCCAGCACAAGACCTTGGCCTGAAGTGTCAAGCTTGGACAACTGAACTTTGAAACCGTTCTTCCAAGTTCTGAAACTTGCCGCATCTGAAGGGACAGGTTCAAGCTTAAGATGCAAGAGAGCCCTTTGATCAACAATGTCCTTTTCCCGAAGCTCTTTGACAGCTTCTTGGTCTTCAACCTCATCATCTTCGTTGGTCTCAGCAGTACCCGTAGCATTTTGACCGACCTGTTGGACTAACTGTTGAACCACCTCAATCAGTTGATCCACGCGAGGGTCTGATACAGGAGACGTAGGTTGAGGAGGAGCAGGACATGATGATACGGGCGGAGGGACAAAGGTACCCGAGTACAGCAAATGCTGAGTGGGAAGGTCGGAAGCTTCAAGGTGAGTCCATGACGCTTCACTAACACCAGACCCAGAACCGACGGGCGGAGTATGTGCTTTTGGTGGCTTAGGAGGAGATCCGGAGGTCGAGGCGCATGGAGCAGCCGACCGAAGCCTCTGAATCTCTCTCTCCTTGATTTGGCACTCTACTCGGACTTGATTTAGCTGAAAATTCAACATATTCATTCAACTCCGCCTTTGCCTCCGCAAGCTGACGTTCAACATATTGACCGTACTCAAACAATTCCCCACATCTAATCTCCGAAAGCCTGAGCTGTTCCCGAAGCTGATCAACAGCAGACCCTGCTTCGCTCAGCACGTCCCTGACTTGGCCTTGTACCTCATTGATAGAAGCCTGGTGTAGCAGCTCCGCCTGAGCGGCGACTCGATTCGCAGCTTCACCAGCAGCAAATTGCTGAGCGGCAAGGACTTGCTGAGGTGTTGCTCCTATGTTGAGCATCTGGTTGTGGACAACAGTAGGAACACCAGAATCATCGAGAGGAACATTGACAGCTGGGTAAGGAGCTGAAGCTTTCCTGGGAGTTCGGGCTAAAGCTCTTCGGTTGGCGGGAGGAGAGCGTTCGCGTTCAACTAAGGCTGAACTACTCTCTGAGCCCCCTGAAGCACAAGAGGAATCCCTCATACCCGGAACCGCAGCTGCCGAAGCACTGGAGATGTCAAGCAAGGAGCTTGGATCAGTTGGGGTTGATTGAGATTGCGACATGATGACGGAAGTGCGCTAGCAGGAAGGCAGGTCAGTGGCGCAATGCGCCGATCAGACCACACAGATATACCCGGTCAGTGGCGCAATGCGCCTAACAGACCAAGATATAGAAACCCTGAAGCCTGAAAGTAACGTTAAACCAAACTGCCGAGGACAAGGTGGTGGCGCAAGGCAGCCTTTCACACCGAGTCCGAATGCACCCGCTGAGCACTTCAGCCTGAGATCCAATTCAAAATGGAAGGTTCCGCCTCGAAAATCGAGGAAAAGGACCGACCAATCGACGGCAGTTCCCGCCGAGGCAATTGGATGTGAAACGCAGCAGCGTTAGCCGATCTGTTCCATTCCTCACAGATCCCGGTGTTATCGTCTATTATCAACAACGATGGCCGTTGGAAGAGGCGTCGACAGATGTCAAGCTTTCCGAGGCGTCCTGTGCGGGATCTTGTGATGATGACTAAATCAGCTTGACGTTGGCCAACAGATTGTATGAAGGTGTTCCGAAGGGTGTCCAAGGCCCAATCCTCGATGCTCCTGGATCCCTCCGAAATGTGGGAGCAAATCACCACCAATGCTCCCGCCTCCTCTGCAGCCCTGTGGACACGCCTAAGAAGACCCTGAACGTCCGAAAGCAACTCCGGTGCTTCGTTCGGATAAGGAATCTTATATTGCTGCTTCCGATGACCAATGCGAGGTGCCCAGTAATACCTGTCGATCACGTTGTGGAAGTCAAACACGACAACCTTGCCCTCAAGCCGCTGGCTATCTTCGACTCTGAAGTTGCACCTGTTAAAAGTGTCTGGTGAGTACAACAAGACGCTCCTCGGCAGGTCAATAATAGCGTCTGAAGTGAGGGCTGACTTTGGCGGCGCCTTGGGAGTCAATGCTGCCTGACTCGCCTTACTCGCCTTCGAAGCAGGGGGCTTCGGAGGGTTCTTAGGGGGAGTCTTCGGAGCAATACTCTTTGGGTCAAGCGGTGAAATCGGCGGAGTCGGAGTAGATACCTTAGGCACTGCCGCAGTCTTCGCTGCGGGAGCACTCCTCACCTTCGGCGTTGGGGCCAACCTTTGTCCAATAACTGAAGCTGTAACAGGAGTCACTGGAGCAGATGCTTTAGCCACCGGAACTGAAGAAGGTGCTTTCGCCGCTGAGCTTGATGAAGACGAAGAGGACGGCCGCACAGGCGGCGCTGGAGGAGCAGGTGGCACACGAATCCTATGATACGCCGGCACTGCCCCTGACGCCTTGGGAATGAGCGGCGTTTCTTCCGCTTCCACTTCAACTTCAACCAATTCTTCCTCAGGTTCGCTGTCCGATTCAAAGATGGGTCGCCAACCCGCTCTTGTGTAAAGCGGTCGCTGACTGCCGTCTTGGTGGCGGATGGGCACGCCGTCTAAGGAAGTGTATCGGAAAGGCTGAAGAGATAACTGGTACTGTTGGTACGCTTTGCGCTTCCGTACCGCGGATTTCCCAGCTCGAATCCCACGTGGCCTCGGGAGAATCTCTGGGCCACGGTCCGGCTCTGGTGCGTCCATGAATCAAGCTACGCTCTGAAGATCTACACCAAACCGAAAGGGAAGAACGAACACTACGGCTGATAACCAGTTATTCCGACCCCAAACATAGACAACGGTCTGCTAGGGTAGGAAAGGAGAAGAAGGGAAGGGAAACCACAACAGAGGAACCCTGCCCTGAACGTAAAGGCACAGCTCAACAGCGCCTTTTTCATCTTGAGCCAAATTCAAACGGTATGATTCATGATGTCACAGAAGTTACATAGTCAGGCATCACTACTTTACATGGAGGTTGTTCGTAAATCTTCAACTTCTGCAAGGCAAAAGCGTGGACCTGCTGACTTCAGGATCAGCCCCTCCGTCGGTAAATCCGGCGGAGCCTGTCGTTAGAAAACTCCGCCCAGGAGACTGGTCCGGCTCCGCTCCGCTCCGCTCAGACAGCTCGGGCCTCGATGCCGATCTCCCGCTGCGTGATCGCGCGCCAGGGCCGCTCCCCGCCCAGCGCGTCCAGGAGCGCGGCTGGCCGCAGTCCGACGGCAGCCTGCCAAGGCTGCGGCTTCCGGCGGAAACCCGGCTTCCTCCTGCTGCCTTCAGCGCAGCATCAACGTGCTGTTCCCCAAACAGCAGCGCTTCTGAAGATTTGCCCGTCCTGCTGCAACACATAGTCAGCAGGCGTCAGATCCCTTGCTGCCAACCAGTCCTTCTCGTCTTTGGGTGTGCCACCCACCCACCGGTGCTCCTGCTTCAAAAAAACGACCGACCAATGCGAAGGGGAACTCGCATTATCCAACACGCAGGTCCTGATGCCTTGAATCTTGAGCAAGAGCTTTGCATCTTTGCGAAAAGTAGGCCATTCCTGACTCTGCAATTTGTCAAATTCTTGCGAATCGCAACAGGAAGGCGCATGGGCCGACAACGACACTGCGCTCGGAGGATCAGAGTGTATCTCGCGCAGAAGCAGCACGAAGAGCGGCTTCAAGTCTACACCTGGGATTGACAACGGCTCTAGGGCCAGCGGGCCCAGCCAGGCCCATGCCACGAACTGCTGCCAAGCAGCTCAATGGAACTCGCTTTTCGACCTCCTGCCCCTGCCGCCGGGTCATCAACCACCTTTGGTTACTGTGATTGTGCTGCGCCGACCGGAGCCCCACAAGAGCAAGTTGCTGGCATTTGATCAACCAACATGACGGTCTGCACCGTGGCAGATGCTCCTGACATCAACCCACACACACACACACACAGACCGAAACCAATTGAATACACCGGCTTCCACACCTGTGGAGTACTTCACGAGCTCGGGAAGTGCTTCTCCGTCAGTCTCGTTCAGAAGGCTCGGAAACTGCTTTACCAGATCCAAGAGAATCTCCTGACGAGCTTTCTTGGATGCCAAAGGAAAGCAGCATGCCAAACCAGGTGTCAAGCGTCTGCAAGGTTTCCGACCTGTGTCTCGCAGGATTCCGCGAAGTGGCTCTGCAGGCGCCCCGTTGTCCACATGCTTTCGATGCCTGGACTTGGACGGCTGACAGCGCCCACGCTTCTATGTTCGATCAAACACTGCCAAGAACTGCATGGGGGGTGCCGCCTTCTCTGCAATGCCTGTTCCCTGAACGAAGCTCCAGCAAGCACGCGTGGTGCTCGAGTTTTGTTGGGCGTCGTCCATCTTAGCCAATCAGTCAAAGCGATGACATATTGCTACGGTGCTTTTGCTGGCCGGCTAAAGGAGGCCATGCGCTAGTGAGGGAGCGACCCTTCCATCGTTCTTGCAAGTCGTGCCTGTCACAAAGTATGCTGAAGTCATCTCGACATGTGCGACTTCCATCTCAAGGCACAAGTTTTGCCAAGATACAGCTTCTGTGCCAACTGCTTGACGGAATTCTGGTCAGCCTGGATACCACAAGAAAAATGCCGCGGCCATGTGCCTGTGAAAATGCCAATCCAAGCTGCCCAATCCGCGCTGCCAACGAGTGTTTCCAGCACTGCCGGCAGCCTGTCAGGCCGAAGGTGCTGCAGGAAACCAATGACACGAAGTCATCATGAACAGGGTCTAGCCTGAGCTTGACCGCCTGCAGATCTCGCCGCATCTGAGCATTTGCATTCCTTGAAACGCTGACACCATCACGAACCTTAAGCTGCAACGCCTAACACCTGTTGCAAGAGCTCCTCAGGATGAGATTTAGCCAGCCGAAAGCATCCAAGAACTTGCCGAATTTGTTCCCTGGCCGACTGGCCGGGTTCGGGGCTGGGCAATGAAAGGGATACTTCTCTGAAACATGCAGGAGCCACGCCTGCTTGCCTTGAATACCCTAACCACTTCTGACTCGTCATCTGCCTGGAGCTTCCAGGGGATGCGCGTGCCGTTCACAACAGCCAACCCACAAATGACAACGAATGCCTTGTAAGCCCACGGCGGCTGCACGTTTGCCCTCTTCAACCACCCTGCAATCTGGAGATACGGTAGCCTCTCACACAAACATACGCAAACGTTGTTCCGCAGGTTTATTCAATCCCGCATGGCGATGACTCTAAGTTTGGCTTGTTCTGCACAAATGCTGCCCGCCTGGGCAATGGTGATGCACGCATTGTCTTCTGCGGGGGGCATGGAAGGCTTTTTGCGGATCGTTCTCTCGGTCGTCGGCGTACTCCCCTCGGATGGAATGGGACGTCACTTCAGACTAACATGGGCCTAACATGACTGCAGAGACAAACATAGAAGATGCACACAGAAGAAGCATGGCACGCCTGACTTCTTTTTTGAAAGTTTAAACTGCGTGGGGATTTGATCTCGATTATGTTGCTGCTCTCCCCACCAGAGCTGTAATGAATATAGGTGTGGCTGGCTTGCACTCTCCACAGACTGGGACCCTGTCTCTCTCACACTTCCACACGTGCAATCCTATGCAGGCAGAACCGGCGGCCGTTCCTTTTGCACTCGCTGCCGGCGGCGGTTCGTCTGTGCACGGGATAGCTCTGATTGCTCAGGATAGAAGACACATATAGCACTTAGCTATGGGCATTGACTTGAGCCAAACGTTGCGTGGGCGGTCACATAGAAAGGTAAGGAGAAGCGATGCGGTGTGCGTAGCACGTCCACAAGCTTACTCCTAGAGTCGAGGGACGCGTAGCGTGCCCCCTTCTCTTGCACTTTACACGGTCTTGCTCACAGCTCTTATAGTGACACCTTAGAACTTGACAAGGCATCGCAGTCCGTTCGCACCCCCCATGAGTTGCGTCTCCGACGCTGCTCACCCGGAAGATGGCACGATAGGACAACAGAAAATGTTCCGCCGCAACGTTGACATTGAAAATCAGAGCTTTGCATCCCAATTAGAAACGTTGTGACACTCATCTACGTCAGTAACGATCCCCTGAAATGGCAAACGAATCAGGCGTCACCGAAGAAAGAAGCATTCGCGATGGCATTCCACGGGCGAAGCTCAGAGGTCACGTACTGAAAGATGATGTGGTTCAAGTATTGTCTCGCCACCATCTTCGCGTTGACGTAGGATCGCGGTCCCATGGCCGGAGGTTCTCCTCTGGATACGGGTCCCTTTGCTTTCCTTTGTCCTTGCCTTTGTTTCGGCCCTTACTGGCAATGTAGTCATGGTAGGTGTTGGTGTTCCAGCCTCCATGCTGCTCATTTCCAGTTCTCTCACGCCCTTTTGAAGGTCCCTTGGCCGAAGAAGCGCTTGCACGTTCCTCCGTAGTGACAGGCGTGTCCATGATGGAAGTACCACCTGGAGGGAGATAGTCAGCGGCCGAGATGTGATGTAGGGCTTCAGTACGTTTGGTTGTCGGATTTTGCTGTCTCTCAGCCTTGGATCTGACCAATCTGTCCATGAAATGCGCAGGCATTTGCACATTGTGGTCCACCAGCAATCCAATGGTCTGGACTGAATGATCGGCATGAGTCAGCAGGATACCGACGGGGTCGATGTACAGGAAGTCCACCGGTCCAGTTGGCGTTGGTCGTAGCACTGAGAATTGTTGGTGTCCTGTCACCATCGGAATCACCTCGCACAGGACGTTCAGGCAACAGAAGTGCATAGCCTTCACATCTTCATCCCTGTTGCTCTTCAAGTACGTAGTAGGGTTGAAGTTGTCCCTGCCAATTCCCATCATGTTGGCTCCCCGTGTAAGCAACGAAAGCATCTGATTCGTCCGGAAGCGCTTCAAAGTGTAAGTCCCGTTGGGATCGTACTGCTTGAGGTTCTCAGGCTCCTTGGCAAAGCGAATGATCTCCTCGTCAGTCACATCCCTGCTCACACCCGTTTCTCTGTCCACTCCAGCCAAAGATCCCCACTTTCCGAGCACATCATAGCGTTGGCCAAGTGCGAAATTCTCCTCCCTCATCTGGAACAACGGCATAGTCGCCCACTTCGCGAATCCTGACCAAGCCTTGTAGATGGTTCTGCACACCACGAATGCCATATACGAAAGAGCGGCCATGTTGGCGTCAATGCAATGGGCATTTCGCTTTCCTGGGTAGTAGGATGGCTGCATGGCGGTACGTGCGAGTTGTAGTTCAGGATCGATGTTCAAAGACTGGCCGGCGATGAGGACGGGACGTCGTTCCTGTGCAACTGCATCTGGTACTGCGTCATCAAAGTCCTCTCCTGGCTCTGTGTCCATTTCTTCATCAGGTTCCTGTTCTGGATCGTCCTCCGCGACGACAGATGGCTCTGGGATTTCCTCAGGTTCCGCAACGGTCTCTGTCTCCATGGCTTCCTGCTCCTCGACGGTCGCCTCAGGCACTGCTGCTGCCGCAGCTTCCATTGTCTGAGCAATGAAGTCACTGGGGATCTCCGTAGGAGTCTCCCGTTGTGGAGTACCTTGGTAGTATCCGCAAGAAACGAATTGTGACCAGCAGGACGTGCATCGGGAGAAGCATGCTGGAACGATGTTGTAGCATGCCGGGCACACCCTCATTCTCCTTCCATCCTCGTCTCTGCGTAGGTCTTCGGGTCGCCAATTCTTGATGACAAACTTGATCCCTTTGTCCATGTAGTGATGCCGAACCGTGTTCTCCCTGTGGGACTCCAGGACAGTCGTAAGGTCTCGCATGATCTGCTCCTTGCTGGTGTCGTGGGGTCCAGGAGGCATCTCGCAAAGCAATTCCATGATCTTGCTTGGTGTTCGGTATCTCTCGAATTCAGGGAGCAAAGGTGATGCATGTAGTCCAACACCATCTCTTTCTCCAATCGTTCATCGTAGATCTTTTCCACCAGAGCGAAAGAGTGTGTATCTTGAGGATTCGGGACGCAAAACCATACCTCCTTGACGAACTGGAACGGTATCGTTCGGCCAACGATGATGATGCCGCTGTCTGTGATACGTCCATCTTCTCGTGCAAGGTCCTGCGAAGGGACATGGAGGACCGCCAGCGGCATGTGCTTGGCTTGTGGTCCATGTACCCGCATCTTGGTCGTCGCATTCCGGTGATCGAACGGTGCGAATACCCCCCAATAGCTGTGGAGTCTGCCGCCTTGGTTGCCTCGAAATTGGCGCCTATGGTCGAAGTCCCCGTCGGGGTCCTCCGAACCAGGCATGATGCCTTGCGTGACAATGGAATCCAGGTTGCGGCATGCCGTAGCGTGGAACGCGCCTCCAAGACGTTGCAAGAGGGTCATAGATGGAGATATTGCGAACCTGTTCTTGTCCAACTGAAGCAAATTGTTCTGGGGATCTGAGTGCGCAGAGTGACCACTCGTAGCCCGAACTGCCCATGGCTTCACCCAGCCGTTGCAAACGTTCAGGTACCTCTGGCTGTGCCGGCAACGATCATTGTTCTGGATCTCTGTGATCTGGTCAGGAATCGATACCAACATGTTCGAGCCTGCGGATCCAAGAGTCTCCGTGCCGGGGTCCTTCACTCTCACTCCCAGGAACTGCAGCCGAATCTTGGCCTTGTGGCGTCTCGTGGCTGCGAGCATGTTCCCTTGGAACAATAGCTGGAGTCTTTCATTGTACACTCTCTTCCTCTGTTGATCATCGGTCCTTGAGACCGCTTCGGTGATGCGTCTGCTGTCATGGGTCCATAGTTGCTCATGCCTCACCAAATCATCGATCAGCACCCACCCTCCTTCATCACATCGAATGACGCTGCTGAATGCCACTTGGCACCTGTTGTCAAGCCATTCCGAGCCTGGGCGCCTGGCGATTCTGTGACGCAGGTCAGATTGAATGCATGATAGCGCCCAATCCGCGTTCCTTCTTCGATGATGGGTGATGTTGCGAAGGACAACTTCGTTCACGAGGTCCCATCGATTGTGGATGAAGCTTGCACCCTTGGTTGGGATCAGGTCGAGAATCCCGCATCGGATTGGCCTTCCGCCGCCGATGGATTCGTAGCCTGCATTGGTGTAGCCCTGAATAGTATCATCATATTCAAAGCTAGGACGGTCTCCTCGTTGAGGTAGGCGTCGGTCGCGATGGTCCGAAAGCTGCTCAATGAGGTCCACCACCCGCTGACTGTTCTCTGGTCCCATGTCCTGCAGCGGCACACCACAAGCATCATGTAAGCCCCGACGGTTCTCCACATCCGTGCAGAGATTGTGTTTGTTCTCGTAACGGATCAAGACCACATCACCCCGTACGGCTTCGCCTCCGCGTCGCGGTCGGGCTTTGGCCTTGGGTCGTCGGTCCGAGGATGCAACACTCACATGGTCTGTGGTGTCAACGTCCATTGGCTCATCTTGTTGTGGAGGTATTCGACGTGGATATCGAAGAAGGCTTTCCTTGATGATCTGGATGCTTCGAAGTATCAGATCCCGGGTCGCAGCATTTTCCGTGCAATTGGACAGATGGTGTTGATCACTGCCACAAGCGATACAGAACGTGAGGCTATTGCTTCCGACCGACATTTCGCCCTGAGCAAGTATTCCCACATAGTCCTGAAGCTGCGCGACAAATCCTTCACGAATCATCTGCCTGGGATCAGGGTCTTCTGCACCTTGTTCTTCTTCGGGTTGTGCATCCACATCTACATCCTGTGCAGGTATTGGTGGAGCAACAGAGACCCCTGGATCGTCCGTGACGTTGTCAGCGGCCTGTGTCTCGTCGGTCCTTGCAATCTCTACGGGGTAGATATCGCCATCGACGATCACTGTGAAGTCAATCACGAGGTCAGCGGACATGTTGTTGACGATCTCAGCGACTTGTTCATTCTTCTTGGGCGGTGTCCTCTTGCGCGGGGAGTCAACCGTGATCAGCTCGATAGCTTCGGCCGACGCGTAGCGGAAGAATGATCTTTCGATCCCCCTCACGCACGCATTTGCCCCCTCAAGGCCACCCCAATTTGGAAAATGACTTGGGTGTCTCATTGCAATTGTAAGAAGCCCGAGTGCCAGCTCCATCGTGTCACCCAGGAGTTCCTCCTTGGGCAAGGCTGACCCTCTGTAGCATTCTTGGCGCTCCTCCGGAGTCAAAAGCATTCTCATGAAACCAGCATAAGCGCAGTTCCCGGCATCGTAGTAGCAGATGTAGCATGTCTTGCCTTCGGAATCGTATCCTCTGTCCCATGCCAACTGTTTGGCCTTTCCCCATGCCGCGTACTCGATGGCCTGACTGGCTGTGATTCGGAGACCACCGTAGTGAGAAACCGTCTTGCCAATGTCTTCGTAGACCACTTCCGCACAAGCTTTGAGGAACTCCTTGATGTCCATGCGAGGGTCCACAAATTGAAGCCTCAGGTCATAAAGGTGCTTTGCGCAAGCCAAGGTGTATTTCTGGGACGCGACTAAGTCATTGAAGGAGCTGATTTGATGCTGCATCTTCAAGGCTGAAGTATGCGCGCACCCAATGCAGTGTCCAGGATACCCGTTTCCAGTCGGCTTGAAGAAGGCCTGTGCGTAGCACTCAGCCAACTTCATTGCGTCACATCCAGGGCAATAGAACGTTCTCCCTTTGACATAGCCGGTGTTCGGGGTCGCGTAGGTGTCGATCCGGAACCAGTAGTGCCTGTTGTCGTAATAGGCTTCGGGGACGGTCATGGCGATGTCAAAGTCCTGCCAGGTGACTGCGGACGATTCAGCGACCGTGTCACCCTGGGCACCCGACCTGATCTGTTGCTGTTGTTCTCCCGTGAACCATGTCTGCGAAATCTTGGTGGACGTCTTGACTTCACTCTTGTCCTCCCAAATCTCGACAAGCGACGGGTGAGCGACTGTGTCGGCGCGGACAGTTTCATCCCATGAGCGGATTCTCGATGCCTCAACGAAGCACGTGGATACCATCTTCTCGCAGAACAGCTGCTTCTCATAGATAGCGTAGCCCAATTTGAACCTGACCCGAGAGTCCGGTGCTGGCACCTTTTCGGCTGACAGTGTATGCACGCCTGATGACGCATGCTTCATCTGGCTGTACATTCTTGACCAAAACGAAGATCCATGAATCACCACGCATGCTCGGGCTCGCAACTCCAGTTCAATATACATTCCCAGCGCGTGGAAACCGTTGAACAGAGAAGCTTTGTGCTGAAGGTAATTGCTAGCTGCTCCAACGAACCGTAAGTCGTGGTTGATGTTGACAATTGGAGGGCGCGTGGTACGCTTCCCTGCTGCGATGATAGGGTCAACGTACGTCATCTTGAGCTGTCGCTGCAAGTCAGTACGGATCGCTGCTCCGTCTCCGACTTCACTCATCGGAAAAGACATGTTCTCGATGAGGATTGCCTGGAGAGACAGATGGTAATGCAGTGTGACGGTTGCAAGCTGCTCTTCAGTCAAGCCATCCAATGTCGCATTCACAGATTCCAACGATCCTTTTGTGACTTGGAAGTTGTAGTTGGCACCTGTGGTGATCGACGGGCTCACAATGTAGATCTCGCTCCACCCATGCATGCCGAGGTTCTCTCTCAACGTGTGCGTTGATCCCCTGGTCCTTGCAACCATGTCAAAGTCCTGGACGAGGATTGTGCATTGAGAGCGCATAGTCGCGGCATCAGGTTTGCCACCCATACCCAAACTATTGCGAAATCCGTTCAGCGTGTTCATGGTGTTGATCCTTGCTTCTTCCGGAATGTCATCGTTGTCGACAAGATCGCGATCTGCCTCGATCATCACTGCCGAGGTAAGCATTGGAGGAGAAGGAAGATGCACGCATGATACCAATGCCAATGCATGGTACAGCCGTGAATACATCCGAAGCCACGCCTTTGTACTCAGCTTCACGTAGACCTTCAGGTTGAGACCCTTGTCATCACTTTGTGAGACGGAACGAATCCTTGCCAAATAGGTCACCAGTCTTCTGACGTAATGCTGAATCGGCGTGGTCCCCACGTCGTGGTTGGCCACAAACTTTGGCGTCTCATCAATGGTAGGTGGGTACTCGTCGTGATCACGGGTCGTCGTCAGCAAGATCGAACGACAGCCTTTCTCATTGATGTTGACATAATGATACCAACTTTCCTGAGCGCCAGCAGGGATTGGAGCTTCCTCCCATGTCGGTTGCGATGGTTCCTCTTCCGGTTGCGAAGGCGGTTGTTGTGGAGGAGGTGCCGCAGAAGATGACGACGCCGATGCCGTTGCCTCGTCCGTCCTTGCCCTCTTTGGTCCGTGGCTAGGGGTGGCTCGAGGTCCGGCAGCGGATCCTTGCGATTGTTCCGGCGTTCTTCCATGCTCAGGGTGCACGATTCCTTCCGGTTCGAGGTTGCTTGCCGTAGGCATCGCAACTCTCCCCGTTGAGTATACCCAGCTAGGATGCCGTTGAAGGTTGGGCGGAAACAGGCCATCATCTTGCATAAGCGGACTTGGTGCCCTCATCTGTTGGAATTCCGCTTCCCATATGCCCAATGTGGCGCGTTTGGTAGAGCAGTCGACCACGTACCCAGATTCAACTCCGCATTGATTCCAGGCGTAGCCACGGAACGCATCCGGCAATTGGAAACCGTTCTTGTCCTGAGCTGCACATACGGCATCCACATGGTACTTGAGGAAAGCATACGTGGTGTAGTCGGAATCGGGGAGCACGTCATTAGACCATCGATAGTGCGGGAGTCCAGTTTGTGGATCGATCCATGATACATAGGAATGAAGCACGTAGAGACAAACACTGAACGCCTGGAGTGAATTCATCGCAAAGGCGAGCGGATGTCCCATGCCTTGAGGCAATGTGCGCATCATCAAAGCCAGCTGGTGAACGTTGATTGGCGAAGCGCCATCGTTGCCCGCTGCACATTCCTGGTTGTAGGTCCGAAGCCCATACCCAGTGTGCTTTGCGAACATGTACATCAGCTTGCACACCCTGCATAACGTAGGCTCTCCCAACAGGTCGGATTGGTCAGGTGCTCTGCCTGACATAGGCAACTTGTGGTAGTAGTCCTGATTCACCGTATACCATTGTTGAATTCTCGTGTCTGTCACGGCCTGGTAGGGCGTCTCCACGGAATTGATGAGAACGGCGAGATTGTAGTACACGTCCGCATTGACGATGTTCCTGGTTGCAGTGTTCAAGTCGAACCGAACTTGTTGTCTTTCTTGTTCCAGTTCAACCACAGCCAACTTTGCATCATCACGGATCACTTCCTCATCCACCATAAATCTTGTGATGGCATGAAACTTCCCTCCGTAATCAGCAACAACGTGCTTGAGACCTCCACCAAACTTGATGACCATGGCGAGAACCTCCCCATAAGGTTTATTCATGTACTCCTCCGGGGCGGCGAACAAGCAAGCCTTGAGGATTTCTCGAACTCGAATGGAAAGATCCCCTCCTGGCGACAGATTTGCACACGTGAACAGCAAGACCAAAGGAGGTGCTTTGAAAGCTGCCCATGTGCGAATGAGATCATTGTCGACCACTTTGTCTTTCGTAATCTTTGGCGGGAGCGAAACGCTCTGCGACGAGTCCTCAGAATACATCTGCAGAAACTTGTGGAACTTCAGGAACGTCCGCATCATCCCACCAGAAGGGAAAACTTCTTCATGGTCCACTCCTTCGAAGGCCAGCTCGTAGGCATTGTAGCTTTCACCCATGGCTCGGGATTCGGTCCTTCCTCCGTGAGAGAGAAGTACCCACCCCTATGCGACTTCACGGTTCCGGGTGCTCTGTAAGAGGCACCCTTCCCCGATCCGTCGGGTCAGACCTTAGTTGTTCCTTAGTTGGGGCTGTGTTATAGCCCCTTCATCAGCGTCTATACACTGACGTTGCTGCCATGCAATGTCCTCAGATTCATGTGCAACATGACTGACACTGACATGAGCTCGAACAAGGCTGCGAACATTCCTCGCAATCGACCGCCATGACACATCAATGCGCTGCGACAAACTGCTCTTCGATTCATGGTCCAAGCAATCATCCATTCTCACCATCAAACGATCCGCTTCAGGCATGTTAGAGAACATGATCCTGCGTCCACCACCATCGCCACCAGCACCAACATGGTCATCAATCTTAACCTTCGTCACCTTGCCACTTGAAACAAGAGCATGCAACTCTGGCCAAGACCAACATGAACATGAAGAAGGCATGTCAAGCGAAAAATAGACGTCGGAAAATTCCGCACACTTCTTCAGCAGGCGTTTGAGAGATTTCAAGACACTTCTGAAAACCTTGTACTTCCCACCGGAACGTTTCTCACCCCCCACGCAAGCCCCTTCACTACTTCCAGGACCAACACCTGATCGCAAAAGCGATGCCACGAATAGCACAGGTGTGCGCAGGTCATTCCGGCACGAATCCTTCATTGCACCGATAAGGCTGTCCTCATCGGCCTTAGAGCCAATTAGCTCTTTGCAAGTTATGCGAGCGCATCCCTTAGTGGACTTAGGCACGGCGTAGCCATTGCCCAAGCCACAGAGGTCAACAATCATGCGGTCAGGCTTTCGTCCACCAGCCTTCGACGGCATTGCTACCAATCTCCCATCGCCCGTTGCCTGAAATTTCAAGGCTTTAAGCAATCTCCTGGAGATTTGGCTAGTCAACTCGCATTTATCAGATCGATCCTTAGCGTCCGAATCGGTCATGTGCAAATGTTTGGACGAGCACACGTCAGACGACTTAGGATGCAACGCGACGTTTGCGGCAATGTACTCCCATTCATCCTTGCAGTAGCCGAGCTCAACGGCGGTTCCGGGAGATACAGGATCCCGAAAGGTATAACGTTGCCCGTGAGTGCATCCTTGGATCTTGATGCTCTTCCACATGGCATCTTCCTGAAGTCCCTTGTACTGCTTGGTTTCCTGGACTTGTACTCGAGGAGGTACTTCGATGATGATTTGGAACCCCCACGATGCCGCTCTGCGCGCAATTCTTTGGACGACCTCCCCCCATGGGTAGTCTGTCCGCAATTTGGCCCTTTCAGGGTTGTCAGCGATTTTCCGACTCAGCCACGAATTCTTGCCCAACACCCCTGCGCCAATGAAGATCACGGAGTTAGGGTTGTTTTTCCTCGCTTCCACCACATCGAAGAGGTAGGCACACATGGCGTCGTCAACTTCTCGCCCCATACTCAGAACATTTACTTGCAACCCAGGGTCGTAGTGAGAATCGGGAGCATGCTGCGCAATGCAGTCCTTGCCAGGAGCATACTCATTCCACCAGTTCTCCTCATCGACTCCTACCAATGTCCACACCGTCACTGCCTTTGGAGCATCTTTGATAGTGATACGGTATTTCCAACGGCTGTAAGGATTTTTGTAAGTATGGACCAACCCTCCATCGTGGTCGAGGAATTGGATCACCAGGCCCTCCTTGGGTTTGTTTTCGGCGAAGTTGACCACGTGAGGCACAATTGCTCCATCATACCCTTGATATTCCCTTTTCTGTTCAGCCGCATCATGCCATACATCCTCGTACACTGACGACCATTGGTCATAGCCGAATTGGGAGGCTTGACTTTTGGACTGGCCGTTGAAACAAAGAGGTAATGTAAAGCCCTGGTACCCCCCATGGATGGCACGCGCCAGTGTGACAACCACCGCTCGCCATTTGGCGGGCAGGGCGCGCACATAAGACTGGCCCAAAGGCGGGTTCAGGAGGAGGCAAAAACGGCGGCGCAAGGACGTCCGCAATAGCGGCTGGGCGCAAATGCCCCCGTACCGGATGGTACTGAAACACAGCACGCTCCACATAGCGGTCGAACTTGCCCGGTTGATCAAGGATAGCAGCACGGTCCTCCATTTGGTGCCACTGCCCTTCACGAAGAATCCAAGTCGACCGAAGGTAGCGACCAGGCGGCAACGCGGAAGGCGGCCCCCGCAGCATGCGCGGGAACTTGACAACCAGGATGGGGTCCACACTGTCATGTTCTTGCAAGCCTTCCTTACTCGACAATCCAGCGCGATACAACACCTGAGGGAGGATCGGCGTCTGCGTGTAAGGAAAACAGGGCACTTCGCTCTTGAATGAGTAGTGCTGTTGACCCTTCTCATCCGTGCTCTGGGTATGAGTAGGGCGCATCAGATCCATAATCTCTTGGGAGCCAATGATGGCCGGCGGAAAAATGTTGATGAGCTGACACGCATGTGTCCAGGACACAGAATCCTTGAACGACTTGGTGTGTATGTCCGCTGACATCTTGGCAGTGACCTCATAGGCAAGAGAAACGTAACCTTCCTGAAAGATAGAATGCATCCATCCAATGCAGATGCCGTGGGTACGTTCCAAATGACGCATAGTCGGATTCTTGCCCGTGCGAATCACCCCGATCATGGTCTGGTTGTCGTCGTAGAAGACGAAGTTGGGGTCTTGCCCCCCAAGCTGCTGCCACAACGTGATAGCAGGCAATCCAAGACGTGACATGGCAAAGTCGGCCGCGACAATCTCGGCCTCAGGTGTGGAATGACTCAAGCACCCCTGCCTTTTGCTAAGTCCCGCCAAGGGAAATCTTGTGTGAGAACCTTGAATGTGCAAGTGAGCACCGGAGGTAGATTTCAAACTTTCTCCACAACCTGCATAGTCCGCATCTGCAAACAGCCCGATGGACGAGTCCTCCAAGGAGTTCCCGACCCATCCAATCATCATGTGATGTTTGGACTGGTGCACATAGGCCATGAGATGATGAAGAAGAGCATCCTCCTTCTTGGTCCATTTCGTGATCTTGCGTGCGAGATTGTTGATACTGCGCAGAAGATCAAAGCGGCAAATGCGCGCGGCATAAAGCAATTTCATGAGAATGCTTGCTGCCTGCGGAGCAAGTGCACCGCGATTAGCCTCGTTGATCTCCTCTTCCTCTGGCGCCTTGGGAATAGGTGGAGGCGGAACAAGCCGACCATCCTTATCAACAGGCATGGTGTGTCCACACCACGTGCATCGATGGCTTTTACCTGACTGTGCCGGAGCGCGAGCTGGGTGATTCTTAGTCTCCTCAGCCGGACTCGGCGATGGTACCGTCTTGAATTTTGTCGGATCGAACCCAGTCACGTCGCAGTACTTCTTGACTGTCATGTCCAGGTACGTCTCCATGTCGTAGGTAACGGTCTGCACCTTCGTTTTGTCATGCAACGTTGCCTCGCCCTTGGAGATGCGACAACCCAGATACAAACCTAGTGGCGTTTCTTCTTCCAATCGAAGTTCTTGGCGCAGCATGTCCCAACCCTTGGGCAGGTTCTCTTTGGGCCCTGCCATCTTGAGATCATCCACGTAGATGACAAGTAAGAGCTTCATCTGCGGGTGGAAATACAATGATGGCCATTCGTCGCCAATCGGCTTGAATCCTACTTTCTGTACCGCGGTATGGCAATGTTGTTCCCACATGGTTCCTGCATCAGGATGTCCATATAGAGCTTTGATCAAGCGACACACAGGTCTACGGAATTTATGCCTTTTCGCAGATGGATGCCAGGCTTCATCAGGCAGTTCAACCCAACATGGAGTGCCCGATAGTCTCGCCTGAATGTATGCTTGGATAGCATCCGCCATCTGGACATCGTTGCCAGGAAGGCATCCGTAATAATCTGCCCACCGTGAGGCGTCAAACGTAGCCGGGGAATTCCCCAAATCCTGAAACAACGCGGCTTCCATATTTTGATCTTTGACCTGATCACCGAGTAGTACACCTCGCCCTTTGAACTTCCTGGCAGGATCGTCCTCTTTGAGCTGATAGTTCTTCTCGTATATCAGTCCATGTACTCGCGCCATATGTACTTTCTCACCTTTCTTCTTTGCCTCAGCGACGACGTCGTCATATTCACGCGTAGTTGAGAAATCAAACACCTCTTGGTCCCACAATCCCTTCCATTCTTTCATGAAAGCTTCCATGGCCTTGGGGTTGTTGACCATCTCCTTGCGTGTGACGGGTCGAGTGACCATGGCATTGAAGCATGATCCTCCTGCATGATTCTTTTCCCGATGTACGTTTCTGTGAGAAGTCGTACACGGCATAGACGGAATCCAGTTATCATCCATGACCATATGCGCCGGAACGGCCGGCACGACGTCTGACAAGAATTGCTCTTGTGTGTATTGATCCACATAGGACTGTGCCCAGGACCATCCATCGTCGTCGTCAATGGACACGTTGAGTTGCAGATCAATTTCTTCACATGGAACAATCTTGGGAAAGATCATGTTGTCCAAAATCTTGGTGACTATCTTCTTTCCTATCACAGCCTTCTTCCGGTCCTTCTTGGCAACTCGAGCTTTGTCTCGCTTTTCTTTCTTGTACGCTGCCTTCTTCTCCGCTTCACTCATTTTCTTCCATGCTTCCGGAGAATAGGAATGGATAGGTCGCCGTGTAGGGAGAGTTCGTCGACCGTCGCTTCGGATCTTGTATGGAACTCCCCTTTTATCGATCTTGCAGGCTTCACCATCATCAGTGAGATATACAATGCCGTCCCCTTTCTTCCCCGTACTCCAATGTTCAATCTCCTCAGGAGCCAACTTCTTTTCTTTCAAGATCTTAATGATCTCTCCAGGTTCTTCGATGTCTCCTTCGGGGATGAGTCTACCGGTTGGACCGACTTCGCGGGGCGATCGCCGATCTTTCCCAGTGACCTTTGGTTCAGAAGGAGGCGGTGCTGCACGTAGACCTAGCTCTTCGTCTAGTTCTTCGAGTCTTTTGTCTCCTATAGCATCAATAGCTTCATGTTCTGCTGACTTGAAGACTTCGCCAGACGGCTCCGTCTCTATGTCAGATGGATCTATGTCCTGTAAGTCAGGATCTTCTCCGGGATCCGGTGGAGGAAGAAGACCATCTTGATCATCATCATCCCCGTTGCCACCATTTCCTCCAGGCGGACCGTCATCCCCGTCATCGACGTCTTTTATCTCCTTGCCAGCGAGGTCAACGTTGTCCCTGAGTCCCTCAATGGTTGAGTTCATCCTCTCGTACTCGGCTTTCAGGGGAAATGTTATCTCCTCTGGGAAGTAGATAACTTCTGTCTCGTACGGTCTCATCAACTTCCTGGGAACAGATGCGTCCATCGACAAGTTCGCATTGGCAAATTCCTTCATGTCCCACACGCGATACTTCTTGGACCACCCTTGACCAGCAGTGATGATGTATCCGGCGAAAATGCCTGGGATCCCCTTTGGATCGAACTTGTTGCCATATGTCTTCGGCCTTGTATCCGTCGGCTTGAAGAAGACTTTGGCCCCAAATGGTATGGCTTTTCCCTCGAAGTCCTTTCCAGTCATTCGTTTCCATGCTGAATCACCATCGCCCTCCACGTCTTCAATGTTGAGGTTCTGCATCACGCAATTCAGCGCAAAGGACCAGTATTGGGCGGGTAATCCGGCGTGTAGCATGGATGCTGCGACTGTGTTGATCACTTCTTGATTTGATCGTTCAGCGAGTGAATTGTTACTGGGTTTCCCTGGAAGGGAATGATCTATCACGATCTTCAACTGCGCCATAGCTGAATCGAACTCTGGTGCTTCATCACTATACGCCATATGAATCTTGCGTCTCCCCATTAGGCGTCTGATGGCCATGACGACCTCGTCAGTATTCCTTGAAGCCGTGGGAATCGCTGCGATCATTTTGGTGGCGATGTCTCTGATGACTAGAACTTCACGTGCTCCATCATCGAGTCCGATACCTGCTTCGGCGGCCTTGCGCATATCGAGGAAGTCGAACGTCACAAGATCCCCCCAGTGTTTGATCACACGTTGAAACGCACCTCGTTGTGTCCGCAAGTGCTTCATCTTCGCGCGTATGCACGATTCGCAATATGGATTGCGGTAGCGATGAGTACACAGATGTGCCAACGTCTTGGCTTCGGCTTTCAGTGTTCCGACTCTGGCCTTGCGGCTCGGCGCACCGTCGCCTTCCACATCAATGATCACCTCATCGTCACCGTCCAATGGAATTTCACCCACTCCTTTTCCTTCGTCGTCCGGAGGTCGTCCGGCCTCGGACTCTGGTACTTCTTCTATAGGAGGTTCTTGGGGTTCAGTATCAGGAGGTCGTTCATGATCGTCACCTTCTTCTTCTGCTTCAATTTCGCTCGGTGCAGCTTCAGCGGCAGCTGCGACACTGACGTCAACATCACCCGCGGTTAGCACACCCTTGAAGATTTCGGTGATCGCTTTGGCCTCCGGATCATCATGAACCAGTGACTTGGAACTCCCGGCGCGAATGTACGGAATGTCACCGTTCACGAACAGAGATATTCTCTTGCCCTGCGGGTTGATCATGAATGGTTCCCTTCCGGGTGGCCACACAAACCCGTAGTTGAAGTTCATGCATCTTTTACCTATGGAAAGCACCGACGGTGTGTCATCCAACACATAAGCGTTGATCGGTTCCTCGAACGACTCAGTCTGGAAGTTCGACACAAGATCGGTATCGGTGATTCCATTTGCTGTCTGAAATGATATGGGCTCTGGAGTCACGAGTGTCTCGAGACTGTGCTTCTCGATCTTCTTCTGAGATATGAGGTCATGGCCACACCCAGTGTCCATGAGAAACTTGATCTTCTTCTTGAGGATGACTGGTTGAACCATGCATTTGAATACACCTTGATTGATGATCCGTTTGCTGTGCGCAGCATCGAGTTCACGCTCAACGATGGAATCCTCACCGTCGTAGAAGGAAACTTCTTCCACCCGAGACGTTCCTGGGATTCGTACGAATGAAACTCGATCTCCGCATTGATCATCATCGTCGTCAACCATGTCTCTCATGATCTGTGCCCTCAATCTCGCTTTGTGCTTAGCGAATTCCAAATTCACGGCGCGATCCTCATTGTTGACAAGCGCTTCCATGTCGACGTACTTCACCTTCCGCTCCTTGTCCTTCTTCGATCTTCTAGGACACGAAGAAATGAACTTCACGTCGTCGGCGAATGTCACGTTACGCTTGATCTCTTTTCGGGTCGACGTAGTCGGTCCCGAGGATTCGTCGTCAGTTGAACAATCCGAATCAGCGTCGCTGTCAACGGATGGACAATCTGACTCTTCCTCATCTTGTCTTGAAGATCGCTTCCATATAGCCGGGGCTGATGGATTCCACCTTCGGCACAATCTGATGGCGGGTGCCGCAGGGAGTGCCTTGGCCTTGGCATTCGGCTTCGCTGGAGCTGCCTTTGCTTCGGATTTGGCTTTAGCTTTTGCCTTTGGTTCCGGAGCTGGGGTAGCTGCTGCCTCATGCTTGAAAGGACAATTCTCTCTTGAGCACGAGCCTGTGTTCTTGAACGAGTAGCATATCCTATTTCCTCCTCCTCCAGACGGACTTGGAGTTCTCGTCCTCGGCGTAAAGGGTCGCTCTGGAGTCTTCTTCGAGTGACTGAATGGGCACTTGTCACCATTTCGACACCCTGCATCTGTGAAATGGAACTTGCAGCGGATTTGCTTCTTGCTCTTGTCGCCTCTGTTGTCCGCTGACTCACTCCTCGTCTTCTTCTTGGGCTTTGGCTTGGTCTTCGCATGACTCTTCGCTTTGCTTTGAGGTAGTACAGGTGTTGCTTTATCCGGCTTGGTAGGCGAAGCTTTGACCTTTGCGGATGGAGCTGCGTTAGGCGTTGGTTTCTCAGGTACCTTGGCCGGTGCAGCGAGCAAATCCTTGCCCTCAAGCATCTGGCGCAAACCAATTTGGGTCTGAGTGAGATTTGATTGTTCTCGTCTCCGCATGATGGTACGGTCGATGATCTTCATCAGATTGTCGTACGATCGGTCTTCATGATTGTAGGGCAAGTGTTCGTAGTGCATGCCCAACTCCATCTTCATTGCGGGCGAGTCCTTGATCTTGCTGTACAAGCAATCACGGAGAGCTGTTTTGGATGGTATGTCTTCTGGCCTCATCCGTCCCAGAACTTCCAACCACGTCTGCTTGAACGTATGAAGTTTGTTGTCGCCTTGGTACTGGAGCTTCACCAGATACTCGAGAGTGATGATCATGTCGAGACGATCGTGCGTTCGAAAACTTTCATACATCATCGCAATGATTTGTCGTCCTTTGATGATCTTCCCTTCGGGCCTGCTGATGTAATCGTTGGCCTTCCGGTTCACCTCCAGGTACAGATCAGCAGATTTGTCACCACCAGCGCGTAGCATTGCGACCATGGCGATCCCCAATTTGACGTCTACGCTCTTGAACTTCTTGTGTCCCGAATCGTTCAGTGCTTCGACATCAGGGAATGGATTGAACGCTGGTGCCAGCCATAACATCCAGTCCTCATGATTTGGGTCGGCTGATGCTCCTAAGACATTCGCCGTGCATACGGATCGCCAGTTGTTGAGGTGAGTGAGAGTAGGCCATGGAGGAACGGTCACTTTATCGGCCTCCCTCCTGGAAATTCTCACCTCTGTGACTTCAGGATCTGCGTCTCCATCAGGATCACGCGCATGAGGGTCAGGATCCGGGTCAGGTTTGCCTCCACCGCTTCTCTTCTTATCATCATCGTCATCATCAGGCGGATCTGGAGGGTCATACCCCGTGCCGGCTCCTTCATCATGCTCTCCCTCTCCGTTCTCGTCGCCAGCTTCATCACCGTCATCGTCTCCATTGTCTTCCTGAATCGTTTCAGCAAATAATCTCCACTCATCACGATCAGCTCTGAGACGCTGTTCGGCTTTCTGGGCCTTGAGTACTTCGCTTCGCAGATCAGCAATCTTCTCTTCGTACCGTTCCGCGACCTCTTTCTCGATCTGACGCCTCCTTGCCTCATGGATGGAATCGTCATAGGCGACAGGGGCACCAATGAGGTCGTTGCCCTTCGTAGATGCGATAATGCCGTCGATACCAACAGGTCTTGAGGAGCTGGCAGATGCTGTGGACTTCGATCCCAACATCCCGCGATCCTCCAAGAGTTCACGTAGCTGTCGATCACGCACGGCTGCCGCATCACTTTGCCCATGAAATCCGCTTGGTATGCCAAACAGAGTGGCTGCACTAGGCGTGGAACGCGCATGTGCTGGGCTGCTAATGCCTGGCACGTAGTGCTCGGGCATTGCATCCGCCACGATTGGCGTTGAATAGGATTTATTCACCTCACCTTTGATGCGGCCAGTGAAGAAGTTTCCACCGGTAAATGGAATTCCATCCATCGCAAGGTTCTTGTCCTTGTCCGATTCCGAGAATGCGAACTTCTCTTTGGCGACTGGACTAACTTGACTTGGGGACCGTATTTCAGGGGATCGTACCTCACCTCCTACGGAAAATGCAGGCACTACTTCCTTTCCTACGTGCTCCCAGCCAGACTCAGTAGTCCTCGAAGACATGGGCATGCTCGAAGGCCGTGTCACTCCGCCATGGTAGTTGGAGTTCCGTGCTGCCTCCAATTCGCTGCGTGTCCTCGCTTGAAGATCTTCTTGTGCTTTGAGTGTTTTCCTGAGTTCACTCAGCTCGTCGTGCAAGGTAGGCAATGCGCGCCTTGCATGATCTTCATTCTGATGAAGTCGGTCCTCTGCATCTTGCATCCTCCTCACAGCCATTTTGCGGTACTCTTCCTCTTCACCAAGACGTTCGCGAAGCCGAAGTCGTTCTTGATCAATGGCTGCGCTGTTCCCAGCTAGCCCTTGGATCTCGTTCACGGCCCGCAACTCCTGATTCTTGACCAGGTGGAATCGTTCCTGCATTGCTTGTAAGGCTTGTTCCGAACTTGCTGTGTTCGACCGGAGGAACAAGTTCTCTCTGGCTTGTTCATGAAGTTCATGAGTCAGATGCTCATACTCACGTGCCATAAGCTCACCATCGCCTTGCGCTCTTGCCTCCAACTGCACAAAGTTAGTGGCTGCTTCCGTGCGAAACACATGTAGCTGCTGAGCCAACTCCTCGGCAACGGCGTGTGCTTGACGTTGTTGAGCAGAGTTCTGTTCATCCATGCGAAACAAAGCTGCTTCATAGTCTCGCTTCATCTCCTGATTGACATTGTTGATGTGCCTCATGGCTAAGCATGCATGGTCACGTTGTCGTTCCAATTCTTCGATGCGAATCCCAGATCCTTCATCTTCTTGTTGCATCTCCTTGATCTTATCCATCAGGGTCTGGACAACTCCTTCGTACTCTTGCATCTGACTGCGATAGTACATCTGCTGCGCAAGGTTCGATGCTTCGAACTGTTGCGAAATCGTCAGTTCCTGATAGGCATTCGGACCATCGGCTATGGCTGGCGTGGTCACCGATGACGCATCACCACGTGCAGGAATAGTGTCCAGAGTCATATCCAGATCGTCAGCATCGCGTGGTTGATTGGTAACCATCCGATTCCATGTCATGGACTTGTCACGCCCACGAGTAGCCGAAGTCCTTGATCGTGCTGAAGAGCTTCTCGAAGATGATGGTCTCGACTTCTTTTCCAAGGTCTTCACTCCTTTGTCCTTGGCCCTGGACGTAGTCCGAGGTGCCTGAAAACCAGACGCTTCGGCTCGTCGTTCTGGAGCCTTGCCCGTCCTCGAACCTGTGGATGTCGGACGCGAAGGCGTAGATGCTCTTGGTAGACTCTTTGCTTTCACCTTGGGAACTGCCTTTGCAATGGCAAGCGCAGAAGATTGACCTTTGTCATCTTCCGTGGAGCTATCAACGGATTGCACCACTGTGTCATCAGCTGTTGACTCACCAACGGCTGGCGCTGCCACATCGGCACCGAAAGTCATTGTCGTATCTTGGCTTGATCCCGAGTTCATTGTGGTCGTAGTAGATCAAGTAGTCGTTGCTGCAGAAAGGCAGAGCCGCGTACGGCTGATAACCTGCGTGGGGATTTGATCTCGATTATGTTGCTGCTCTCCCCACCAGAGCTGTAATGAATATAGGTGTGGCTGGCTTGCACTCTCCACAGACTGGGACCCTGTCTCTCTCACACTTCCACACGTGCAATCCTATGCAGGCAGAACCGGCGGCCGTTCCTTTTGCACTCGCTGCCGGCGGCGGTTCGTCTGTGCACGGGATAGCTCTGATTGCTCAGGATAGAAGACACATATAGCACTTAGCTATGGGCATTGACTTGAGCCAAACGTTGCGTGGGCGGTCACATAGAAAGGTAAGGAGAAGCGATGCGGTGTGCGTAGCACGTCCACAAGCTTACTCCTAGAGTCGAGGGACGCGTAGCGTGCCCCCTTCTCTTGCACTCTACACGGTCTTGCTCACAGCTCTTATAGTGACACCTTAGAACTTGACAAGGCATCGCAGTCCGTTCGCATAAACCCTTATACCAGTATACTTCTTATAACCACGGCGCGAGCTTGGATTCTTTTCTCACTCTGAAGCTCCGCTGTCGGGCTGTCTTGAGCCTAGGTTTGACCTACGGTGAAACACTGGAGTCCTGTGTATTTCTATACATAGGGGAAAATTGAACTATCTGTTACGCCCTCATCGCATACACAGCTTTGTCGTGTAATGCGATCCTTGTGAAACTTTTCCTACATTCACCACGGTTCTCGCATGCTCCTATGAGCCTTAATCTTCACTTCTCGCAAGCTTTTCAGCACTTTTAACCGTCTTTGGCTTCTTTCCTTTTTCTTCAGCTTTCCAGATGTCCTAGAAATCAAACGCGTGAAATTCCACACTCGGCTGGCATGGCTTTCACTCTCCTATTGAAAACTCGGGCGCACTCACTTTTTCTGCACGTCGCGGTCGTTGCTGTAGTCCGCAACTTCTTTTGGTTTCGCCCTTTGGCGCTTGGTTCGTTGTGCTCGTAGTGCCTTTTGTCGTATGCTTTAGGAGCCTTTTACGCGGTCTCCATTCAGCTTCTTGAAACACTTTGCACGTGGCCTTTCGCTTGCCACTTTTGCTTTGGAACTTTGTCCTTTCTCTTTGGACTTTTGTCCTTTTGCTTTGGGCTTTTGCCCTCACTCTTCTCGCACTTCCCTTCTCACAGGCTTTTGGCGGTGTGAGACTTCTGTGCTTGGTGAAACGTTTTCGGCTGGGCGATTTCCGCCCTCACGCTTGCTGCTTCAAACCTTTAGTACCCCAAGGGCCCTTGGGTCCTTTCTTCAGTTGAATCTGGGGTCCCCGGTTGTGGTCTTCCACCACGCCGGCGGATTCTTGGCCTTTCTTCACCATAATTGTTGGCATTGTAAACATCTTCTTCTTGTTGATCCTGTAGTAGAGCTGGTGTCATTTCTGCACTTCTTTGTTGAGAACCAGCAACAAAAGCATCAAACGTTATTTGTGCTTCTCGGCTCAACACTTGCTGACCCATGACTTCCAGTGCATTTCGCCTTTGAGCTAAGGTCATCTGGTTCCATTATTCTTCGCTTAACTCTTCTGGCCTTTGAGTTCCTTCTGCAGTTGCTTCTTGATTCCACTCTTCATATTCTTCATCGTACCACTCTTCATCAGTGTCGTAGTAACAGTGTCGCCAGCAGGCCTCTGAGTGGTCACGGATACACTCCGTACATGAACATGTAACGTGGGTTCGCTTAACCCTGGAACAGACACCTTCTTCGCACCAGCTGCATGGCCTTCCACACAGTCTTTCAACAACTGTCGTCACTTCGCGTGTCCTTCGCACTGGCCTGTCTTGTGGGTGACATCTCCAGCAGGATCTAAATCCTCTGCTTAGCGCTTCTTCAACGTTCATTGCTTCCGTCTTTGGTGGTTCAGACTACCACATACATGTCGTCTTGTGGTAAACCTTTCTGTTCGGGTACACGTAGACCTTTTCACCACTTTTTCCTTGCACCCTTCTGTTACACCACTTCGCGCAGGTGTAAAGCAACTTGATTCCTTGCCTGATGAGGAAGTACGCCCCAACCAGGCTAAGCAACATCATAGCATAGTCTCCAGGGAATCCAGTGTAATCTTCCATCTTTGTGCTGCTTATTTCACTGTGGTCCTTTTGATCGAATTCCTTCTTACTTTCTTGGGCCAAAACGGTTGCGGTATTTCCATGGATGCACACACTCAATGTTAGAACAATCAACCAACTTGTGCATGTGTGGGCTCCTGTATTATTTCTTCCATCTTTGGTCTTCAAGTCTTCTGCATCTTTGACATATTGATCCATCTCCTTCAGTCTTTCATCCATCTGCTCGCTCTGCCTCATGATGCCTTCCCGAATTGCTTTTGGCAACACGGATTCCTTTGCCAGGACTTCGAGGTTCTTTCGCTCTCTTTTCAGCTCCTCGGCTGTCTTCTTAAAACTTTCCATGTCCTCATCTTCCTTCTCATCTTCCCTTTTCTCTTCGCCTTTCTCTTCACTTTTCTTCGCTTTTTCTCCATCTTCCTCCGACTCGCTTCCTTCTTCATCTTCATCACTTTCCGGGTCGGATGCTGCTTCACTCACCTCCTTTGCTGGCTTTTCCTTTTCTTTCTCTCCTGCCTCTTTGCTTCCTTCAGCTTCATTGTCAGTTGGTTCATCTTCACGAGACTTGTTGAGTTCTTCAACCAACTTCCATATCTGATCGCTTGTGGGTCTTTCCTCCTGCTTCATCTTCAGGAGTCTGTTGATATACTCCACTGCTTGCACGCTTTTGCACTTGTCCGTCACGATGATCTTTAAAGCTCCATCATCAGCCATTGCTCTTCTTTTTCCCTTTCCTTCACGGGACTTCTTCTTGAAAACCTTGAGCAAAACGGCTTCGGCAGTAATCCTTGGCATTACCACTGTCATGAACATGCAGATACACATCATAACTGCAATCATGTACAACACTGCTCTTGCTCTTCCCAGTCCTTGTTCTTCTTCTTCTTCACCAATCTTCTTTGCTTCAGTCAACGATAACAACACTCCTATCGTGACCGTCTGGATGATCCTTGTAATCACCTTTTCATCAAACCTTGTGACACTTCTTGGTCTTCGAACTTCAGCTTCTTCTTGAACATCTTGAGCATCTTGTGTCAAATACTCACCTGTATTTCCTAGACTTAGCATGTACTTGCGTATTTTCTCCCTTGTCAGGGATTTGGTCCCTAAGTCTGACGGATTGTCCTTACCAGCTATTGCCTTTATGGTAAGCTTCGGGATTCTTTGGATCCATAATAGGTTCACATCTAAATGACGTGTCTTGCCTAAACCTTTTCTCGAGATCAATAACACCAGTCTTGGTTCTAATCCGAGGATTCTTTTCAACAGTCCTTTCAAGAATACTCCTTCGGACAAAATTGATGTCGCTGCGATTGTCTCGGCTTCGCAGGATGATAATGCTACACTCTTTTGTTTCTTGCTCTGGAAATGAACCAGATTTCCATTCACCATTATCACTCCGCATGAAACGCTCTGTCTTGACTCTCGATCTGCTGCCCAATCACTGTCGCTTATCACCTCTACCAATGCTGGCACTTTGTAGTTGTCCCTTTCGACTTTTCCTTCATCGCTTCTGTTCCTCACATCTGCGAAACTCTTTCCAGGATAGCTTCCTTGGTGTACCAACGTACGTTCAGGGGTTCCCTTCAGATACTTTCCAACGTACCTTAGCAGTTCCATGTCTGCTTCAACGGGTGATGCGAGATTTGTCGACAGCTTCTTCAGGACATACATTATATCTGGCCTCTCGGGCGCAAGATACAGTAACATCCCTACTCCTTTTCTGTACGTGTGATGATCTTCCGCGCTCAGCGGTTCCATTCCACCTTTCTTTGCTTGAAACGGTCTTCCATTGTCTGCTGGACACGGTAGTTTCTTCGGATATGATCCTTCCAATTTCAACACGTCTACCAGTCCTTCCACGTACTTCGAATTCATCGTGATTTCCACATCTCCATTGTTCATCGACTTGAAACTTCTCTTCAGAAAACTCATCGATCCTTCCTGATCATCGAGTGGTCCTTCCACTTTGATTTTCAATCCTTTGCTCCTCAGGAATTCAACCAGTTTCTTGAACTCTTTTCTTGATGCATACAGTTCCATGTCATCTACATGACTCAGTACGATAACTCCGTATCCTTGTTCATCTGGCATCCTTGAGAATAGTGCCGGGAGTCCACTGTCACTTGCTAACCCGTACTCTTCCAGGTAGCCTTTCAACTTTCCAAACCATGCTGCACTCCCGATTCGCTGACCAGGTAACGTGTAACCTAGTTCATAATATTCTCCATCGACTTCAACGATTGTTGGCTCTTCTTGCTCAACCATCAAGTAGGCATCTCCAACATCGATACTTCCGAGCGTATATCCTTCTGAAGACGCAAACAATGCTGACAGTAGCTTCACTGTGCTTGCTACACCGGTTGGCGAAAACAAACTTGCCATGTCTGTATCACCTAACCACTTGAACTCTCTCGCTACCAGTCTTCCTCGTCTTCTCCACTCTTTGTCTCTGTGTCTCCAGTCATACACTATCTTTGTCGATAGAAACTTGTACTTTGAAATGTCTGCCTCCTTTGGCAATTTGTTCAGCACTTTCATTTTCTCCAGTCTTTCCAACTCGTGCTGTTTGGACACACCTTCAACCTTTTCCATTTCTTCATCGGCTAGCTTTGGTGGTCCGCTCTCAAAGTCATTTGACCATGTTGGCATACCTTCTGGTATCTCTTCTTCACCATCTGACTCTTGCCACTCTTCCTCTTCATCAATCTCTGCTTCCACTCCTTCAAATTCTTCCAATTCAATTTCTTCATCATCATGATACTGTGGAAGTTCCTTTCTCAGGAATGGCTCTATCTTTTTCACACTTCTTGCATCAATCACTCTTCTCACTGAACTTGATGCTTCACTGACGGCAATAAACTTCTCTGGCCTTGCTTCAACGTCCGTCGTTCCTTCATCAATTCTCTGTCGTACCGCTTCTGGTTGCTCGCCTGTTTCAAGGTTCCTCTTGGGCGAAGCTGGCGGTGGATTCTCTCCTGAGATCAACTCTTCAGATTCATCACTTCTCTCGCTTCTTCTTCTTGTGACTCCTTTTCCTCGACTGCTTGTGCCACTGCTTGATGATCCGATTTGTCCTTCACCTGGATCCTCGCCCATGTCTTGTTCAGTCTCACTTGGCGGATCTGATGCCGCTTCTTGGCTTGGACTGTAATCCTTCAATTCATCTTCTTGCTCTTGGCTTCTCTCTTTTCTCTGAACAATTTCTGGCTTGTCACCAATCGCCATCTCGATTCCACTGTGAGGTGGTAATCTTTTCGTGGGCTTCCTTCCTACCAACGTATCCTGTACGTAGTTCCACGGTGTTTCTGTAGCTTCAGCTAACACTTCAACATCATACAGTGGCGTGCACTGTCTCATCGTCCTACACTTGATGATTCCTTTTCTTGCGCTAACCAAATTCAGGTTGCTCACCGAATCCTTTCCAACGAAGATTCCTTTTCTCCATGGTTCTCCTTTCTCCTTGACCTTTGGTACTGGCTTTGCCAGGACAACACTTCCCCATGGTGCCAATGTTCCTTTGTACTCCCTATCGAATAGCACTTCAAAAGGTGTTGATCCTTTCCTTACAACAAACCTGTTCAGAAGGAATGCTGCGTGCTTTGCTGCCCATGGATACAGTGTACTTTCAGAAGTAATCTTCACCTTCGCTTGAGATTCGACGCCATACACCAATGTCTTAGATAAGTTCCGAACTGTTTGAACCCATCTTTCAACTTGCAATCCTTGGTGTTCATCAGGTGCTACATCTTGGATCTCCGTGTCGAGATTCTTCATTTTCCTTATTCCTTGCACCTTCTTCCTCAACGATATCATCGCTGGCTCTGTGTCGGTCCTCAAAATGACCTTTGAGTTCAACAGCATAAGTACTCTGCAAACTTCTTCAACTACATATGCCGTTGCTTCTTTTGTCGCTACTGGGATCACATGAACAAACTTTGTTGCTTCATCAACCATCACAAGTCCGATTGTCAACGCGTCTTTGTTGTCCTTTGTATTCTCTTCGTCTCTTGTTCCTGTGAACTTGAAATCCATTGAGACCAACGATGCTTCATTCTTCTTCTCTGACACATCGAAATTATCTTCTCTTGACCTTGTTGCTTGACAGCTTTCACACCAATCAGCTTTTGGTAGGTGCGTCAGTTCGTGCTTTCTTCTCTCTTCATCTGTTGGTTCTTGAGGTCTCTTCTCTCCTTTTGGTTCTCTTGTAAATTCCACTTCTAATCCTTTGGAGATTTCAACCAACTCTTTCATCTTGTTTGCTGATACGGCTTGCTTCAATCGTTGCCATAACTGGGCTTTGCTTCCAGTCTTTCCTATCTTCAGGAATTCACACGCTGTTCTGAGTTGCTTCAGCGTACTCTCTGGCGTAAGCTCAACTCCTGCCACTATCATTGCTTCTTCCATCTTTTCTCCTAAGCTTGGCAGTTGCTCTTCAATTTTCTTCCACTCTTTCATTTCTTCCTCCGTTGGAGGGTCGCTACTAAACAAATTCTCCATTGCTTCTGCTGCTTCCTTTTCGACTTGCTCAGTTGTCTTCTTCGGTTCGCTCTTTTCTTCGTGGCTCTCCATTTCCACGTCTGCTGTTTCTGTTCTTGCCTTTTCTTCTTCTTGGGTGTCCTTTCGTAGTCACCATACTCTTCAAGTCCTAAAGACTTTCTCTCTAAGATCGTGATGATCGCAATCTCTTCTCGGTCTTTCCACTTTTCAGCACACTCCACAAACTCCAGTTCGCTCCGTACGATGTCTTCGCCATCGTATCTCGATACCAAAGTAGTTCTGTACTGGAACATTGTCACGTCATCATTTGTGGGATCATAAGTTGTGTACTTGTCCCAATCGATCCTTGCAGGCTTTCCATCTGACATGAAAAACCATCCTTCATGATACTTCATTGCTTCGAAATCTTCTTCCATTTGCTTGATCAATGTGAGCCCTCTCACTTGTGGTTCATCACTTTCAGCCTTCACTTGTGCTCTGTAAATCTTGAGGTCTGTCACTGTCGAGTTTCTTGCAAACCTCACTGGCACTTTTGCAGATCCTTTCTTCAGGAACGCATTGAACTGATCTAGGGGATCGAGCCCCCATCCAACTTTCCACAACTTGCCTACGGCAAACAGTGGCTGTGTCACATCTCCGAACACAGCTGAATCTCTTACTTTTATCACTCTTCCATCCGTTCTTTGAAACTCGAATGTGATGTTCGCTCTTGTCTCTGTTGTTCTTATTCTGTTGCCTTGGGCATCTTGAATTACCATTCTCAACGCTGGAAACTCGACTGTTCCTAAGTCTTCACTGTAATAGCATAGCGGAAGCACATGGCAATCCGCACCACTATCAAGAACGACTTCAACAAGTTCTGAGTAGCTTGAGTTAACGGTTCTTACATGATGTCCTTGACTTGTTCTCTCTTGCTCCAACACAACTTCTGTCTCTGACTCATGTTCTTGAGTGAAGAGTCTTTCTCTTTCTCTCGCACGCTTGGCATTCTTCTTGTCTACATGCAAATCTTCATACAGTTCATCTCTGTCATACTCTTCTTCATCACTCTCATCAGCCATGTTCGACCATAACATCACTGTGTGGATCCTTACTGTCCGCGCAGCATAATCCATCACCATTTCTTCGAACATTCCTACAAGATCAATGTAGTCATCATCTTCTTCAGTGATTTCTTCTATCACTGGCATAGGCGTTGTCACCAACCTACGCACTTGCTCATTTCCTTTTGCTCCTTGCGGTGCTCTTGCTTGTGGCTGCGTAGAAGAACTTGGTTGCTCTTCATACCATTCTTCCTCTCCTGTTTCCTGAACATTCCGAACCTTTCCTTTTCCTCCTTTTCCTTTTCCTTTCGGTGCCGACCAACACTCCGAAGAGTAATGTCCGGTCTTACCACAATTGAAACACACAGGTCCATTCTGTCCACCTTTGCCTTTTGGGTTTTCGTAGCCTTTTCCCTCAGCCTGCCTGATACTCTTTCCAAATCCTTTCTTTCCAAATCCTTTTCCTTTTCCAAAGCCTCTTCCTTTTCCTTTCGCTTTTCCTCTGCCACCTTTTCCTTTTCCGTATCCTTTTCCTTTTCCTCTGTCTCCTTTTCCTTTTCCGAAAGAACTTCCCTTTCCTTTGTCACCTTTACCTTTTCCATCACCTTTTCCTTTCCTTTGATGCAATCTATCAAGCTCCATCGGAATTGGTCCTTGGTAAGGCTTGTTGCTTGAGTGTGACGTTGGGTCCGAAACACTCAGCGATCCTAAGATATTTTCAGCTGACCATGTCTGATTGCTTCTTTCATATTGCAGCAACTTCGTTCTTAATTGTTCATAAGTGGTCTTATCAGTGATATCAACCATCACGTGCTGCTTGAGGTGTTGTGGGATTCCTTTCAGCAGTGTACCAATCTTCAAGTTGTCATCATACTTCTGCCCTGAGAGTTTTTCGTACTCTGCTGTGAGCTTCTCATACGTCAGGACGTAGTCCATCAGTGATGCTCCTTTGCTCATGGCCGGGAATCCAACTTGAACGAGACGTCGGCTCTAGTTCAGCCGTCAACTTTCTCCACACTTCAAATCCATTCATCCCGCTCACGCTTCTTAGCACTTTCAGAGGTCTGTTCTTCAGGTAACTGCTCAACACTGAGTAGAGCTTTGTTCCTCTGTTCACTCTTGCTATTTCGCCCTTGAAGAAATCATTTGTCACTTCCGTTCCTATTTCCGCCTTCTCTTCTTCTGCGGCCTTCAAGTCAATCAGGAACTCTTGATCCATGAACGCTATGAAGTTCTTGAACGTAAACGCCCAGTCGCTCCAATGCGACACTTCTTCTTCAATCGTTGCCGGATTGAACAATTCTGGTGGCTTGAGAATCTTACCTCCTGTGTCAAAGCTTACTGAGGCTGGCCGGTCCCCAGGGGGTCCCGCCTTCGGCGATGCTTGGGCTTTCGCCAATTCACTCATTGCTGTAGCCAACTGCGCTTGCTGAGCAGCAGTTCCTTGGGCAACTCTGGCCATAGCTTCTGTGGCTTGACTCAATTGTTCATCAGCAGCTCGAACCTCGCTTGCTGCCCTTGTTGAGGATTCAGGGGCGGCTGAGGCTGTTGCGGCTGTTGTCCTTGTTGCTCCATATTTCCAACACTTCGGCAGGTCTTTGTGTAACTGGCTCAAGGTCTTTCACTTCCAACTTCTCTTTTCACCGATGCAAGGTGCTCTTGGCTACGCCGTAACTCCTCGCTCTTTCTCCGGCAGGATGCTCTCAGACTTAAGCTTAACTTCCTGCTTCACTTTCCAGCTCGTAGCTGGCTTCCCTGGATCTTTGCTTGATCAGCTGCTGGCCTTTGCCAACAGCTCCGCCACCATGAAAGTTTAAACCCTTATACCAGTATACTTCTTATAACCACGGCGCGAGCTTGGATTCTTTTCTCACTCTGAAGCTCCGCTGTCGGGCTGTCTTGAGCCTAGGTTTGACCTACGGTGAAACACTGGATTCCTGTGTATTTCTATACATAGGGGAAAATTGAACTATCTGTCATTTTTCCAACGGTGACGCTGGGGCGTATCCTTTGAAGTCTCTGTTGGGTTCTACCCTACACAACCTACGCGTAGCCCCAGCCCAGGGGTTGCGGCCGCCAGTGCGGACCCTAGGGCAGGGACTACCTTCACCCCTAACATACCGCTCAACCTTCAAGAAGACTGAAGCAGTCGCTCAAGGTCTGACTTACATGTGACGCCTGCAGCGTGCGGCCTTTCCAAGACAGTGTCCGAAGCAACTCCCGCGACGGGCTGTCAGCTGGGTTAGACGGCGGGGGTACACGCGAGTACCAAGGATAGAAGCTTAGTCTCCCTTCGGCATGAACAAGCTGTTCCACGAGACTTGAGGGGACGCATGTACGGGCACTTGCCGATATAGCCACGTCTCTGGTTGAGTTCTCATCGACATAAAACATTACAGGCTTCGCAAACAAGGAGGGACCCCATTTCCAGGCCGCCACTACAAGGGCAAGGAGCTCTGCCTCGAAGATGATTTGCTGGGACCTATCGCCGCCTAGGAGACGAATCTGCTCTGCGGTCAGGCACACAGAAAAGAACTCAATCGCCTGTCCCGACTGGTCGAAGAGGATGCCGCCAAGCCCACATGGCCACTGCTTGTTTGACACATCGTAGGACGCATCCGTGAAAACGAACCAAGGGCGCTCGCTCAGGATTGCAATAACCCTGGGTGCATCTGCACACAGCCTCTTCAAAAACCTGGCAATTGCGTTCCTGGCGGCTGGCGTGAGCGCCGGACCAGCGTCTCCGTACGCAAAAGAGGTGATGGTTCGCATGCACGTTTTCCCGGTTCTTCCGAAGAGCTGGCCGTCCGCAAATTGCATACGACCCCGAAGCTTCAAGGCAAAGGATTGTGGTAGCAGACCTGTTTCTAGGATCTTCTGGAATGTGTCCTTAAGCTCTGAGATGCGTCTCAGCGTGTTCGAGAAGAGTATGTAGCCCTCGCAGAATTTGCTGAGGTCAATCTTTACTCCAAGCGCCTGGAAATTCAACGCGAATGGCTGCGCCTTCTCTCCACTCTCTGCGAAACCCCATCCTAGGAGCTTGAAGAAGGCCTCAATCGTACGCTGCAAGTGCATGCTTCCTGCTCCCCGGGCAAAGGACACGAAATCGTCAAAGATGTCCAGGGAATCGCCAGCTGATCAGCCCCAATGAACCACAAGGACATGGCCACGCGAAGGAACGCGTACACCGCACGGCTCGCGCCAAAAGGGAGTGCACGCATGTGGAAGATCCGCGGCGCCTGAATGGCCGGGTCCCAACAAGCCACATAGCTAGCCCAAGAGGACTCCGGTGCCACTGCAAGCTGACGGTACGCGGACTTCAAGTCAAAGGTACGGCCGAGTACCGTGCTACGACCACACGTCGCGAGCAGTGCAAGGCAGAGGGCTGCCACTTTGTCAGTGGCGTGTGGCCGTGGAGTCTCGGCTACTTGCACCGTGCCATTGACCTCTCCAAGTGAGAAGTCATCTATAACCCTTATTCTAGATTCTTGCACAACACCGAACCTACGGCTTACAAGCGCGCTGCTTTCCAGCTCACTGAGCGGAATCGGCCCTTCAAGCCAACCGGCATTGCACTCTTCCCATGTCTTTTTCATGACTTCCGCGTCCAGCTCACCCGTCGGCCGGACCTTCGACAGGACCCTTGAACGAATGCTGCTGGCTTCTCTCCTGACCTGGTCTACAGATGTTTTGGCAGGCTTGAATGTAGGCGCGAAGATCCCTGTGATGGGTACTTCACCAGTGAGACGCGTGCCCTGCATAAGTTCATCGAAGGCACCCGGGTCTGGGTAATTACACTCCGAAAGGATTTCCTTGTAAAGCAACAAGCGGTTTGGCTCCAGGATGCTTCTGCAAGAAGGATGCAATGTCTTCTTGAGCTCCGCTTCTTCGGACGCGAGTTGCTCTGCCCTTTTGGCCCATTTGTGGATCCAGTGAGTCCTCATCTTTGCAAGGTCTGCATCGTCCATGGTTTCATTCAACTTCACTGCTTTCTGAAGCACATCTGGCAGTGCCTCACGGAAGCTGCTCGGGTGACCTGCTTTCACGGCAGCCTCAACAAACTCGGCCTCAGAATGCGGCACGCCCCCGCTTGCTCAAACGTCAACTGCTCAGCTTCAACTTTCGACCCACCTAACCAATCCCCAACCTTAACCGAGATGGGTGTGCTGCGGAGGAGCTGACTCTTCGCAGGAACACAAGCAACAAACGGCGTGGCCCTGACGCCAGCAGGCAGCGGGAGTGGCTGATCGAGACGCTTTCCCGGCGCGCAAGGGCAAGCCAAAGGCTGCTGCGACCGCAGAACTACCACCATCTTGTGTTCACTCACAGGAGCAGTGAACCGTGAGGCCTTGCTTTGGATGCCGGCGATGGCTCTTTCAGCTGCTGCGGCGAGCTTGTCCTGATCTATGCTTGACGCAACCCTGGCCCCATCCCAACCGCGCGAGACCTTGCCCTTGATGAACGCCAGCACTATGCCAGCTGCCAACTGCGAGGGATAGGCGGTTTCTTGCGAGGTAGCAAAGCCATTTGGCGCAGCGGGGTCGCGACCCCAAGGCAGATGCTGCTTGGCGCACTCAGGACCAGGGCAAAAGCGAGCCAGGCTCGCAAACGCAGCACAGTTGTGTGCAAACGCAGTTTGTTTCTGGCGTTGGCCACCGTAGGCACAGTGGTCAAAACTCACATAGTGGACCAACTGCGAAACCGACTTCCAGAAAGATGTCTGCCAAAAGAAACTGTTCAGCGGGTTCTCGACCGCAAAGATCCGCTGATGCTTAAGGCACCAACGCACAACGTCAGCAACTAACTGGTAGGTCAGGTTGGCTTGCTGCACTCTGAACTCATCAACTTGGCTCGGCTCAATCCAGGCAACCCATCAGGCCATTGCGAGGAACGCAACGGAGGAGGACCTCCATCCCCTGCCTTTCTTGCTTGCGACTCAGAGCCGCACGGCGGTGCCATGAAAACGCCTATGACTCTGGGCGACCGTAGCCAAGTGAACAACAACTCCCGACCCTCATCGGTGGTGAGGTCGAGTTGGATGCATTTGGAGCATGCCTTGGAGACATCAACATCAACTGATCAACTCCGAAGGCACCCTGCACACCAAAGCCCTTGAGGCAAGCTGTCACGCGTGCGGTGCCCGCAAATAGCTCTACCACGACTGGGTATGCTTGCCAACTAGAAAAACCTGAAGCCGAAGAACCCTCAGCAGCGCAACCAGTTAACCCCAGTGACTGTGGGTCACACAGGCCGGATTTACCGACGGACTTGGTAGCATCGGCGCATGCATCACGCGGAGAAGCGCACACTGCAGGAGGAACCGCACTTGGCGGATCACACGGGTCAGAAAGATCTTCATGGTCGCTTGCAGACTGACTCGAGCACACCTCCATGGAATCAACGCAACCATCTCCCAGATCCGACAGGCTTCGTTGCGGACCTGCCCCCACCTCGGAACTACGAAGAACTGACGGGACGCACCGACTCTTGCGATCCCACCTCGGCACAACACAAAACCGGCAGGACACGTGGCTGACCTAGACTTGCGCAAGGTTCACGCACAAACCTAACCCGAGACTTAGCAGACTTAGCAGCAACTGCACTTGCACACGACGCGGCTGTTGGGACGATGACACCGGCCCTCGCAGGCACATCAAACACATCCCTTGCGTCTGAGTCTGACAGGCTTTGCTGCAGACACACCTCCACCTCGGAGCTATGCAAAACTGACACGGCAGGTGGCCGATTCTCCCTTACACAGCACCTGCACCCCTCTGCAGGAAGACTGGCTGCAGACGCCACGCGTCGGGCGGCTTCAGGGCCCGAGCCTCCAACTACGCCACAAGGGACGCAGCTGTCATCGGCTCCCCCTGATCTTCACTTGTGCTCCTTGAGCGGATGCGCACCAAAGCATTTGGCGCACACGTGGGCGCGCTTACAATCCTTGGTAGTGCACTTGTTGAGGCTGTAGCCGAAGCAAATCTCAGAGCCATCCGGGGTTGTGCCCGCTGCTCCAGCCGCGACAAACTCTTTGGGGAGGCGAGGCTCTTTGCCGGCGCCTTTGCCACTGCCATGCTTCAGGAACTTCTGCTTGCCATGACCACTATAACCGTCCACTTGCTGTCTCTTCTTGTCACTGCCTGAGCCCTTTCCCGGCCGCTTGGGCGGGCCGTCCTTGGCAAAGCGTGGCTGCAGGGTGAACGACACTTCGTAAGACTCCAGAACCTTTTTTTTTTTTCTTTCCAACTCCTCGTCAAGGGGGTAAGTGCCATCAGGACGCTTGCGCGGACTGGTTCCCATTTGGATGAGGCGCACCCAGCACTGCCGGTCAGCCTCGGCGAGCTGTGATACGGAGCATCTCGCCATGTTCGGCGGCGGATCCCGAGCAAGGTGACCAAACAGTTTGCAAACATACTTTTCATAGCTGCACCAGCTGCACGACTGAGCGAACACCAAGGCTAGGCCACGACGCCGGAGTGCTTCTTGGAGCTGCAAAGCGCTCGACGCGGGCTGTTCCAATTCTGCGCTGTCCTCATTGACCACCAAGCGTGATGCCTCCAACTCTACGATCTTGGTGGGCGTCTTGACATTCATGACCTCGTGGAGACGCGACACACACTTCTCGGGCGGGATGAACTGGATCTGGTTCTCTTGCTCCATTTTGGCAGCCAAATCAAGCCGGGCTCGAGCGACTCGCTGACATGAAGCCCCACCAGCCTGGCATTGAGAATTTCCATTCGACGTTGTCTCTCCGCCGCTGGGACGGGCTTAGCCGTTTGCCGGTCCGGGTTGGTGACCTGCTCTTTTAGCTCGGCAAGAATCAAGGTCTGCCCTTCAAGGCGCTTGAGAGCAGAATGCTCTCCCACCGTCGCATGCCCGAAGTTGGACTCCAACCAAGACCCCAATGTGGCCTCAGGTAAAGGTTGGCCAGGTTGCCCAACCGAGTACCCGAGACGCGCCAAGGACTTGAGGTCGAGCCGGCTCAAGGCATTGATGGTCGTTGGGGTCAGGCCCACCTCAGCACAGCGCTGAGCGAAGTGGTATTCACTCTCGATAAGGCTGGACATGGCAAAGCAAAAATCTTCTAACAAGGCCTAAAGCACGCTAACGCTCGAGCAAGCAATCTAGCAGCCCAGCATACACTGTCAACTCACAACAAGACGCGCAGACCTACCCTTTGCAAAGGCGCACTCACTCAGGCACAGTTAGCAACACGACAGTCCATTCTCTGAGCAGACATGTCACACGCACTCACTCAAGCTCAGTAACAACTCGACAGTCGGATAAGCCTACACCATCTCAGTGCAAACTCTCGCCTTCTCCCTTCCTGTCACGTAACAGGAGACATGGCACACATAGTGCGAAGCCTCCGTGCAACTGAGCTTCCCCACTCCTGCACAGAGACACCCACTATATGGTATTTACCTTCTTTTCAGCTGCTCCTTCCGGTCCCGCATGCTTCCCGCATGTGTTGCACACGGGACCCTGCACATCTGCGTCTTCAGCAAGCCGGAACATCTTAGACACAGAGCGTCCACACGCAAAAATCTGGTCCTCGTCAGGCGTGGCTTTCTGGCCATTCACCAGATGCAGCATCTTAGACCTGCGATGCACCCACCAAACCTGAGCGTTTGCATTCGCCGGCGCAGGCCAGTGCAAGCGTTGGGCCTTAGCTGGCTGGGGCAAATCCTCTTCATCACTGCTGCTGCTGCAGCTGTCTTCGGACGAGGAGGAAAAGAAGCCGTTCTGCTCACTGTCACTACACGCGAGGCCCAACGAAGCAACCTCCACCGGCTCGCTGGCCTCACCCTCCTCCAACTCTGCTGCTGCAGCCTCCGCTTCACACTGGTTCTCTGTAACCTCAGAAGCAAGGGACGGGGGCCGAGGCGGAAACTTAAAGTATCGAGACCTAGCTTCATCGGGTCGGAAATCTCCTTCGGCTATGGCTTCAATAATTCTCTGCAGCTCGCGCGACACACATGTCTCTTGCGTACACGGCATCAGCAGTGGAAGCGCACTTGCAATGTCTTCCCAGCACCGCCTGCGTGCGATCTGACACACCGTACTTACTGACCCAGCTGAGGCAGGTAGCTTTAAGGGAGTGAGAAGAAACGACCCGTTCGCCCGCCACTGGCGCTGGCAAACCAAGAAACGTCCGCAGGAAAGCAGTCACCTCACCAGACTCAATTGCCCGGCACGAGAACTCGTCACCTCTGCAATCACGCGGCGCAGGCAGGACGGGCCCGTCAATGGCCCCGTCAACAGGCAAGCGCAATCCCTGAAACACATCAACTAGCAAATGCATCCACGGCTTTCCATGGACGCCAATGGCCGGGACGAGGATGGGCATAAACTTGCTCTTCTTCTGCGCTGATTTGGCAGCTTTATGCTTTCTGGTCAGGATTTCGAACAATCCACCATGCTTGTCATGATCGTGTGTGATGGACGAGATCTGCTCGAGGTCAAAATGCCTTGCCCTGCCGTATAAGGCAACTAAGGCGTAAGCACACATTGCTCTGTCGACCGGGTGACGAGACACATCTTCTAATCCTTTATGCAACTGCAGCACCTGATGCACTGACAGCGGCAACACTTGCTTTTGAGCCTCCTTTCCCGCAAACATTTGCTGTGCTACCCCTTTGACACGCTTACTATCAACTACCAAAGCCAAGTTAAACCCTAGGACAAAGTGGGCAAACCTGACCGAGCTGAGAAAAGCCTCGGCTTTCGTTGGGGCAGCTTGCGTGTCCTTTAGATGCGCGACATAGCGCCACGCGTTGGCTTCAGAGAGCCGTCCGCCGCAGTCATGCAGCACGGCATCCCGCCAGCGCAGCCACGCTGTGAAGCTTCGAGCACACTTCAGAACGGTCAGTGGGGACTTGACGCCAAGGCAAGCCTCGACATTTGCGAAGACAGCTTGGTTGAACGCAACCGGCTCCAGAACATCGTTTGCTGCCAAGCCAGGCTCACACTCACGCCGGAACCTAACGCACACGTCTGTCCAGATGTTGACCGCTTTTGACCAATCCCGCTGGCATTTCTGTTGCGGCGTGATGCTTTGCCGCGATTTGACCACTTTGGCAAAAACTGGACCTTGTGCGGCCGCATCAAAATTCACATCCACTACAGGCTTACTAGTTTCGACCTGAGGCTGCACTGTCTGCACATTATGCACATTGCCCATCCAACATGCTGCAAGGCTCGGCTGCAGAACTGCAGGAAGATCGCTGAAGATTGCACTTACTGAGGGCGACTCCCAAGGCATTTGGATGGAGGAGAGCTTGCCTATCCTGCTGAAGGCATCAATTGCCGCATGCTGCACGACACCCGGCTGAACTCTCGCCGGCTGTAAGCAGTGCGCCAGCTCACACTGGTCAAGACATTCAGGCTTAAGATCGTCCACGAGTTCGAACGCACTGATGCTTTCGTCACCTTCTACGCTTTCAGGTTCTGTGCCTGCGTCGCTCTCCAGTGGAACCCCCTCTTGACCGTCAGGAGCCTCCGAAGAGCTGGACGCACGCTGCAGAAGCGAACTTGATATCCCGCCCGATGGGCGGAACGCAGCCATGCGCCAGCTACGGCGAGAACACACGAGTAGAAGCAAAATGCTCGCAAGAGTCTACTTCCTCTACGACTGTGCTTGCTCAATCTTGCGGCACGCATGAACAATGCACTCACGCACAAACTCAACGCGGGAAGGCACACACATGCGCGGGAGATTAGGCACTGCTAGTCCAAGTGAAAGAGTTATCACGTCGCAAGCTCCATGACGACACTCAAGACGCATGGACAGGAAACGCTGCACAGAAGCCAATGCCATAACAAAGGGAAGCCATGAAGTAGCAACCCATCATCTACACGGTGTGCTTTTTGCAGCTCGAACCTCAAAGACGGCGGCAATGCTTCCCTTCTGTGCCTGCGACCCAGAGTCAGAGGCGAGGAGCCACAGACGTGACTATTGCGGCCGGCGGCCGACCTTCTTCTTGGCAGCCGACTCTTGCTTCGATGGCTTGGCCTCACAGACAGACGAGGCTACGATTGTCCATGCAGGACAGAAGCACTGCCTACCCATACTTGCCTTGGATTTCGGACGCTTCCCTGCATCTGCGCAAGTTGCAGCTGTCGCCTGGCGGGGGATCTCTCCTCTCTACTTTAATTTGAGCATGGAATCATGCGAAAGCCAGGCTGAACGTACCTGCCTACCTACTTACTTACCCGCCATAGATCTCAAGGGCCCCAGCCACCTCAGCAGCCAGGTGTGGCACATATTGCTTCTAGGGTGCCTTGCCGCACCTTGCCTTCAGAGAAAAGCCAACGCAGCTTCTAGTGCTTCCTGAGGCTAGCCATGTATGAAGAGTTGAAGAGTTGGTGCTATGCAGGCATTTAGCCACCAGGTGAGGGTTGAACAAGGCTTCATGCCGAAACCAGTACTCGTGAAGCCCCTGTAGCTGAAAAACGCCTGATAGCTGTCTACGGCTTGAGACAATCGTTTCTAATGAAGTCGGTGAAGTACCGAAGTACCTGCGAAAGAACTGGGGGTTACCAGTAGACGTGCAGTGCAGCCCTTGCCTCGCTATGCTCTACCTTCTTCTCGGTGGCCTTTACAGACTCTGCAGCGTGGCACATCCAAGTTTCTGCATGCTGCCAATCACGACCACTTGTGCACAAGGCGGCCTCGAGAGCCTCTTTCCGATGAGATTCCGGACACAACAGCTTCTTTGGCAGCAGCTGCAGAACACCTTCCCCCTCTGCACTGATCTCACCTCTGCGACCAGCCGAGCAGCATTCCAGGAACATGAAAGAAGCGAACGCAGGCACGGAGGGTTCTTGGGTTACGCACCCCCGGGATCACATCGAGCACGCTTTGCACCCTGGATTGCTTCCCAGGGGTTGTCTTTCCGCACAAGGTCCCCTTTGGAGCCTCCGACTGCGAGGCTTCGGGCGGCTCACGTCCTGGACCGGGTGCCGCAAAAAGGCCATGGCCATGACAGAAAACGTTGCACCAATTTCCCGGCCTTGCTCCGCAGTCGGTTCTGGCAACGCATCGGAGGCCTCCCGCGAGGCCCTCTGCCCTATTACGCATGTGCTCCGAGATGGAAGATCTCCCGCAAGGCTGATACTGCGTCTTCTGCACAAGCTCACATTTCGGAGACAGCCCGGTGGATGAACAGGACAACTCAAGACACAGCATACAGCGACGCGCACTGTGACGTCCCACGCACTGTCCTGTCGGTTTGATTGCAGAACGGGAACTGAGCTGCATCGTGAGGTAGACTGCACAGCCCTGGACGCAATTTCTCGATATGTGAAGATACCGGTTTGTCCTCTGATGCTTCCTGTAAATTTTTTTTACAGCAGCAGCCATCGAGTGAAGGGTTATGTGCAGGTGAAGCCTGCGTGTGACCTTTTTCACATTGCGCAGCATTTATCTTGCCCAAAGCCCTGAAGAGTACTAGTTACGAAACGTCGGCACCGAGTAGTTTCATGGACGCGTGAAAAGTCAGCTGCATTTGTTGGCGTCGCTTTGAACTTCCTACCGAGTTGTTTGTGCACAGCCCTGGAAGCTTGCGACAAGTGTAGAACCCCACAGTGATATTGCTAGCCAGTGTCTATTGAAGGAAGCTCCTTATGCTGCTTGCATGCTCAATCTGCATAAGATTCTGCATGTCACGCTTTTGTCGGTCCGAGTCCTGCCTATTGAAGAAGTGCAACCCAGGCCCAGTGCCTGGTTGTGGATTCGGCCTACAACCAGCTCCTGTCGAAGTACAAACACCCGCAAAACCACAACACGTTCACCGGTCGCCGGTCCTGCACGGCGGCACCAATCCTGCCATGCTTTTGCAGCGCGTCAGCTGCAGCACTGGCATCGAAGCCCATCGACTGCGACAAAGACAAGCCAAAGCTTCGAAAAGCTTCAATTCAGCAGTGGTCACTACAGCACATCTGCAGGCTCAACCCCACTCTCTGCATCCGACACATGAAGGCTTTGCTGGCAGCCTGCATGTGCTGTAGGGGAGATGGCATGTCCTGGACAAGTGCCGCGCAGGACATCAGGAACCTGCGACTAGCATGCTAAAGGCCTCGAGTTCCTTCAGCAGCTGGCTCACTGCAAGCTCTGCAGATCCTGCCAGAACAAAATTCGCGTTGCAGACCCCCTGCAGTTCTACATCTCTGAACACGACTCCACTCTCAGCCTCTGTTCTGCTGGAGGGCCAGCTCAACACTTCGTCGGGAAAAGCCCATCTCCACAAGCTGCTCCGTCTTCGGATCCTGCAACTGCCAGGTTTGAAAAGCCAGATTGCGTCACACGCCGCGCAACGGGTCCCGTGCCTTCTGATCGCCTTTTGACGATGCTCCATCGCCGGAAAGCACAACGACCGCTTCGGAACTTCCACGAGCCATCGATGCTTCCGGGGTCCGCTCTAATGAAATGCGTGGCTGGGATTGACATGGATCATCGACAAAAGCCTCTGAAATTCGCTGCCGTTTCGCCGGTGTTGGTAGTGGCACGGAGGGCTGTGTCTCAGGAGCTTGTATGGCTGGTGCCATGTCCGCATCTGCTGGTGGCACAACCTGATGGGACCCCTCGCTTGCACAGGCCGGGGATTCTGGTGATGTTGCCGGTGGTACCGGTTCGAGACAGGTAGGAACTGCTTGAAGGGCTTCATCAGCAAATTGCGTCACCCCCTGCTTCAAGAGCACAGGGGACAAAACCAAGACTGATGCTTCGCCCATCCAATGCCTGGGCACGCGACTGGGCCACTTGTCGGGCTCGTGCTGCTGCTAGCTCCTGAGGATTCACGCCGGCAGTAACAAAAACCGGAAGCACGATGACTGCAAACCAAGCGACCTTCTCAAGAGCCTCGACACGCGCTTGCGCGAGCTTGCTCTCCAGCTCAGCAATCTGTACTTCCATGACCTGAGAGCCGAAGGGGACAAGTCGAAGACGAGCTCACTAAGCCTAAGCAGTACACAATGAAAACAGAGTTGTGCCCAACTTAACAAGTTTAGTCCTTGGATGATTCCAGTGCTTGAACAGAGCGGCTGAGTGAGCCTTCAGCGCAAGCTTGCACAAAGCTGATCGCACATCGGAGGCTCCCTAGGAGCTAAGCTTAAGCTTGTTGAAAACAGTCAATTGGAGCAACCAGTGCTGTGATGCTTTCTTCACATACTGGCAATACAGACACTACAGATGCTAGAAGTTCTTCAGAAAAGGGCATATTGCCGCCTAGGGCTTCTAGTCTAAGAGTCTAATTTCAATCTGCCAAACTCTGATATTGAGCAAACAGCTGCGTTCCCGCACTGTGCAAAGTGTCTCGCACGCTTCAACATGTGGGACCTCCAACTCTGCCACGAAATCTGGAAGCCGAGGTTCGCGAAGTCGCAGGAGTTGCACCTCAAAGCGTGCGCGAAACAAAATCCTAGTTTTTTGGGGAGGGGAGGATTACGATCCGCTTTATCCACAGCATCCTTTGACCCTGGCGAGGCGAAGCAAGTACAAACACTCCGGCTGAATGCTCGCCATCCTTTCAGATTTCACCACTGCATTCATGCCGCTGCCCGCTGCCAAAGCGAACCATGCAGCGCAACATCAGCCAAGCACGAATGTTCAGGCCTGGACACCCCAGCTGCCTGGCAGGGGAATAACTGCAGCATGCACGACTTCGGTTTCCAACTCGCCCTCCCTCCTAAATAACGTCTTGCAGAGCTGGCGCTCCTGTTCCTTCGCATGAACAGCTCTCAGCGAGAGGAAGACCTCGATGCAAAGCGCCAGAACCTTGCAATCTTCTGGCTCAGATTGCTTTGACCTCTATCGTCACGGACGTTCAGGGCACGAACGAGCTGGTTGATGGATCGTCATGCCAACACTACGTCTGCCCAAATGGGTCGGCCTCGTCGTGCGCTACCGGCAGCTGCTCTGCCAACAATCCACAGATCCTCATTAAATCATGGCAATGCTACAGCTTTCTGCTCATGCAATGGCTGCTGGGAGCTCAGCTCTTTATCCGTCGCGATGATACAAAGCTTTGGAAAAGTAGGAACACTGGAGACCGAACTCTACTCATTGGCAGGTGAACGAAGCCCTGCCGGTTGCGGGGTGGCTAGGAAACCTGTCAGTGTAAGGGCCCAACTCGTCTATGTCCTCCTGGCATGTGGTGCCCTCAACACCTGCATGCATGCTCAATGCTTGAATCCAAGCATCAAGCGATGCGGTAGAACAAGTATCAGGACTTGCGGAGGAGGGACTGGGACGAAAGCTAGAAGCGTCAACAACCGAGGCTTTTCCAGTGAAGGCAAGCATGCATACACGCCTACTGAACTCCAAATACAGAAACCCTAACTCTTGAACCCCTCGAATGAGCACCAATACCATCCCCCTCAATGTGGGTGACACCCACCGGGCCAAGCCATGCTCTGCTTGCGCTTCTTGTTCGTCGAGATGCAACTGCTATTACATATGACTGTGTATTCGAGTACTAGTATAGTATGAAATTATGAAATGGTAGAAAAACAGTATATGGAAGAGGTTGGATCAGAGCTTCATGCACACACACACACACATATATATATATATATATATATATACATATACAATAACATACCATAACTTACTCCCCCAATAGCCACAGAAATAAAAGGTTAAACTTTCAAACTACTGCTAAACTATAAGAACCCCAAAACTTTAAACGTTTTGTATTGGAGAACTAAGATAAATACATGTTATATATGCCTAGAAGCCAATGGCTTCAGGTCGGGCGCCCAACATAGAACAAGTACGCGACGCGTGAGCGGAGCCAGCAAGCCACATCGTGAACATCACTGGGGGCCTCTTGGATCCCAATCCGAGCCAACAAGCGCGGAAATAGTAAAAAACAGTATATGGAAGAGGTTGGATCAGAGCTTCATGCACACGTATATATATATATATATATATGTATATATATATATGTACATATACACAAACATACCATAAATACATGTGTATATCATGCCTAGAAGCCAATGGCTTCAGGTCGGGCGCCCAACATAGAACAGCGGAAATGGTAGAAACACAGTATATGGAAGAGGTTGGATCAGAGCTTCATGCACACGTATATTGAACTATATGTACATATACACAAACATACCATAAATACATGTGTATATCATGCTTAGAAGCCAATGGCTTCAGGTCGGGTGCCCAACATAGAACAAGTAGGCGACGCGTGAGCATCATGAGCTGCAAGCATCATAAGCATCGGAGCCAGTAAGCGCACATCGCGAACATCATTGGAGCCCAATCCGAGCCACAAGCCCGCATCACGAGCATCATTGGGAGCTTCTTGGGGCCAACAAACGCGCATCATGAGCATCATCGGGGAGCCGTTTTTCCACTCGGAAGCGGTCCGAAGCACCACATTCAAACACCCCAAAACGGACCCGGCGGGGCAACGCCGAAAACCAGCACCAGGTGGGGGATAGCCCCGAATACGCGCAAAAAATGCCCACCTGGCCGGGGGCCCTTCCCCACACCCCTAGATGCAACCTTTCGGTTGGTAAGGAACTCAGCTAGCCACGGAGGCTAGCTTTCGTGACTAGGGACGAAACACGACACGAGATGCACTTTCTGATTCAACTCCGGGACAAGAACTGCCGGGAAACCCTTGCTGATGCAGACAGCAACAAGGAGGTACGAAGCCAAAGCACCGTGTTTGGCTTCGTGTCCTCTGGAGTTCTCAAGCAGATTGCATGCTGTGCGACTGTCCCACTCTTCAGACTTCAGATTTCTTACAACAAGCACACTTCTCGACTTCTCAAAGTTTCGCGTAGTCGCATCTGTTTTGACTTCAAATTCTTCGAGTGGGAAGCTCTATGTGACTTGTCATCTAAACTCAAATAAATCCAGTTGAGCAACCGATTCTCTCACAGAAGCCATGCCAGAAAACATCAAAAGGATTTCAGTATGGCAGAGCAGCACAAACCATTCTAGAGCGCAGGGCCTTGACCCTCTGCTTCCCGTAGATGCTGGTACCTGGGCGGCTCGTGAGCGGAGGGCTGGAGACGAAGAAGGGGGGTTTTGGGTTTGGGGTATCCATGAAGAGCCCCCATGCGACTTCGGAATGCAGAATTAGGCATGGCTCGGAGCGGTGGGTCAGTGGGCTCTCAAACCCAGTCTTCAGAAATCATCGCAACCCCAGTGTTTGCGAAACATCTACACGCAAAGCACCCCCAACAATCTCCACCAAATCCCAAGAAGTTATCTCAATCACAACTACCAATGCCGCCGACATCTGGAGTGTTCTCACCAATTAAACCAGAGACATCTCAACCATCAGTCAGCGTAACCTTTCCTTCTCGACCGGTTAGGCATGTTGAAAGCCAGGTCGTTTGCCTGATGATGCAAACGAGGCTGCTAAGTTATGAAGGTAGTCAGTCTTGCGTTGAGCTTCGTGATTTGGTCCAAGCTGTGGTCAGGAATCACGAGCTTTGGTTGATATCGGAATTGAATTGAAAGCATAGCGTGGATCTGAGAAGGTGGCTTCTGTCTGCGATTGCAACTCCGTCCAGTCTTGGTCAAGTAAGTGTGCTGGCTCCCGCGTGCCTGGCCTAGTTCACACCCTCTCACGGATGTTGGGTACGTTGGGGCGGCAAGGGATGGTCACGCTGGATTGGTCGGTTGGTGCCTGGTTTCGGAAACCATGTTCAGGAGGTGAGGTCCGGGGACAGGCATTCGATCCCGAGGCACATGAACGCCAGCAGGCGCAGAACTCGGTTCTTGGTCTCCACCTAGCCCAGCTCAACGGGATCGCTGCATGCCACGAACAATCGATGAGCATGTTGGGATCCTGCCTCGACGAAGTTGCGCCAGAAAGCCTCCGAAAGCTACAGGGGCTGAGGGATGACGGCAAGCATGGGCAAGCCCAGCAGTCTTGGCACCACTATCAGATCACATGCCGCACATGCCCAGCTGCCTTCAGAGAGTCTGTAACTTCTGCTTCGGGCTTCAAGGCTCGACCTGGACACGCCGGAAGCACCTTTAAAAGCGAGTTCATTGCAAGCTTCATAACTGCCTGTCAACGCCAGGGGCATGGGAGAGGGACGCGAGAGGTCGGCACCTTGGCAGGCACCAACCTCACAATGGAGATGTTTCCAGGGCTGGAGCATTGTGCTTTCTTGCCTCGTTTTAGGTGCCGGGCACAGGAGTGGCCTGTGCGGCAACAGCTGGACCCAAAATTTGCCCCATCAGCCCTTCGAATGGCAAGTGCGAACAGTTAGCTTCCTCTGATGTCGCTCGGATGCTTCTGTCTCTGCGATCCCTTGCACACACACCGTGGCCCGTCCCATCCCGTCCCCTGGCTGTGGTCCGCACTGCAGCTCCCGCTCCGCAAACTTCTCCGCCAAGCCTCGCCTCAGCCAACGCATGCCGCTACGAAGCTTTGGGCTAGGACCCTGCGAGGCTCGAAGGACCTTGGAGACCCCACGCGGTTCCGTGCAGGAGCTCCGTGAACTTCGGGTGCTTCAACATCATCCTACACCCGGCGAAAGGGGAATCTTGCTCCGGCTGTGGGCTGGTGACTCTTTTGGTCATGCTTCATTCTTTGCGCGTCTCTAAGCCCCTGCGTGGGATCCCGACAAGCCGTTGAGGGTGCTGCAGCTGGCCGCCAACAGCAACAGCCCTCGGAGCAAAATGGGAGACGATGCGGGAGCGTGGAAAGTCCTCACAGTCTTGTGAAGGCCTGAGAAAGCACAACATAGTAGTAGGCGCTAAATTCCAAAGGCACTCTGAGAAGCCCAAAGCCCCGTTGTGTTTGCTAGAGATCCTTCGTGGATTTGGGTCTTCTCACACAGGAATTGCTCGTGTGCTGAGTGCCTCCAATGCTATCTGCAGAAGCTTCCTTTGGAAGTCCGTCAGAATGGCAGTGGGAGAGGGTGCATCGCACATCTCTGGAGTAGGACGTATTGGTAGAAATTCAGGTCTCACCCATCCCTCCTGCTTTGGGCAGGATAATCATTCATGTGCGCGGGCCAGACGGGCTCTGGAGCGGGCAGGCGCAGCTTTGGCGGCACCTCGCTCGGACAAGAGATGCAACCCTATAGCTGCCACCGCTCATAGCTTCGAGGATCAGGCGCGGACTTCAGCTCAGTGCATCCCTCCACCGCCTGAGGGTCACGAATGGTCATGCTGCCTGCAGGCCCTGAACGACATGAAACAAGTTGATACGGTCGTTTAGGGTTTACGGAGCACATGAGGCCGGCCTGGTCGCGTCGGACACATCCGGGGACGGTGGCCACCTTGGCTCGGATGTGGGGATAACATGGGATAACGGCACGAGGGGGCCTGTAGTGGCTTTCATGACCAAAGTTACTGCCGGCACTACGGTCGATGTCGAGTACTTCTGAACGAAGTTCAGGCCTAGCCACGAGGAAGCAGACGTGGGGGTGGACCGTTCTGCCAACCGCACCTGCTATCGAGGCATGGCCGGACATCTCGAAACTGATTTCACGGAGCCTCGCGCTGACTTGCACTGTGGCGAAGAGCAGCTGCCGCTATCCTCGGCTTTCTTCATGGGGCGGAGCTGGAGCAGACAGCAAGTGGCTCAGTTGTTCAACATCATCCAGGGCTTGCAAGACAAAATGTGACCTCAGTCTGAAACGGCGTGTCAACCGAAGCACTCAGTGCCACTATCCCCTGCATGATTACACTGAAGACGGAGGAGGAGGTTACAGCATCAGCTCTTTCCTGCAAGTCTCCTCTCAGCCGCTTCTCTGGCTGTCGAAGGGGTTCCCTGCACAGGAGACACTGCATTGTCCAGCACATCCGGCGCATGTGGATGCTGTCGAAAGCTCTTGTTCGCCTGGGTTCCATGCATGGAACATCCACAGCAACACGCGTCTCTCACTTGTTTCTGATCCGCCAAGAAGCCGTCCTCCACTGCCACTGCCGTGCATGCGCAAGGCTCAGATTCATGGCCTGACGCCGCAGATCGCGGCAGCTGCAAACTTTACCAATGTGTAAGCTTTCGAAGCACCTCCAGCTCAGCGAAGAACGAATGCTTCCACGCATCTAGCTCCTGTTGCAAACGCCAGCGTAGCAAGCACAAGAACTCCACTGCTCAAACAAGCTCGGCAGCCTTGTGCACATGAGAGCTTTGTCTCGCGTTGCAAAGGTCTGGTGCCTCGGTCGTCAGCATGCACTCGCCCCCGAAGTTCGCGACGTTTTTACACTTTTCCCAAAGCTTTCAAGCGCATTGCCAAGCGGCGGTCTGGTGCTGATACCGAGCAAGGCCTCGGAGAAACGAAGTGAAACAGAAACCTCTACGCAACGCCCGTGCTGGATAATTGCAGCTGAAGTCTCTTTCCACATGGGCAGCGCTCTGCTGCGCCAAGGACTGCAGGGTCGTGGACCTGGGTGGCAAGGTTCATCTCAGCGGCTGTATCTATCTCGGCATCGTGATGTCACCTCCTTAGCTCAGGTGCTCGGACCTGTCACGACACAGGTGCAAAATCACAGTCCAAATGCTTTTGTTGTAGCGGCTCTGTCGAGTCTAGTCATTAAGTGCTGCCACTGCCAGGCAAAGTCCTTCAAAGTCCGGGTAGATAAGATGGCACAAAACCCCACCAGACAACATTGTGCTGCTGAGCTCAACGCACACAAGATTGCATGGATGCAACTTCTTGAAGGATGCCAGTGTGCACCTGCAACGAGGCAGTCGGACGCTCAACTTAGCCTCAAAATGCACTATCAAGCCAATTTTTCGGGAAGCCACATGTGAACCTGCAGAAACTCGCGGCAAGGACCCAAACCCCCCTGCCTGGCGAGTTGCTTCAACCACTGCAGTTAGCTGGTGCTGAAGCTGGGATGATGTCTCTCGCTGGACTGATTCAACCTCGCGAAGTGGCAGCAACAACGCTGTTCTTGGCTAGCCGCTTCATCGTATTGTTCGCCATGAACCAGTTCCCAATTTCGGAGCTCTGAAGAGAAAGTCGGTTCAATCTCGACAGTCTTGACTTGGCACCCTTGATAGAACGCGACCATGAAAGAACGTTACCATGACATTCATTCGGGTTACGACCACAACGCACCAGGCTCGTAAAGCCGCACCGTTTACCTGTGCCTTCTAAGAAAGCATCAACAATCACAAAAATGAACCGGGCAAGCTGATTCGACAAACAAGAACGAACGACGTGCAACGAACTGCCTCGAACTCCGCGCACCCCAACCGAAACCACAAAGGAGGGAGTGAACAACATCTGTAACACCTGCACACTTTCTTTGATGTGACAAGACTAGTGTCGGAGAGCAGAAACGTTCTCCAATGCTTTTGGTGAAGGTCGCAGCTTCCCTCCCAGAAGCTGCACACCCCCTGCTTGGGTTGCTTGAGGGATGCGAAAGGGGAAAGGCCTGACCTCACGAGGACTGGGATCGCTGCAAGAATCAACAACTAGGCTCAGGGTGAAAACACTCCCGAGATCGAGACGAACGAGGTCTTGTCCTTGAGACCAGTTCTCAAACAGCAACAGGACACCGGCTCTTGTTTTCCACCGCTGCTATTCATTCGATTGTTGGCACCTGTGACTTACAGCGACGTCGCTGCATCTAAGAGCCTCTTAGATTCAGTGGTCTGCAGCATCTCTCGGTGAGATCCTTGGTAGTACGTACTCATGTTGAGGTTCCAGCGGGGCAATCTAGATTCTGGATGTTTTTGGCTCTTCCGCTGGCGGATTCACCTGCGTCCATGTCTGATGCTGTTCGAAAAACGGGTAGAGGCTTTGTCTGCTCTTCTACGAGGTGTTGTGCTTTGTGGCTGCTGTACGCTGCTGTCTTCTTGATGGCTCCTGGCTGCTAGCTGATTCAACATTGTTGCCATGCAATTGCACCACGACACATACAGGAGCGACAGTTTCGAGTTCAAAAGCATGGCCAAGGAATGAAAAGAAGTGGAGGATTCCAATGAGATCGCGGGCAATTGTCGTCGCTGCCAGCGGCCTCGTGCAGGATGCGCTCTAACCCACCGTCGCCGGTGATGGGCGATGCGAGAGCCTGCATGGACGACAAGTGCTCTTGAAGCATTTCGCCAGTGTGAGACCGCGTCTTGTGTTTGCCGAAAGGTAACAGCAGGACTGCTCGCTCAAACTGACAAACCCCTTTCCCACTCCGGTGCCCGCCACACCTTCGATGACCGCAGCTCCTTCAACAACGTGTCCCTGAGGTCCTCGACTTCCTGGATCACAAGATGGCAGCCAACGCAGATTCACGGCTTCCCTTCCCAACCTTGGCGACACTAGTCCAAGGCGTCTCGGAGAGGTGGAAGGAAGGCTCGGGCTGCCCGGGAGGCTCGGAGATCTGTCGTCGCCTTGGATGCAGTCGACAACAAAGCCGTCGACTCAACAAAAAGTACTGTTGCGGTTCGTGGTGCGTTGTTTGTGACATCCCGTGGCATGGCTTGGACACTTTCCTCTGCCAAGCATCTCCCGAATCGGATTGCTGTTGAACTTGCCCGGCGAAAGAACCTCCGTCAGATTGCAACTTGATACACCACTGCACCACTGCATGAGCGAGAAGAGCCACAAGTGCCAAAAGTCAAGACTATCTCCTGCCTTACATTACTGTGCTTCAATCTAGAGTGCGTCTTGCGGATGGAATGTCTTCTTCCTTGCTCTACCATCCAAACCCCTCCGGCCAATCAATACATGCCTGTTGAGCTACGAAGCCTTCACTACCGCAGCTGCGGTCAAGAGCCGAACCATGAAGATTCCTGGTTGAATCTAAATGAAAAAAGTTTGCCAACTCTAGCTCCGTCAAAAAGCGCCCTGCACAGGCTGCCAGGGGTGTCCAGGACAGCTTTCAAGGCAGCGGGCTCGTTGCTTAAAGACTGTCAGATTTATGTAAGCATTTTAACAATGCTCTACAGAGACAGACTCTAGAGAGAGAGAAAGAGAGAGAGAGAGAGTGTCTGAAATCAGGAGCCTTCGTTGCCTTCGGTGAGGTCGCAGATCGGGCTGCCGCTGGTGGGCGCAGAACCTGAAATGTAGAGCCCTGGTGCAGATGACACGTGTCCTAAGAAATCCTTTAATAGCTTTCGCGACTCTGGCACACATCATTCGATCTAGTTTGTGGAAGTGCCGGAGAGGGTTCGGGCGAACATGGCTGCATCATGTCTCAAAGTTTGCACCCTGCAGCAGCAAGTGAGGTCATAAATTGAAAGCTTCGTGCCTGCTTGCTCGGCGATGATTTGGGAGACGATGCCTTTTGCAAATCGAACTTGCCAGACACTGCTTAGACATCACAATTGAAAGCAACAAAGGGGCTCCCTTCCCGAGGGGGAGGGTATGGGGGCGTTGGGGGTTCTGGGAAATAGATCCGGGATGAGTCAGGGGCTCTCGCCGGATGCAGTATTCTGGCATTGCCTTCTCCCGACCGTAGCTGCTTCTGATCTGTCCCCGGACCCCACGCCCGGAACCGACTTTGGCCCGACCACCCCACTCTCCCATGATAGGTCCCGGGAATAGGTTCCACCACAGAGAGTTCCCCGCCAACCACCGTACTGAGGGGGTCCCTGTTGAACCGATTGATGGTGCAGTGGCCTCAGTCGCCTTTGTGCATGCCGAGGCTGCAAGCAAACACGCTTCCTACATTCTCCCGGCTCCCGGCTGCGCATTAAAACATCGCCAGCGAAGGTTACGATGGGGCGATTGTCTTGGGCCTGCATTTCCGTCTCGAAATACTGCGCGATGCCAGCAAGGAGACTTTCGCACCTGAGTTGTCATGCGAACATTAACGCGTGCGGAAATTCAGGTGCAATGAATCATGTCCTACCCAGGCTCCGAGCCTATCTACTTTGACCTTCGTTTGTGCGGTGATGTAGTGCAACTCCTCGGCGACATCGCTGCCAGCCCAACCGTCAAACTGCAAGCGTCGAGGCTTTATGCCACGTACTTGGATTGCACCAGGCGGCCACGATGGAGATGGGTCGCAGCCCCTCTGCCAAGTGCACGATACTTTGACCTTACGTTGTGACACGACCCAAGGCTGAAGAAAACGAAGGAAAGCAAGGAGCTTCGGAGTTCTCTTCTGCGAGGCCACATGACATTCGGCTCCATGACTGAGAACGAGACAAAATTCTTTCTTGTCGATGGAACCACTGCCATCCTCACGCAACCGTCGGCGGATCACAGGCTCAACAGGCTCTTGAGATCGGCTTTGCCAAGCTTCGGTGTCCATGCAGTTCACCTGACAAAGAACAGGACCTAACGCACATTCCTATGAAGCCGAAGGAGTCAACTGGGTCTCCGACTGTGTTCACGAGATCCTCTCGAGCGAATGGCACGCCCTCTTCGACGCATAGCTCGCCCAACGCAGGAAGGATCTGCATGATGTCGTCAATCGATGCATGACCTGCCAGCTTCTGCCGCAAGCGCTCCCAATGCACGATCCCAAAAAATCCACAGGCACCTTGCGCACTTGCAATCGTCTCGAAGATGCCCTCACAGCCCTGGATGATCCTGATGTGAAAGCTTGGAAAGCGTTTCAGCCGGCATGCAGAGACACAAGGTTCACCAGATCACTCATGGCCAGTATGCCATGTATCCGAACACCTGAACCCCCCAGAGCTGCTCAACTCAGAAAAACTGCTCCGTGTCCTCTGGCGCTTCTCCTCTGCCTCCGCACGCTCCTGCTCGATCTTGGCGTCGTTCTTGTCGAACATGCTCTCCTTGGTGATCCAACCAAGGCTTTTGAACTGCCCCACTCTGCGACCCTGCGCACGGGACAGCTTGGAACCGTGCACAGACGAGGCCAGTCAACAGGCCTACAATGCCAAAGCTCACCTTACTTCTGACATGCGCGGCTATTGCAGCACATGCCGACGTGTAGCTAACCTGATCAAAACGCCGGACTGTCTCTGTTTCCCTTGCATACAAGCGGCAAAAACAACAAAGGCTATGAGAAAGGCTGCAAGGAGCGCATCAGACTCCAGGACTTCCCTGCCGCTTCTGCACATGCAAGGGGGCATTGAAGCTTCATGTCACCTTTGCAAACGGGTGCTACGATAGGCCCGGCCAGTAGGGCATCAAGTCTGGCTCGGACAGCAAGAAGAAGAGGGACAGCATCGACTTCCGAAGGGAGCCAAAGTGAGCGTTCAGAAACTCCTGGCTAGTGTTCATGTGCAAAGACAGCTGCAAAACTGTAAACTCTACTCTCGTTAGTCCATTCCGCCCCGACATCGGAATGCTCCTGATGCTCGTTGTCCTGCATGAACGGAATTATCAATCGGACACAGACAATGGAAGTGACCTTGGGAGGACAGTGGAGGCAGATCGAAACAACGCTGTTCTCGTTTCGCCCGTGCTGAGCGCCAAAGCATAGATCGCCGCTAGCATCAACAGGGACACATTTCCTCAGCGCACAGCACAGCATCAAGCCTTGTGCTCAGAAGCCGCTCGTCGCGGAGGAGCTTCTAATGGCTACAGCAGCCGCTGCGAAGCCAAACGTGAGGACGTGGAAGTCCTCAGTTTTGGCAGCAGGAGCGATCAGCTGCCTTAGAGATCGGACCTATCGTCAGGCCGGTCCGCCTTGTAAACATCGCCATCGGACACCCTCCGAGATACTGCGAGCCCAATCCCCTATCCGAGCCCCACAATGCGCAGGACTGAATCGGCTCATCCAACCCGGCGGCTCGCAAGAACCGCAAGAGACGGATCATCCGCATGACTCTCAGCAGCCGGATGATGCGCAAGAAGGTCATGAAGCTGCCCTCATAGCAAAGAGTGACATATGCTGTGCTACTACCCAGCGCTTCGCCACGATTGGAGATCCCTGCCTTCTCGTGTCTCACCGGCGAGAAGTCAAACATAACATCGAAGCAACCGGCGATGACGACGCAAAAATCAAAAAGGTTCCTCTCACGACAGTATTCAAAACCCCCAAAAAAGCAGGCTGCAAGAAGCACAGGCCAAGCGCTCCAGCTGAAGTCTTCGTTCGCATAGGCGAAAAATTTTGTCGGCCCGGAGACGACGATCCGCAGAAGCAGCTCGATGGAAAAGATGCCCAGAAAAGCAATTTCCAGTACCTGACACGCAGAAGGTACACATCTCCTTGCCGGAACGATGTCAAAGTGTGTAAGTACGTCTTCTGTCTGTAAAATCTCGAGAGGCGACTCTGACAGATGAGACTGAAAACATCTGTACAAGTTACACGTCCAGCAGTTGTCTTGCAGATAACAACTTGAACTGCTTGCGCCAGTCACGCGCCGTTGGAGGACCTACTCATCTGTCTGAAATAAGGAACGGGGGAACATGTTGCTCGAAGGAGAGCCGAGCTGCTGCCCAGACTTCTCCGACATTGTCTGTCTCCAGGCCAATGACGACGGCATTGGCAACGATCAACGTGGAGATGAAAAGCTGAGACGAGAATCAAAAGCAAAAGCATGCAGAAACAAGACACGGACCACACGCCGGCACACTCACACTTTCAGGATTTGCTTAGGCAAGGTCGTTAAATCCAACACTGTGGAGCAATTCCTCCCAGCAGTCTGGCTGGCAGCAGGACTTCTGCTGAAGTGCTGCATCCTCACATGCAGCACGAAGCTTGAACGCAATTGATCTGACAGTTCCAAACTCAGAATGCAGTCTTAACGCAGCGAGAGAGAGAGAGAGAGAGAGAGAGAGAGAGAGAGAGAGAGAGAGAGAGAGACAGAGACAGAGACAGAGACAGAGACAGAGACAGAGACAGAGACAGAGACAGAGACAGAGACAGAGACAGAGACAGAGACAGAGACAGACAAAGAGAGAGAGAGAGACAGACATAGATAGAAAGCAACAAAGCAAGCAAGCAAGCCAGAAAGCAAGAACGAAAGATGCTGCGAGCACCTAGACTGATGATGTAAGGCTTTCAGGCGTATCGGGTATGCGACTTGATTTTGTTCATCTTGCAAGATCCCCACAATCTACCCTTGCTTTCGCCTGCTATTTGGCTGCACACATGGTGAAATAGCAGATGAAGCAGCTGATTCGCGGCTAGTACCGAGAGACCATGCCCTTCCCGTGAAATCACGCAGTTATGTTTTCTGAAGTTCTGAACATATAGTAACACGGCACGCACGCGCAAAGCTGGAAAGAACGGCAAGCTACTCCAGGTGCCACAAAGATCGCTAGACGCACACCTTCGCCGAAAACTACCCACTACCTACGTACCTCCCTACCTCTATCCATGCATGTGCATGCGGCTGCATACATACGACACATGCTGACACCTGAAAAAGTCGTAGCCCCACATTCTCCCGCTGACAGTAGTGGCTCTGAAATTGTCGGGTGCGCGGACGTCTCTAGGTCTGAAACCCGAAGGACGGCAGCGATATCCAGTAGCACAAGGCGAAGTCCTTGTCAGCAGCACACTCCACATCAGGAACGAGCCGGTATTGGCCCAGGTTGTCGGCAGACATCAGCGGGGTCCGCTTCACCTGAAGAGAACAAGCATCTAGTTGAATCTAGTTGTCTCTTTTTCGATACTGCAACCCCCCACCCCGCGCTGCTGCAGGCACACCCTTTGCAAGAGCTTCAGGACGTCTCCCTCAGTCTCTTTCTCGTGGCTTTGCTTTGCTTGGGGTTTGGGGCGGGAGCAGTCCTCCCATCCCGCGCGTCTCTTTCTCTCTTTGCTTTGCTTTGCTCCGGGGTGTGAGCCACAGGCACTTGCTTGCAATCGGACAAAGCAGCGTGCAACCCCTGCCCGCGCTCGAAAGCGCGCCGGATCCGCGGTCTGTGTGACACTGACAAAAAGCTGAGGTCCGGCCGGGGTCTCGAAAACCCCCTGTACTGCCCTTTACACTATAGTTCCCCCTGTGGCACTCTCCTTTTCTCTGGCTTGCACGCAGCCAGGGAGGAAGCAGCGCTCCCTCTCGCGCACCAGTGCGCACTGGGTCTGTCTCTGGGTGAAAAGTTCCCCTTGGACTGAACGAGGCGCTAGTTGGGTCCGTTGTACCACTTTCTCTCTCTGTTTGCTTTGCTTTGCTCGGGGTTTGAGGCGGGAGCAGCCCTTTCTTGCTTGCAATCGGACAAAGCAGGGTGCAACCCCTGCCCGCGCTCGAAAGCGCACCGGATCCACGGTCTGTGTGACACTGACAAAAAGCAGCCCTTTCTCTCTTCGCTTCGCTTCGCTTCACAGGGGATGGGTTCGCGCGCGAACCCGGGCCTAGGCCCCCCCTTCCCCGTTTTGGCGGTGGAAGAGGCTTTGGGGTTTTCAGCGGTCGGGAGATTATGTACTGGCGGTCGGTGCGGTTGGTGAAGCACGGCTGGCGAGGAAACCGACCCTCCCTTTACACTATCGCGCGTCCCGGCCTCGTCCCCGCGCTCTCCAAAGCACACTCCTTAGTCCCTCGCCAGCCATGCTCCCCCCACGCAATCGCCATGGCCTGTGAACACTCCCCCTATGCATCAGCACAGCTAAGCACAGGACGTTTGGGGAGTGCTGGGTACTCAGTGTGCAGACAGCTTATCACCAGCACAGTTTCATTCCCCCAGCGGCCAAAGTAGTGAACGTGGGGTCCCCCGCTTGGTGAGTAGGAAGCAACAGCGAAAAAACACACAACCGTGCAGGTAACGAAGACGGCGGGGTCCCCTTCGAGAGGTAATGCAATAGTCGGTAACAGTAGGTAGTGGTGATCCCCCCGTTGGGGTCCCCCGCAAGGCATCGAAGTTCCTATTCAAAGTGGTGCTCGGTAACGGCAAGTTTCTGTCACAGTGCCAATTTTATGCAGGTGCAAGGGCATGTGGCCCTGTTCGGCAGTAGGTCGGAATGGCTCCAGCGGCCCGTCTTGAATTAGGCTTAACTTCGCAAGCTCCTGAAGAAAACACGTTGGAAAATTCCCCGCTCTCACTGCTTGTAGGTCATGGCGCTCTTTCTCCCCGCATGTGTGCTTGCACACGCTTTAAATACTGCACGCCACATTGGCCCTGGCATCAGTCGGACTCTGTTGGGGCCGCGCTTTGGTGTGGCTTCCCGTCGTCCTTCCCCACTTCGCCTCCTCGGGCTGCGGCTGGGCGTTCTCGGTCTCGCCCCCTTTCTCGTGGTGGAACTGGTCGCCTCCCCTTCGGTACTTTGTCTTGCTGTCCATGGTGGCGTCCCCCGTTGTGGTGGGGTTGTGTCGTCGTCTCCGTGGTCGTCTTCGCCCTCTCCCCAGTCCACTTCCTCTTCCTTGAAGGTCGCCCTGCTTTCACGTGTTGGGGTGCTCCCCCTGGCTGCCGCGGCTGAACTCACACGGGCGGTCTCTGGTGTAGGTAAGCGCCCCGCCTTTGTCTCACGCTTTGGACGCCCCTCCACTGTCTCACGCTTCTTCTTCTTCTCCTTCGCCTTCTTGTCTTTCTTGGCCTTTTTGGTCTTGCCTGTGTCCTTGCTCTTCTTCTTCTCCCCCTTCTTCTCGGCCTTTTTGTCCTTCGTCCCCTCCGTGGGTGGTGCGAGCTGGTTCTTGAACTCTTGCTTTGCCTGACTGAGGAGTGCCCCCACCTTCCACGGGTGTTTGGTATGTAGAGGAGGAGCTCTTTCAACACTTTCGGGTTCCCCTCCTTGACGATGGCCACGAGCTTGTCGGCTTGTCTCCCCGTCTCCCTCCGTGCGTTGTGTCTCTGGACATATTGCTGCCACTCCTGAGCGTCTGCCTCGCTTAGGATCTCCCCCGTCCTTTGGTCTGTGTAGTTCCCCTTCCTCCAGTTTTTCTGGATGCTCTTCCCAATCCAGCGGTCCAGCGGGTCCGGCTCGTAGAGCAGCGCTGTCCCCTGCTCACTTTCGAAGCGCACGTACTCGGAGTAAGGCCGCTTCTTTCCTGCCACTTCGCAGGATCCCCCCCCTTGGGGTTGGTAGAGGTCGTACTCATCGGCCTTTTCCCTCTGCTTCCTTATGTCGCTGGGTGCTGCCGTGCTGGCTATCCCCCCTGTTGCCACACGCTGTCTGTAGCAGGAGCTACCGCTGTCATGCGTTTTGTGGTAAAAAGGGCCTTCCAAGCACGCTCGGCATGTCACGCCCATCCCCCGCAGCTTCTCTGCGAGCGCGCAGTGTTTTTGCCAGGTCGTCTTTGTTTTGGCTGGCTTGGCCTCCGGCTCTCTTTCCATTCTGCTTCTCCCCCTCTTGGGGCTCGCTTTCCCCTCCGGCTTGGATCTCGAGGAGCTCGACATTGGGCGCGATGAGGTAGTGCGGCTGGATCCCCCTGTGTTCCACAATGGCAAAGTATGCTCCGTCCCCCTACTGGCGGGCCACCCTCTACGAGGGGCCGCGGTCAGGATCAGGAGGATGCGCTGGCAATGGGGCCTCTTAAGCAAAATGGCGGCGGGCGGAAGACTCAAGCGCCCGCTGGAGGAAGCGCAAAGGCTCCCCTGAGGTGCACAGCCTCAGGTCAACCCTGCGCCTCCCCCCCGATGTCAGGAGAGTGAACAGCCCCCCAAGACAAAGGTGCAGACACTTGAGCCAAAATGGCTACCTCCCCCTCCCCCTCTCTCTCTCCCTCTCTCTCTCCCTCTCTCTCTCTCTCTCTCTCTCTCTCTCTCTCTCTGTCCCTCCCTTTTGTCTTCTGCTCCAACAAAACCAAAGAAGTGGACACCCCTCGCACGCACGCGTGCACTGGTCTCCACCGGTCTCACACCCACATTTGAGGTTGGGACTGCACGGCAAGGTAACACCACGACTAAACCCAAATACCGCCTCCCTTCATCACCACCAAAGTAGGTTCCGTCATGTTCTGTCCCCCGTGGCTGCAAACGGGAATCATGGTGTCCGTCTCGGACAGCACCAGTCCTCTCTTTCTCTCTTCCGCAAGGGTTTGAGGAGGGGGAGGGCCCCTGCCGCCGTGCTCCAGGTGCCCCCACATGTTATGGGGATGTTTTGGGAAGCATCGTGACAAAAGCAGTCCCCTCTCTGTCTCTCTCCCGCCGGGCGCCGCACGGAGCTCTCGGAGCCTTGGCCTCGGCACCCAGGCTTAGAATACAGGGTCTGCACTGCACTGCGCTTCAAGGCTGCATGTGTCCCAGTGGCTCAGCCGCCGATGCGACGACAGCTGCCCGCTTGCCATGGCTCTGCAAGCGCTCTGGCGACGAACACGCACTAAACCGAATTGATCGCCTGCTACCGGGCCCGGACAGCCCTGTGCATCTCTTGTGAAGTCTTCCGGAAGGCTGTCTTTGAGAGGCTGCTGGCTCGTCTCTGAGAATGACAGTGAAGAAGAACGGCATTGTACTTTATACTTACACCGACACGGCCACGGGCAGACGGAGGGCAAGGCAGTTGCACAGACACGGCCAAGGGAGGATCTTGGACCACAAAAAAACGTAAACTAACCGCACGTCACACTTCGACCGTACCAGCCTCAGGAGAACCACGCAGCGAGGCCTTACCTTGGCAATCTTTGGCTTACCTAAAGCTTACCTGCAGAAATTCTACGAAACATCTCTCCATGTCCACTTTCCGTGCGTTCTTAGGCCCGGGCTCTGCACAACACCTGCAAACACTAGCAAGACCTCCCAAGACCTACCTCGTCGTTACTTCAACCTGGATGTCTCAGATGGTAAGTCTGGTTAAAGACATAACAACCATTACTGCTGCGAAAACCGTAAAATACTAATGGTCAAAATTGATGACGACAAAGAAAATAGTGTTGTGATCATGACCATACTGGCAATCGTAACAAAGGCAGTGGAAGTGCTTCTGCAAAGCGCAAGGCAGGCTCAAGACATCAACCTTATGCTATTCATCGGCAAGAGGGAGAAGAAGAACTGTCAAGATATTGACAAACTATGTGGATCATGGCAACAACAACGACAACAGCGAAAACAACAGTAGTAACAACATGGATATGATTATTGGCAAAGATGAAGAAGACGGTAATGCGACGGTGGCTGATGACGGTGTTGACGATGCTGCTAAAACAGGTGACGAAAATGATGATGATGATGGTGGTGATGATGATGAACCAGAAGCTGATGATTACAGACTATTGGTAGTTTCGTATCTATCTGCATTAATGAAAGAAACACGCGGTTACCCCTTAGTTTTCTTTCCTTTAAGAAACAGCACAAAGGAACTCCAAGGTGTTATACGGAGCTGGAGAACGCTGATGGTACTGGTGGTGTTAGTGGTGCTCCGGCGGCGGCGGTGGTGGCGGTGGTGGTGATGGTGGTGATGGCGATGATGGTGGTGGTGGTGGCAGTGGTGGCAATGAGAATGCTTCTGATGATGGCCATGGCGCATCACAAAGCTAGTAACGATGAACAGTTTTATGATGACGAGATGACGGCGATGAACATCATGCTCACGTCAGAATGATACCGATGTCGATCCTTCCGATTCTACCCCACAGGCGAAGGTGGGGAAACAAGGGTCACCGGGCTTTGCCTGCCGACGACGCGAGCTTTCAATGCTCACCAAGATTACCAAGGATGTGCCGTCGTTCTGATACAATAGCAGCAAGAACATTTGCACAAGTAGCACTGGCGCATAGGCTCCGGAACGCGCGTGTGTCACCTTTGCTTTCCCATATGCATGCGCTGCAAGCAAATCCAACAATACACACCACATTTAAACAAAAAAAGCTACATCTACAAAGATGTATTCATATGTATATATACACATATCTATACACATATGTAGTTGATTGTCTTCATAAACACACACGGCAGCCAAAAGTCGAAGAATCGAAGTCCGGGAATGACACACTAATTACTGTACCAATCCCGTGCTAGAACTAGCCTGCTATGCATGTCGACTGAAGGACCACCTAGATTCTGCTCCTGGGCCTGAAGGACCTCTGCGCTTTGGCAGAACTCGTCCAGAAGATTATCGCCCCAGAGTTCTTCCGAGCCCAAGAACCTCAGAGCTTCGGATGCTCGGGCCGTTCGGCAAGGGACCCAGGTTGATCCAAGCAGACTGCAACGCAGCAGAAGCAGCATGTTGCTGAGGAGGTGACTCCAAGAATGCTGCAGCCAACACACGATCCTGTAGTTTTGAAACCACAATATCGTTGCACATGCCACGGTGCTCTGAACACAAGCACCTTTGGACCGTAGAACTTGTTGTCTGCAAAGTCAGCCTCGTAGTACCTCGACCAAACTTGCACATGCCAGGACTGCCACACTGACACTGAGCGCTAGGTTGAGGTGCCACCCATCAGGACAAGCACGTGCTGTGACAAGACGCCTACAGACCCTTTCACAAACAAATCAAAACCAACCATAAAAAGCTTTTCAAGCCCCACACCTTGGCTCATCCCCCAGGCCCGGCCATGACCTACAGTAGGCACTCTCTTCCTCCTCGCCACATCCCCCATGATCGAAACTGACTGCGGCTTGCTTCGCCAAGGGCTTGACCCAGTTGACGAAAACGCATCCTCACGAGAGCAACATAAATTCGAAGGCACTTAGGCAGGTCGGACATGCGCTTGTTTCAAGATCAGCCTGGAGGGCATCCGATGATGTTACGATGGGAGCAAGTGAAGCATGTGCCCATGCATGGTACATGTGCATACGCGCGGGCAGACCCACGCACACGTTTTCCTCCCTGATCAGATGACTTGGGTGAAGTAATGAAACACCAAAGGACAGGCGAAGAGAAGACTCGAAAAGAGCTGCGGAGGGAAAGACAAATGGAATTTCAATAGAGATATTAATGTATGAAGTGAAGCTCGGATCAACACAACTTGCTCAAGGCTGAGGCTCGCAAAGAAGGAAGGCGTGGCATGTCTTGACAGTCGAACGTTTCCTGCTCATAGTCCCGAAATGATTCGTCTGGCACGGCTTAAAACATTATGACCAAGAGCCGCAACGTGCTGTCAACGGCTTTGTTGCCTGCGACAACGAGATATCTGAGCCGAATGCTCGGAACAGACAGACACACCTATGAAACATGGGAATAACATGTGCCGGCTGCCACGCTACTAGCCTTGCCTGGAAAACCTTTAACATCCTTGATCTTCAATGACACAAGAGTATGCAGCCAAGCAGCATCCTTCTTCCTCGGCAGAAGTCAGAAGCTGTTGCTAAAGGGTGCTGCAGGACCCTGTTCTGGGGTACAGACGTGTGGTCAGGCTGGTCAAGTTCCACCGCCAGGGGCAGCTCGGGTCTGACTTCCTGAACTCATGTCTGGAACTCAAGCCGTGCTGGCCGCGAAGATGCTCGAAATCCAGGGCTTCCACCCCCCAAGCATCTCCACCTGAGCTTAGCATTGCGGCATCGTTTGGCGACTGCCGGCGGCAGTGACGCGTCGATTTAGGCAGACTTAGGCCTGCGCGCAAGACAGAACAGATTGCGGCCATCCCTGTCTGCGCAGCTGCACGAATCAGCACAAGTGCCCGCCATTCGCACAACCAAAAAGCGTTCGTGCCTCCGCCAGCTCGAAAGAGAGATCTGCCGCGATCTCCGGAACTGCGGAATCAATGAGTGCTGAATCCGTGGTTGGCAGGAAGACTGTATGTAGCACCAGACGGTCGTCTCCCACTTCTGCCGCTGTGCGCTTCTCAACTAGTATCCGTATCCTGCATTATCAAGGCGAGGAGGTCATCCGAAGAAACAGCAGGTTTTTGTCGACCAGGCGGAGGTCGCAGACTGACCCAACTATTTACAGAGAGGGTGTCCGACAGTAGCGAGGCTTCTGGGGCGACGGTGAGTGGGCACAACCTCGAACATTCCTCAAAGTCTATGTGGAACGATGTGCAACTGTCAACTGCAGAAGCTTGAGCAGCAGAAGCCTCACCTCGAACGAAAATCATGTGGCCTTCATGCCTTCCGCGAGTTTACAGTCAGAGAACGGAGTCAGTAGAATGGTTGCTGCGTCGCTTTAGCGTGAAAGCCGCATGCATCACACTACATCCGGAGGATCCAGGCGTTGCAAACAGCTCACCAGGAACCAGCAGCCTGCGCAGCCTGCCAGTCAATGCTGAATTTGCTCCTCGAATTGGGACTAGCAGCTAGTAGCATTGCCTACACTGGAGATTCAATGTTTTGTGACCTAATGATGCATGTGCACACTGAGCTGCAGACATGGGCCCAGCCGCCCTTGGCTCGTCCAGCGGCTCCATTAACATCCCAAGCGCCGCCAGCGCCCTTACTCCAATAGGTGAAATGTGCATTCCAGGCATCGCCGCCTGCGCCTTTGCCTTGGCCAACAGGGCCTTGGCTGTGGCCTTGGCCTTTGTTCCAGGCCACGCCTTGCCACTCTCCACACCCGTGGGCCCACGTCTCTGTGCCTACGCCCCCCTTGCCGGGCCAGCCCGCTGGTCTGCCACCTTTAAAGCAGCCTGGAACACAACCACTGCCGGGGAAACCACAGGCACCGTCAAAGCTTCCCTTTGCAAAGCCGGATCCACAAGCGCCGCAAGCTGCTGCGGCACCCTCACCTCCACAACCGCAGCCTTCCCACCCACCGTAGCCGCTGCTGCAAGCGTTGGATGCATTGGCCCCGTGGCCGTGGCTCCACTCCCCCCACTCGTACACCTGGCCGCTCCCGCTGTCGGCCGGGGCGGCCGGAGCTTGGGGGCCGCAGCCTGCCCCGGCTCCCCCTCCACACCACACGGCCGCCTGCTCGGAACCGCCAACCCGGGCTTCACCTGCAACGTGACATGCAGGTTTCATGCATCAAGAAAGCCAGGAATCACACGACCCACCTGAAGGACTGGACCACGCAGTCGGCAAGACCTCAGAAAGCGAGCTCCCACTAAGTCGGAAACAAGAAAGACGGCTCATACGGCTCCCAGCTTGAGCTGGGCCAACAGTCTCGAGGCCACGGCGGCAGCTCCCGATGTAGCCTGGGCCTTTGCATCAGACGCCGCGGCTGGAACCTCGTGTCGCGGCGAAGCAGCAAGAAGAAGCGTTTTCGAAGAGGGCTTCCTTCTGGGTGCCTCGGAAGCATCTGTGGAGCCGTCATGGCCAGCCGCAGCTCCTGCTGCTTCCCACGACGATCAGGAGTCGACCGGCACAGCTGCACTACAGCCAGTGTTTCATGTAATACTTCTGCGAGCTGGCCTGCAGCACCATTTTCCGAGGGCACCTGTTGGAAAAAAACGGTGGAAACTCAGCATTCTTACCGCCACTGCCCTTGCAGCCGCAAGCAACTATCAACGTCCGGGAACAAAACACCCACTCGTGGCGTGCTTTTTGCATACAGGAAGGCCTGCCCAGAAGCTGCTGACCTCGGAGGGAAACACAGGGATTTAATGTACGCAAAGGCTGAACCTTTCCCTTCCCAGCAGTCCAACTCAGAGGTGTGAAGTCCGAGCCAGAACGATGGAGCATCAGCAGCATCATGGGGCCGCCGTTTCTCGCCCAAGAACCGTCTTTGCAATGCCCTGTGATCAACCGCCGCAAAACCCAGATCCTGGTGAGGTCTAGCATGGTCTGGCAGTGCAAGGCCCGAACGCTTCGGCAGCTTCAGGGGCTTCCCTAGCATCTGCAGCGGCGCAACCACCTGACACGATGAGGCAAACCGCCCAATATCTGCCATTTTGTGGCCATAGCTCTCGATCTATGCATGCTGCGGCACGCCTGCAAGCTGTGGCTCTCTCCCTGCCCTTAAGGCACTGAGTCAGACAGTCTGTACATCAGCCGCGTGCATCAACGGAGTGGTATTGGGTCCTTCAAACTCGGAGTTACACTACTGGACCGCTCATCTCCCGCTGTGATCACGCACATCCACCCGTCACTTCTGGGCTGCCTCTTGACATCAGCAGGCGGTTTCACAATGTTGAATTGCTTTACAGCACGGACACTTGTAGCCCCGCTGTCCAGAATTGCACTGCAAGGAACGCGGGCACTGAGTGCACTCATTTGAAGCCTAGATGTCGAAAGTCTCCGTTTGGGATTGGATGCCTTCCATGCAGACTCTCTCCAGCAAAAGCACTCTTCCGATTTCAGCTCAGATTTTACCGATGTCCCAAGGACAAATAGAGACTGCAAGAGGCTGAAAATCTTGCCCAGTTCTGCTTGACTGGAACCGGCTGAATTCAAAAAGCATGTGCAGAACAGACACAAGCGAAAGCAATACGACATTCGGCGAGAACAACCAAACTTGGCTCCTCGTCTTGCGGGCATCTGTCTCGAAAGTTGGGCAAGCTGCTTTCTGTGAGTTTCCCAAGATTGCTAATTATGGAACAGCCTGCTGACCAGCCACGGCGACCTTGGTCAGCTGGCGTGCAGGCCGTCCTCCGAAGATAGAACGACGGCCTGCATCAGACGTGGACCATGGCCAATCGTCGAGAATCTCCAGGTCCTCAATTTTCTCTGGACGAAGGATGAAACCGAACCAGAAGTGATCCTTCTCGGTTCCTTCCCGGAGCCTCTCTGTGCCCAGGCACCTGCTTCCGCCAGGCTCTTTTTAGGCCCCAGATTTGCGCCCAACGGGTAGGACGAGTCCGACAGCACCTGGGCTAAATGGGGCCCCTCCTCACCTGCTTTCTTCGCTGCGCACCCTCAGGCTGACACCCCACATTCGCCGCAGGCCCAGATCTTGTCCGGCCCACCAACCTCCGTTGAAGAGCTGCAGTCCCAGTCCATGCCAGTCCATGTCTTCGCTCGGGCTCCCGCCTTGCAGCCAACACCTTCGAGAGGGTCCGGATCTTCGCCGCAGGGCTCGTCGTCATGTCGACGAAGTCGTATGTAGCCTTGCAAAAGAAACTCCAGGTGCTAAAAGGAAAGCACAGGAAGTCTGTGTTGCAGCCCCAGCTGCCGTGTTCTCCAAAGTTGTCTCCCCACGAATTCCTCGCATTCCAATCAGCTTCGGCAAACGAGGCTTGCGTCCACTGCCGGTCCTGATCAGCCAGTATTTGGTCCCATTCTCGATGCCATATCCATCCAGCACCACAGCATGATTGATGTTGGGAGCCGTCTTGTTGCAGGCATCGAAAATACCTGCCACAAACACGCTCTGAGATATCCATCTGACGTATTGCGGAGGCACTGTCACTGTGTCGAACACCTCACCTTTAAAAGCATCCGCTCCGACAAGATTAAGCCTTTCGACAAAAGTAGTAGACAATGCTTTCTGATGCCGGGGCTTGAAGCCGAAAGCTCGTGCCTCCTCCGTACATCCACCAATCAGTGGCATCCACAGAGACAGCTATGGGCCCAACCTTTGTCACTGCTTCCATCAAGGCCTGCCAGACTCTGATTCCAAGGCATGGCAAGACCTTGTTGAATCCAAGTGAAGTGCGACGGATGGACATGGCCTGGGGATCGTTTTGCGGCAGGGTGACGAAGCCTTCGATGCTAGCCTTTCGCGGCAACCAGAACTGCGTGTTGTTTTCGCCTCGCAAGCGGATTTTCGCCAATAGGGAGCAGTTATACACAAATAACTGCGGCATTTCTAGGGGCGAAACACTGGCGGCTTTTGAACTCCATGCCGCTCAAGTACGGATTGTGCCAAATGTCTGAAACACCACCTGCATGGCCACCAAGCTGTTCATCTACGTTGGATAACCGGATGCTTACGCCAACAGCTGAGCCGTTGGCTGATTTCTGATGTCTATGGACCCGGCCCCGAACCATCGCAACTTGGTTCTTGCCGATTCTCGGCTCTGCTTTCACTGCGAACTCTGCTCCTGTTGAAAAATCACCATATGGCACCGTGGCGGGCCTGCTTCGACAGCATACGCAAAGGCAAGCTGAGCTGTGGCCCCACTGCAGCCACCATCACCCCCGCAACCGTCTGGATTTGGAGCGCAAGAAGTCATCTCCTGACAGTTTGTCAGTGCGAGGCACTTGTTTGACTAGCCATGTGGGCTTCAGTGAGCTGCCCGGCTTGTTCTGCCTCCACACAACTGGTTTGCTGCTTCACGCCTCTGCTGAATGGACTTCTCTACTCAATGCAGGAAATCCTGAGGCGACAGTGAAAGTAGCACACCGGTGTTTATGGCCACATGGCTTTCCTTGGCTGCGTGGTGCTGATGAAACCATGAAACAAGGAAATGAGAACGCAGCCCGGCTACGACCTCAATGACTAAAACAGCTATCAACCAGACAGAGGCATGAAGGCTCAAAGAAATGCCAAGTAACGATCACTGTGGAAGCAGCAAAAGCCCAGCAACTGCCGCAACCTTTTCACAGGAGTGTGCAGACCCCTTGATGCCACGATGTAGTGTTCAAAAGGGACAGCTTCAATTCTGATCGGTGCTTCCCATGCTCAGGCCGCAACCGCCTTGGCCTTAGAAACGTGGACTCTCTAGAAAAGTCACGCATGTTAGATAGCAGATAGCAACTGCTTTCTCCTTAGGCTTTCTGCTCGAAGAACGTGTCTGTGTGCAGAATCTGCTTGTCATTAGTGCAGTTCGCATCGGGACATCCCTGGCAGCCGAGAGGCTCTTCACTGGCGAACACACAGCCGGGCTCCGCTTTCGCCAGTCGATCGCATCTGGGATGTCTGTCTTCTTCCTGTCAGTGCAACATCAGATTTGCAGATGTGCCGACCTGCAGCTACGTCTCTCGGCAAGAGTGCGACCACTTTCGAGCGCATCTACCAGGTGGCAACACGTCCATTGCAGCCCAAATCCAAATCAAAAACTGAACACCTCAAAGTCGACACAGTCATCTTGAAGCTGCTGCCCTCAAGTTCCTTGTTCCTGTGCGACTCTTCGATGCCCGGGCTGGATGGGCCTGCCCACTTCATGGAAACACATGAAGTAACCTGCCCAAAGTCACGTACGCACACGGTGCAGTAGGTGACTACAAGTAGGTTCGTGTGTCTGCGAAGCACACGGCGGTTCCACAGCCCTCACTGTGTGGCCCAGTGATCAAAAATCCGAAAATCCTACCTCCTCGATGCTGCTTGGCACGATGTCGAAATCGCTCCGTTCGACTATTTTAGCAATTTTGCCAAATTCGACATGGTCCCTCCCGCCACGGTGATATTTCGGATTATACAACGAAATCATGTTGCTGCCACAGCGCAACGGACCTAATTTTGGATACCAGTTTCCCCTTCCACTGCAGGGCATGACTCGATTTCTTATCAGAGCGGTGCGACTCTCGGGCTGGGGTGTTTTTGGATAGGTCCGACTTGGACAGCCGAACGGGTTCTTTCACTCTACGCCGGCACAACAGATCGAAACTCAGGTTTCAGGCTGCAGCATGCTGCAGTCGCACCAGGACGGCTATGTTGCCTCCGCTGCATTTCGAAGCTCCTGCAGAGTGCAACTGCTTGGAGCGATTTGACATGTTCCTGCTTAAATGTATGGCACCTTGCGGTAGCCACGGCTGCTCTGCAGCTCATCCGGGGTGGCATCTGTGAGGTGATTGAAACCTCGGCATCCAGCCGTCCCCTCGCCAACACTAGCAGACCCTGAGCCGACGTGCCTGCGGTCCAGGTTCTCGGCGAACCTACCGCCAGCAGCTGTGCCTTGCGCTGCTCGAAGAGAATCCTTCGCATATTCAACCTGATGGAAGGTGTTGATGCACTCAGCCGGAAGGTGCTATTTCACCAAGGCGCTCTGCGCCGTGATACACCTCAGCTCCCGTTGCCCATTGTCCAAGATTTGCGAGCCGTTTGCGACATGAACGCGCCGAGCTACCGCCACGAGTAGCAAGGATAGGCGGTTTTAAGAAAGGCACTTTGTCAAACTGCCTCAGGTAATCTTCGAAGCTGACGTCCTGATTTCTTCGCATCAGGGAGGACCCCTGTTCATTCCCATGCCCCGCTTATTGCAAGGCCTGCACAGCGGCAACAGCATGTTGCAGTGCAACAAGCAAAAAGTGAAGACGCAACATGGCAACCTAAGCTGTGATGAAATACAACGTACCTAGACAGAGCCGCTCTCACATCAGTCTCTGTTGTCACAACCCTGTCGTGCGAATGAAGAAGTGCGGTCAAGGCTGTTTATCCATGAACTTTCCTGTATCTCCATTTTTCTGCTTCTGCCACTTCTTGTTGCTACAGATGACCTTAAAGCAAGCTGCAAGCCCAAAATCCCAACATGCAAGAATCAAGGCACAACGCCTCATGCACAAACGGCAAATGTGATATTGATTTGTGAAACAAGCACTGTTGCCCCGGACATGTGTACCAAGCAACAAATGCACAGGGTACTCCCCGCTTCCATTCCAAACCGATCTGGCATGATCACTGACATCTACTTGAATCGCCTGTCTAAATTGGCTCTCTGTCCGCCAGCACAGTAATGCAACGTTTGCAGCCGCCTTCTGGACTTGTTGGGGAAGCTTCAGCTTCCTTGGGCCTCCGCAACCCCAGTCTGCGCAAGCCCAGGAAAGTCTTTCGGTGCTTTTCACGATGAGAAGTTCACCTAGAGAACCAAACAAGTCTGGAGTTACAGGGCACTCGTCGGAGCATCAAAAACAGCAGCAGCAGAAGCAGCAGCACGCCGAGAGTTGTGTCGGGTTGGGAGATCTGCAGTCAGCCCTTGGATCAACTGGGCAACTCACATCAGATTGTCGCGGTCGCAAATTCTAGAACCTTCCGCCTTCACATCCGGGGCACCGGCGGCTTCAAAGCCCTCTCCCGAAGGCGCTCCAAGGCAGCCAACCTGAGCGCAATGCTGTTGCTCCCAAAGTCATTCCTGAGTCCTGAGGGTCCGAGGCCCGGGCTGCTTCTCGGACAACTTTGAGCTTCCGATCTTGGCGTCCTCGTACAGCACGAACCCCTCACCAGCTATTTAAGTCATACACACCGACGCAGCCTGTGTCTGCTGTCCATTGCAAACTACAGGAGGATTCTTGAGAGTCCCCGTGCCCTGATACTGGGCATTGTGTGCTTCCCTCGCACTGAAGGGACTGCAGGCTTACGTCATCTTACGTCCTTGGCGTCTTTGCCCTCCTTGCCGTCCTTCGTTGAATCGGCTGCAACCTGCTGCAAGTCGGTCTATGATTGCGACGTCTGAATTGGTCTGTGTACTGGCCTGCAAGCAGTAACTCTTTTGACGTCTCGGCGAGTTTCAGTCTGCCCTCGGTATAGACGCTTGCCGGGGCGCATCGCTTTGCAAGTCTGCCCAGTTGGCCCACACAGTCCAGCGGCAGTGAGCGCGAAGTCAGACGAGCTACCGAAATGTGCTCGCACGGCACTCGGCGCTGCGTCGACGGCCGATGCACGTAACGATTGCACCAGGCAGCTGTACGCCGGTACGCCAGGTCAGGGCTTCGGCTTCAGACATCGCTCAGGACCTTCGTGCGGCGTCGTCCGCCTTGCGCTTGGAGTACTGCTTCAGGCCTGCAGCTTCCACAAGAACTCGTGGTCGATGGACGGTCAAAGCAAAATCAGTACAGACTTCTGTACCTGGCGCTGGCCTTCCTCCCAGGCTTCAGCTGTCACTCCGTCCGGGGTCTCGATACAGGTCACCCCCAGTTGCGAAACATCCTGAGGATCTAGAGTGCCCTAGCAATCTATGGCTGGTCTCAAGACGGATGGAGTCCTGAATATTCGAAGGGTCATCATCAAAGAACAGCATGTCCTGAGTTGCGATTCTCAGCGCAGGATTGACTTCAAGGCTCCGAAACAGCTGGAGAGGAAACAAGCTCAGCAACAGCCGCCTCAAACGCCACACCAGTCTTCGCGGCTAGCTGTCTGAAGTGCTCCCGCTTGCCTGTTGGCAAACTTAAAGGGGCTGGCAGCCGTCAACGCATGGCGAGGATTGCGATACTCTAAAAGGCAAGCTGCTGCTGAACATTATCTCCACGAGCTCGCCTCCTTCGGCAACGTCCCACATGGACACTCCGTCCTGGAGATTTAGCATTGCTTACCCAGCTCGTCCCGGCGATCCGCTTGACTACACCACAGCCCAACCCGCTTTTTGCATTCATTCCCTGCCCCCCACTTTCCCCCCTCTGCCCCCTCCTCTCCCCCCTGCTCTCCCCCCCAACCTCCCAACCCCCTTCCGCAGCCGCCCTCCATCCCTTGCCCCTTCTGCATCCGCACTGCTCTTTCACATTACAGAAGCGGGTCCATGAGTTCTGTCACAGTGCTGGTCTCCGGCAAGCCGAGGCGGGCGGCGTAGCGATCAAATTAGTCGTGTAATGCGCTCCGTCTGAATTTATAATCTACGTGGCTTTCCTCTTGGGATCGAACAAGAATCGACACGTTAGAACCCCAGCCAGAGTCAGGATGGCCTGGACCATGAACTTGCGAAGACACTCTCTGCCCCAGTCTGGATGATCGCATCGACTGGCAACGCCCACTCGGGTGTCTGCGAACTTTGCAGAGCTGTGCAGTTCCTTCGCACTGTCAACAAGCAATCGCAAAGGTAGATAAACACAGAATACACAGAACTCGGAGAACCATCACAGTCCTTCCAGATATGCCGGACGTTACCCAGAAGGCGTACAGCTTGACCGCCAGCGGTTTTTAGCACATTTGGATCTGCTGTCGATGAGAATGGTGCACCTTGTCGAGACACTACTCGGTACTGTGAGATGCCGGATTGCAGCTGGTTCGATTGCCAGCTTTACCACTGAATCACCACAGGCTGTCTGTGATGCCTCTTCGGATCATATACATCTCAGGATACCAGCAGCACGCATCCAGGTCGAAAACCACCAGTGCCGGCGAAACCATGGCGCATGTGCTCGCAAAGTGCGGTTGCCGTGTGCTCACTTGCGAGAGTGATAGAGCAAGTAAGATCCTACTCGTAAATGCGAAGTTGCGGGCCACTAGCAACATGCGATGCGGACGTCAGTTGACTGAAGGCTGTGGCAGTCTCTGGCGCAAGCCCTCTGCCCATGCTGCGAGAAATCGAAACCTTAACAAGCCCTGCATGGCCTTGGGTTGTCTGGAGGGCTTTGCGACCTTCCGCCTGCTCAGTTTCAGCAGAATTGTGAGAAAAGGAAAAACATTATCCTTTTGGATTGTGCCTCTTCTTGCGGCCAAACTCATCTATCTCCTGACGTAGCAGCACATCATTGAGATGCAGTCAGCGACAATCAGTAAAGCCTCGTCATCGGAGTTCCAGTCATTGTGTGGCTCAGCTGGATGTATTGGCCTTGCAGAGGAGCGCGAGCGATGCAAGCGGCGGAAGCCTGGAGAATCTCGGCAGACGCCTTCTGGGGGCAGGCGACCAGAGACCGCCCATGGCCGGGCCGAGGCATCCGCCCAGGCATCCGCCCATGCCGCCGCCTGCAAAGAGATCGTCGCATCTCTGCTCGGCGGATGCTCCGAAGTGCCGACCTGGGCACATTCCGCCGATGGGCGGTCGGACGCCCATCGGCGGCCGCAGCATGGGCCGCGCCTCAGAGCAGTGCACACCGGGGCGGTCTCAAATGCTTCCGTCGTGGCACGAGTTACGAGTTCCCGACCCCGCTTCCTTGGGCAAGCCGCTCTGCCTGAAAGTGATTCGATTGCTCAAGAGTATGGTATAAGAATGAGTTGCCAACTTGCCTCTCGGCGCTTTTGCTGCAACCAGAACTCTTGGTTGAGCGCCATGCGGCATGCGGCTGATGTGGCACTGATGTACTCTTGTTTGCTGCGAAGTCCTCACTAGAACCGCTCAGCGTCATGACAACAAAGTAGGACGGGTCGTGGCTCGAAATGCGGCCTGTGTCGTTCCTTGAAGCGTTGCAGTTTTGGATCACTCGGCTTGCTTGCAGTAGTGGGTAGAGGTAGAGGTGCAATGTGCAACGCTCATGGAACCGCAACGGCTCTCGGCTCTGGTATCATGATGGACGGCCATTGCTGTCAACAGCAATGCAAGTGTCACAGCAGAAAGCCGCAGAATCGAACATGACCTTGACAAGACGTTCAGCAGGAACTTCAGGAGGTGTGTGCGGATAGGCGTTCGGCGCCTCAGACCCCATCATACAAGTCTTCCCAGACAAGTCTTCCCAGACCAGATATTATCATGCTTCAATGCATCACGACTAAACAACCACGTGTCCTCTCCAGCTGCTGCGTACTGCAAGCACAAAGGTCTCTGGGTATGCCATGCTGTCCAAACAACCGGGGGCCGCACTCGTGCAGTGAATAGTGCGACGCCAGATCTAAACGAGAGAGGACAATGTGGATCGTCCTGACTTCATTTGAGCATCCCCTCAACTAGCACCATGCTATTCTCTGCTCTTCAAGCGAATGGGGACGCTCTGATCTTGCCAGAGCACGCACACGGCATGCCAATGTTTTACTGAATTCGCAACATGCATGTTACCACGGCGGGCCTGCCGTGGGAGAACAACGATTCCGGGACGGACTCCTTCCACTCATGGCAGCCAGCTTCGAAAGGTTGCTTAGGCTAACTTCACATCATGTCCCCACGCCCGGACGCTGATCATGAAGTACTCCTGCTCCGCAGCCAACAGCCGCTGCTCATCGTACCTGCTGCAGAATCGCACGATTCCTACCCCTACCCTAGCTCACCCATCTGCAGCAGCGGCGACAACTATCAAGCCAGCTCCATGAGCACTTGATAAGCTTGTCCACCATCTCGCCCCTATCAAGATCCGACTGCTGCATCACCAAGTTCTCTACCTCAATCCCATCAAGCCACGAAGCACGACAGGAAGCATAAAGCTCGAAAGGAAATGTTTGCATGATGTAGGACAGGCAACACCTTGAACCAAGAAGAAGTTGAACACAGGCTATCACCGAAGCAGCATGAGGTCGAAAGACGGCTGGCCATACATGCCCACAAAGTCTGCTGGACCCACCCGGAACGAAGACGAGCCCCGACCGACCCAACGAAATGACCACCCAAAACCGTCATCCTAGGACGTATGGCAAGCACGAAACCTACTACGAACATGGCGCAGGAGCTATGTTGCAAAACGAGAATGGGTGCTAGGGCCAGTCTGATCTGGGCCCACCATCACAACAAAGGCCCCTGCCCACCGCGAAATCGTTCCCAGCCGCTGACCTCGCGAAGCTGACCGACCATTCAGTTGCCAGCCCTCACAGGCAACACTCAGCGCGAAACCTGCACCTGCTTGCCCTGGCGATCCGGGCACCTGTGCAGACTGAAGAATTTCGTCTGCGGTGCTGTGTCACGCAGTCGAAGCCAAGCTACATGCAGCATGCACACGACTTGTTGCAAACGGACCGACGTTCACGGAAGATGTTCGACTTCGGGCAGAGGTGGCTCTGTTTCGGGGGTGGCCCAGCTTCGCCTCGAGCGGATCAAAGGCCACCTCAAGGTAAGACTGCAGAGTCTGCCGGCACCTCAGTGTACGATGCCAAGTCCAGGCCATGACGCCTCTGAAGAAGCCCTCCCAAGACATGTACAAGTATCCTGTATCAAGTTCTGCAAGTTGTCCACACAACCGCGTACAAAGAAACTCAATCCGGATCAACTTGCCGTCTCAACCCTAAACCTGAATGATTGATGGCTTTGGTCTCTCCGACGGTCTCTGGCTTCAGCCAAACAAGCGTCACCGAATGCAGAACGCAATTTTTTGCCACTACTCTCCTGCATGGCAGGGTTCCCGTAGACGATGACGGGTCATCCTCGCACCGGGTGCACTACTCATGGAAGCAAACGTTTGCAATTTACAATTTGCATGCGGGTTCGAGCGCCTGAGTTGCAAGTCCCAGTCTTCATGCACCACTTTCACGGTGGGATTGAACAACGCGTTGATCTCGCCTGCGACTGCTCAGAAACCAAATGCAAATGTCCTATAGCAGGCGAAGAGGGAAACCAACTCCACCGACTGCAGTCCGGCCCTTACAAGGATAAACAACCAAGCTGCCCTTCTTCTGTGTTACTCTTCCAAGCCACTCATCCGCTGACGCCACGAATCAAAGAGTGTCAACACGTCTTCGTCGCAAGGTACCAAGCGGCCAACCTGATCAATGCAAATCAACTCCTCCCAAAAGGTAAAATGCGCTGTGGGCCTCATCATGATGATACATCGCAAAACTTGCTTCTTCACATAATATCGTTCCTGCCTTTGTCCCTCCAGCTTCCCTTCGGCAGTCGTGCCGTTTGGGAGCTCAGGATCTGTGAAAATGTAATAACCTGGACCTCCAATATACGATGACTAACCTGTACGGAGCCCTGACCTGCGGGCTGCTTGGGTTTCTGCTGTAAAGCACGAAGCAGGTCTGATCGAGCTCAACAGCGCTTCGACCAAATCACGTCCTGTCTCTAGCTGGTCTGATCGAGCTAACAAGCGCATCGTATAAACCGTAGCCAGAAGCTCGGGCCTGTGCAAACCTTACGATCAAAATCTCTCACGGCCGGATTTTCACGTGTGCATTGGTAGGCCGTTAGCCACTGGGTTTGATGGGACTGGGTCTTTTAGAGACAATTACCGCAGCAAGCAAACGGAGCTTCCCTCAGTGTTAGTTGGTTCGTAAACTATACCCGAACTTTGAAGAAAATCTGACGCGAGTGGAGGGAGTACGGCCACGCCAACTGTTGGGGGATGTGCTAGCACCTTTTGCGTTCATGTGAGGTTCAGGCATGTGTTGCTTCTGCTCGAGAAATACTCACCCCGCAAGCGCTAGGCATTCGACAAACCTTAGTAAAGCTCGTGTCAGTCAGGGTTTTGCCGCCCTGCCGTGAAGGTATTTGAAGTGTTGTTTATCTTTGTGTACGCCCCCTTCGTACCCTGACGCTGTCGTGGCCTTTGGCAATTGAGGGACAAGGTGTTGGTCTGCTCCCGTCGACTGGCCACCATTTGCTCGCCACCACTTGCTCCCCCTATAGTGTAAGGTAGGAACTCGGGCGTAGCACTCAACCCAACCGACGTGCATGGAGAATTTGGCTTTGCGCTGCGTGCACTAAGTCATGTGAGCTCTGGACTTCAGCGTCTGTATCTTTTGGCCACCACACGGTCCCTCTCTCTATCTCTCCCTTGTTTCCTCGGAGGCGGAGCTGCAACCAGAGCAAGGGCCTGGCCCTTTTAGCCGCAACTAGAGAGGGAATCTTAAAATCGGAATTGTGCAGCAGCACATGTCAGTGCACAGGGCTGTTCGACGGTTTGTTTCATGGCAAGAACCCCTGTTTCTTTTCTGCTTCCTCGCTGTGAAGCAATGTGGAACAAGCGACCTCTGTCTCTCTCTGTGTTCCGGATGTAGGCCTCGCCGAGACTGTCAAAGTTCGAGGTCGCGGATCCGGATGGCCCATCATCTGGCAGGCTCCTGATGTGGGCCGGATCAATGGGTCGCCACGCGCCTTAGGGAGACACGATGCTTGTCCGATCCACCTGAAGCTGCGAAACGTGGTCAAATACCAAATCTACTTGCAAAGACTAATGCCAATCGAGAAGCCGGTGATGTCCACCTCGCGCAGTGTCGAAAGGGTACATATCTCCCTGACAAGCGCCTTTGCACTTCGCAGAGCTCCGCACCGATGCTACCAGCAACACAGAAACTAACTAAAACCCAACAATCTTGATAGGTACTGTGTGAATACAGACCTGCATGCGTAACGTGCTAGAGCACAGCAGTGAGGCACAGGACATGCCAAATGACCCGGGACTCAGCAGAAAGCCCACTGGAAACCACTAGTAGACAATTGCAGCAACCCGGTCCTCATTCGCTACCGCAGACACACGAAAATGCGGGATGCAGTGTCGTGAACATGTTTGCGCCTTCCCATGTACTTAAGCTGAGCCACCTCCCAGCACGCTGTTTGGGAAGAGACTGCTTCAGCCACCAAGCTTCTTGGACGGCATTCAATGAGCCTGATGCTCTGACAAAGCGAGCCCAAGGAGCTACAATGCAAAACGGCAAGATCCTGGAAAGGCCTACATACAGGAAGACTCCGGTAAATTGGCCCGCCTGAGGGTGCTCCAAACCTAAACGCGCCCTGCCAACAGCCTGATCTTTAGTCCAAGTGGCGTTGCGTGGGGAATTTGAAGAGCACGGACGGCCGGCAAAGCCGCAGATGCGCCGTCTGCAAAGGCAGCAGGGCTGCCACCTGCTGACGGTCTGGCATTGCAGACTGAGAGCGAGAGAAGTCCCCTGTTGCCTGGCGCGCACACAACCAAGTGCGGCAACTGCAATGTGTGCAGCTGCCGTGTGACTTGACGGAGGACGGTCCAAAAGCCACAGGAGTGTGGAACTTGGCCTCCTGCGGAGATCACGAAACCTTTTTCACAACATATTATGTGTTCATTTCAACTGCTTGCCGAAGCCCTTCCTGCGTTGATCAGACAGTGGCCGAGGCACAACTCCTGGGCACATGGCCGGACAGAACACCCCTGAAAACGACTTCTTTCTGGTAGCAGTGCGGAACAGTACAGTTCTGCTGCACTACGTGCATGCGCGTGATGTTGACGGCAAAACCGCGTCGGACGACATGTCCTGGAATCTGGCCCCCCTGCGCACGAACTTGGCAGAAGGGCCTGGATGCACCCGATGACTGAAGCCTCTTCGTGCATGGGCATGGTTTCAATGCCATTCCCGCCCTTGTCCCACGGCTCCCTTTATTGACTATTGTACAAAATGCACACGACCCGCTTCGCATGCACGCTGATGCACCTTGCATCTGCGGTTTTGTTAAAACCACCTGTACGGTTCGGCCCCCCATGCTTCGCACGCCATCCTAGTCCTAGTCGTCTAGTCGTCCGGGAGCCCTGTGCAAACCCGGAAGTGTCCTGCAGGTGCGCTCCACCACAAGCAGCTAGCGGCTCCAGCAAGAGGTTCCAAGACATGCCACCAAAGGCCTCGACAAGAAGCTAACTTCAGAGATCCTTCGCTCTGGGTTCCTGGAGCAGCGCCTCTGCATGGCTCACCTCTAGGCGCCGCAAGCAGATAGTTGCAGGGCTTTGCACCCGTCTGCGTGGCAACTTCTGCAGTCGTGCCAAGTGCCTGGGGCCAAAGCTGCTGCAGAAAAACACACACAGCGACACGGCAAACGCTGGCCCCAGCAAAACAACACGCCGCACGGCCGCACGCCTGCCTGATTTGCAGATTTCGCCAGGGCCAGACTCCGCAGAAAGTTGCGGTGCAGAGGGCGGAGGCCTGCAAAAGCTGGATTAACGACAAGCAGGGCGGCAGGGCTGCTCTGTCAAGGCCTCTGCAAAGTTGAGGGCATCCAGTGTCTCCGGCATGAGCAGTTGCGATTGAATTACCATGGCGAACTCCAGGCTGACAGCCGAGAGCTGGCTCAGCACAAGCAGCATGCTGCTAGCGCCCTCTGCTATCTCGGAATTAAAATTCCAACGTGGCCGTGCATAAGCCCCGCGCTTGTCTTCCACATTACGGCAGCTCTCATGGATTCGATGACCTGTGGCAGCGGTCGACCATGAAAGCAACCTTGAAGCTCTGTCTCGCAGCATCTTGAAAGCTTCAGGCCTTGCACGCGTTTTGTACAAATGATGTATCACTTTGCAGGCATTTGCAAGCAGTGTCCATGGAAGACAAGCCTTCGGTGCTCAGCTCTATCTTGGCTCGTGGCATGACTTCTGAGCCTTCCCCTTACTCAACTGAGATCTGCCTATCGGCTACCAGTCAACTTCGCCTCGATGAGTCCAGTGAGGCACGCGACTCAGGACTTTGCATCCAGAGGGGCTTCTTGCAACGCCCCAACTTTGCAGTCTATTGCACTCCTGCCTAGGATCGTCATGATGAGCTTGGATGCTTCCACTGTAACCTCGGCGCTCCATCTAGCACAGCTCCAGCTGTCCAAGTTGATTACACAGCGCAGCCTCTGACTCTAAGTGGCCAGCCTGCTGGGGTACGCCGTCTACTCCCACTAGGCTTGTGGCCAGACCTGCTTGGAGTGTGAGAGGTGACCATAAGTCGAGACGGCTCAGAGGCTGTGGCCGAGGGTCTCCTCGTGAGTCAGCAGGCAGGCCTGCCGGGCACTTCTCTCACAGGACAGGACGAGACAATAGCTCAGGCGTGCCAGGTCCCGCGAGCTGGCCAGCTGCACCAGCTTGGTCAGAAGCTGCCATGTGATAAAGTGGTCAGGGAATCAACTTCCGATTGCATCACCATCAAGTTGAGCACTGCAGATATCAAACTTGGTAGCAGCACTTCTGATGCAAGTCCAGCCGTGTCTGCACTCAGCCTCGAGCCCATAAGTTGTAGCAACACATGCGGAAGATGCGATTCGCAGCTGAGAGAAGCTGGAGCCCACGCTTGAGCTGGCCAAGTTCTTCTCTGAGCTGCACTGCCAAAAGAAACCTCGCTGGAATCCGGAAATCAGCCAACGGCTTGAGTGGCAACGCATGCCTGAATAAGTCACCACTCAGATTTCAGCGGCTCGATGTGCTCGTGGCAGGCGTTGATGTCATCTGCGGTTTCATCCTTGGCTTTTATTGACCTTTAGTCATTTAGTGTAACGAGCATGCAGCTCAGCAGCTAAGCAGCCCAGGCACATGCGACAGCAAGAGTCTGTTTTCCACTCAAACATCCATGAGTCTACGCTCTTATCAAGAAGACCGGATGTCCAAGTCATAATCCTGGACCGGTGACTTACAGAACCCCGTGGGTCGCGTGCAGCAAAAAGCGTCTCCACTTCGTGCTGGCTGAAGCCGAGACCTGTGGCTTGATGCAGCTTATCTCCAAACAGACAACAACCAGCGCCTGTCACAATGAACTGAACTGCGCCTCACTGACGGCAAATTCAAGAGTTCTCTTCGACAGACCCGCAGGTGCAGCATGCGCCTGGAAGGCCAACCGGCTCACTTGGGTCTGTCCGGAGCTGGAGCCAGCGGGCCACCTGGAAACTGCTTTTTCTCATGCACACCCAGGACTTGTGGCGTGCCCCTCAAGGGCTTTGCGTGGTCTGAGTTTTGTAAATCAGTGGCTGCGATATATCAACGACATCTTGCGAAGTTCACTCCCCGGTATCTGACGGTTCCACCCGGCTCGGCTGCGAGGACAGCCTCAGATGTGCAAAGTGCAGGCTCTTGCCCACCGGACAGACCGTTCGATCAACAGGCCAGCTACAGCAGTTGCCGGGAAGCAGGTAGCGGTGCAGGTCGCGAGATTGCAGTTGCACAACAGCTTCTTGCCATCGCCTCCCATGAGACAAGCGTGACTTCCACAAGTCCCATGCCTCAAAACAAAGCTTTGACTGGAGCTACCAGGTCATCCTAGGCTTCAACCAGACCCGAAAGTCGTGCTTTATGCAGTTCGCATTTCAGCTGGAGGGTAGCTGGCGGAGCACTTGACTGCATGTAGCCAGACTTCTCGAAGCTCCGACTCCACTTTGACCTGGCTTGACGACTATCACTCTGTCAAAAGCTCGCCTCTTGGCAACCCTTGGCACTATCACTACACTCCTACTTGTTTGGGAACTCAGCACGGCAGGCCACGCTTTCTGCAAACCACTTGACATCCTCCAGCTCTGCTACAGACAGCCTCGGCGAAGCTGCAGCTTGTAGTTTCAAAAATTCTGTTGCAGCACGTCCAAGGGAAGACAAAATTCCGCTCGGACCCCGGGCGCTTCCAGCCAACCGGTGAGGTCTTGCCTTGCAGACAGGACTGATAATCCATCTATGCAAATGCATCGCCTCGCTGTGTTGCAAAAAAATCGCTTCCGCTTTGTCGCGATGTTGTTTCTGAGTCCAGTGCGGACTGACTTTGCAGTCACGCGAAATCTTGTGCGGGAGCAATGCCTGGTATCGATGGATTCCCGAAGCAATGCGCACATATATCGCTTTATTTAAAATCCCATAACTGTTCACCTCAAGCTGGACTTTGGCCTCCGGGATGGGCATTGGTCCCTTTGCATCTGCCTCAGGCAGTGAAGACAGATCGCGCTTTGAGAGCAACAGAAACGAGGTCTAAAGACGAGGCATGAATTGATTCGAGAAGAACCCATGCCTGCATGGCATCCAGAATATGAGCAAGCTCGACCTGCACGACAGAGCTGCTCTTCAATGGATTCTTCCAGCAAACGTGCTGTGCTGCATGCCATTCAACACCTGACTCAACCATCCTTTCACGCGACCTTGCTGACAAAGCCGCGTTGCTTTGAATCTAAGGCTCGAAATACCTCAGCTGCAGACAACGTCAGTATTTCGTTTCTGTTGTGCTCAAAAACAAGCTGACACTGGGTTGAACGTTGCTCTGAAAAACTGGCTTGTGAGCCCATCGCCTCTTCCAGCAAAACGGACCTTCGTGTCGGACAACTTTCCTCTGCCATCTCGACCTCATCATGAATCAGGGTAGCAACCGCCATGACTATCGCAATGAAGCTTCCGTTATCTGCTGCTGTGACAGATCAATCTCGGGAACTGTGCACGAAAAACAGTTGGCAGTGTGGCGGTCAGTCAAAATTGGCCGGGTGGCACACAGAACTGCGGCTGTCTTGCCTCCTCGAGCTCAACAGCATCCATCACCGGCACATGTGTTGGGCGATGCTACATGTCTTTTGATTGTTAGATCCAAAAGCCGCCCGAAACCGTATAGCAACATCTGCATTGTCTTGTGGAGCTACAAACTCAATGAGCTTGTTCATAATGGAACTATCATGGAACATTCGTAACTTGCCTGCGTGCGAGAAGTCTCAATGGAACGGCAGTTTGCAATATATTACAGCTTGAACCTTCAGATCTCCGTATTTTTACAAGAAAATAAAGGGCTGCTCGCCATAACATGCCAAACCGGAAAATGGAGAAACGATATTCGTGCGGTTTCTGCGCACAATCTCCCTGCCGCGACAACACAAACGCTGAGAAGGACAATGTTGCATCTTGAGAGTAAAGTCGAAAATCATCCGGAGGTTCGATCAGGTGTGTGACAAACCTTCGAAGTCCAAGTCCACACGCAAGCACGGAGACACATCAGCGACCTTAATTCTATTGCCACAGCTCGGTCTTGCCTATCTTTGAAGTGGAAAACCGAGTTCTTCAAAGGTCGATTCCGAGGCATTCATAAGGCCACGATGCCTGGCAGGAAACCAGTGCAGTTTGCCCTGTCGAGATAGAAATGAGCAGCCGCATTTTCTAATTTTGGAGCTTCCGAAAAGCAAGAATTTCAAGTGACGAGGCGAAAATTGTCAGTTGACCACTATTTTGATCTCTTTTGGCACTCAGCCTGGCAATCTGTGCTTGCCATGCAACAACGTGTTTTGCTCCGTCTGTTGTTCAGAACAGTTCTACACCACGCAACACAAAAGGCTGCGAGGCTACTGCGAAGCTACAAAGCGGAAAGCAAAAGTCGACAGTGGCTTCACTCGCACCCCACTTCGTTCTTTTTCGGTTTACCAGAAATACGACTGCTGTCCGTTGAAAGTGTCCGGGTCTTTGACCTTCTGGATTGAAAGCTGGAGCAGCCGAGCAGTCGAAAAGCCGGTAAGCAATGAAAGATAGAAGCAAAAGCGAAAAAACATACAGTAGCCCGTGGAAAATCGAAAAACTCCGTGCATGCGACTATGACTCTGTGCTGAAGCGTGCCCAAAAAAACTAAGCAGCTTGTTGCGTGGTGTATGCTTGAATCCAAGCGGGGCCGCGGGGTAAGAACTGCAACAAAGTGCTACAGTTGTTGAAGAGGACCTGCATCAAAGATAAGTTTCAACCTTGGTTCCGACCTAGTTCCAACCCAGAAGGATGACAGAACGGTCCGAACCATTTTTAGTCGTCGGCAAGGCATGGTGAACAGAGTCCTGCGGATCGTCATCCTTGGGGTTTGGGGCCGGCCGCAGCAAACTCAAACCTGGGCTCGAACTGGGTTCCGAACCCAGATTCAAACCTGGGTTTGAACCGTCTTCAAAAATAACTTTTCAAACCTGGATTTTGAAACCGAGCTTGGAATCCCGGTCAACCCAGGTTTCCGAACCTGCCCTTGAAGAAAGAAACAGTTCGGCTCAGGTAGCTTGGCTTCCATCTCTCTGGAACTTTCCGTTGTCATTAAGTTTGCCAGTAACTCTCCGTGTCTTTGAGTTGAGTTCCAAGAGAATGCTGTGGCGTTGGTTTGTCTTGCTGGTCGTCAAACGACGGTCCGGTGTCAAACAAATAAAAAAGCGAAAAAGATTACGGTCCGGGTAGGGTCAACTGGTGCGGAAACAGATCCTGCAAGGAATGACAGTTCGGAATGTTTTGTGCATGCTGCTGACCAACACCAAGTCGATGCTTGTCAAAAAAGACATTTTGTCAGCAGAAAACAATGCAGGCCCCAACTGCGACCGCCTGGAAAACCTGCCAATCACAATATCTCTTTTTGCTCACACAGCCGACGCAAAGCTCATTACTGTTGACGGTTTTTCGGTCTCGAAAATGGGCCCATCAAATCGAACAAAAGCTGAATAAAGAACAGTCCGAACTGCACTTTTGTTGTCATGCTGGGTGACGTCGGAACAGATCGTACAAGCGGTAGAATTTTTTGGAAGGTATCTCCACCAGATGTTCACAGGACTTCTTGAGCTATGCAGAGTCATGGGTCGCTGACGGTTCGGAATTAAAGGAAAAAAAGCTTTTTGATCCCTTCCATATCTGGCCAGAACTTTGAATCATCATTCCGAGATTCATTTCTGTGTTGACTGGTGCCTGCGAAGTGAAAGACATGAGAACAGAGGGGGAGCCACGCAAGTGAAGCCAAACTTGCTTGTCATTCGCCCACATTTAAAAGCGCGTGTGCTGCATTTGGTTCGCAAACAAATGGGCAACCTGGGAAGCTGAACAGACGTTCCAGACGCAGCTGGAACACTTCCATCGCTTGCACTGAGGAACTTGCAATCTAGGTAGCTTTGTGCTTGCTGAGCTGTGGCGAACTGAAGAGCAAAAAATCAGCAAGAGCCAGGTAAGTCCATGTCGTGCAGAGCCGGTTTTATGCACAAATTCCAAAGAAAACCCACACCTCTCGATACCACAACTCTGCACAACTTTCGAAGTCCTGTTCAAATCTAGTGAAAATTCGGCCGCTTGTGTCCGTCCAAAATTACAAGGCGGACGACCCCATCGTCCACAGTGTGTGTCCTGTGTGTCGAGGCCAATGTGCGCCATCGGGCGTCTCTCCAGTTGCAGGAGTGTCATTTCTGTGTTTGTGCGACTTCGAAGCGCCTTCTGACCTTCACCTTCTGCAGCTTCCGAAGCGAAGTGGCGCTCAAGAAGCGCATCCTTGCCCTTCATCCAGTGGCTAAACGCAGCAATCCTAGGGATGCACTGGCGCTTGCCTGCGACATTGATCCCGGCGGAGTTGCATCTTGGCCGCCCTAATGGGACAAACATTTTGCCGTCACATCGACGAGTTACTCAACAGTCCAGATGGACTCCTGTGTGGACACATATCGGCCATCCTGGCCGGGCGCAAGGACGAAGCTCGCTTAGCATCTTGGAGTGCGCGGGATCTTCCAAAACTTTCTCCCTGTGGTGCGCCTTGGTCTGCATGGACGCTGTGTGAGCAAACTGTGTTTGGGACAGCATAGCAGCACTCAGCGCTCATCGTGGTCGTGCGTATCGCCTCCAACCTCTTAGCCGATGCTCCAGATTGACTGCGTCCGCTCGTTGTTGTGCAGAGGGTCTCTGGCGATGCAGAAATGATCGACCCGGCCTTTGACCATGTGCTCTTCACTGAGGCTGCTGAGCATCAGACGGCTGGGCTTGGAGACATTGCCACGGCTCAGCTACTTCATCCGACTACCGAAGCAGACATCCTCGACCATGCACCAGAGTGGCCTCGTGGAATTGCTCTGTGTCCCTCGCTTACAATGTCTGCGGGCATCGTTTTGCTGTCCAGGCCGGAAGGAAAATCACGGTCGTCACACCAACAACTAGGGTTTTTGACTCCCTCAAGGTGGCTGAGGGCACCTCCTTTGCGGATTTCGTTTCGGAATGGCTTCCAGAACTCCCTCCTCCGGGGCAACTCACAACCCAGGAGCAGATCAGCAGAGATGACCGTTGAAAAAACAGCAGAAAGATTCCACTGGAAGAGAGAGGACCCCGCACTTCCTGGTTTACATCTCAGCGAAGCCTTGTTTGTGGATGACTCGATCTTGTGGAACTCCTCGGTGTCTGACCTGGGGCTGCGAACCGAACAGTGGGCACAAACCTTGGCTGAGTGTGGTCTTCGGATTAACATCGAGAAGTGTGCCCTTTATGTTAGCCCGTTTCATTGTGGGGGGCGAAGCATCACGGTGCAAGGGGTGACCCTCGAATCCGGGGAACACTTAAATGTCATGGGTCTACAACTCAGTGTGACGGGCACCACGTGTCGAATGCTGGCAGGGCTGCTTGCGAGAGCTAGAGATACCTTCTGGAGCATGAAAAATCTTCTCCTGTCGGATGCACCGATACATGCTCGGATTCGACTCATGCACAAGGTGGTGGGCGGGTGTGGACTTTGGTGTATCTCCGCCTTCTTTCCAGAACAATCGGCGCAGCACCTTGTGAACACTTTCCAGATGCAGTTGATCATTAGCATGCTGAAGATTAAACGGCGACCAGATGAAGGGTGGTTGCAGTTTCGGAAACGGTCCTATAGGACAGCCAGGGCGGTTTTGTGGCAGGGGCAACATCGCAGGTGGAGCAGTGTATGGTGTGAGAGATGACACCAATTTTCAATTTTGGGAACTTGGAAAAGCAGGACAATGACCGCAAACAGGATAGCCACTTGACCGCCCCCCTCTGTGAACTACCGGAACACTTGGATGAATCAGGGGGCTCGGCAGCTACAAGCTCGGTGGACCTGGGGTCCAGCGAACAGCCGAGTGCAGAAGCTCTCCCCGCCAGCTCCGAAGCGGATGATCCAACGAGAATGCCGACTTCGGGACCTTTGCCATCCTGCCCCTGCTCCTCTTCGGCAAGCTCAAGCACGGCCATCCACTACCAGGTCGAGGAGACCCCTGCCATCACTGCAGCCAGACTGCAACGAGCCAAACGTAAGCGCATCCTCCTGCGCACACTCGTGACGGACGAGACGGACTACTTCGTGCGGGAGGTGGATGACAAGCTGGACCGAATAGGGCAGGAGCACGGAAGTGATGGGGTAATAGCTGTGAGCATGGAGCTGAGGAGGGAAATCGGGCTATTCTTGCAGTACGATCCCTACCCTCGTGACGGTCTCCGGGATGCCATGGTCACTCCGGTCCTTCAAACTTTGGACAACCGGGAGATTGCCAACCCGCACATACTTGCGAAGAGGTATAGGGGATGGCTGGATGGGATGTACGCTCGCTTTTTCAGGGCAGTTGAGCGTGTGAAGTTCCGAGCGGCGGAGGAGTTAGACCTCGGAGAGCTGGCAGATGGAAGCTGTCTCATGGACTTGGGAGGATCCAGGCCGCCGTGGAGGAGTCGATCAAGGACTATTGGACCGAGTGGGCCGCGCAGCGCAAGAGTGACACATACTTTCGTCACCCTCTCGGCGGATGGGACGACTTCGGCCAGCCCACATCCTCCCTTGCATGGCGAACCAACGACGACAAGCGAGGCCGTGGGGCTTGTGTGCCAAGTTCTGGGGCTTCGAAACACGGAGGAGGAGAGGACTGGGACACCCGGGTTCCTGCCTCTTGAGGTCCAGCAACACCTGATTGAGGTGATGACGCCCATGAGCGACAATGGCCGTCGGCTTATGCATGATGCCCTCTCCCCGTGCCTCGAAAGACTTGGAGACGAGCTTGAAGAACTTATGGTGTCTCTGCCAGCTGGCAGCTCAGCTTCGGGGTCAGGGGCATCGAGGTCGAGGGGTCCTCCTGGGGGATCTAGTGAAATCTAGTGGCACTGCTCGCTCTTCCAATCCGCCATCATCTGGGAGGCGACCCAAGTCCAAAGCGAGGCCGACTACTCGCTCCAGACCTCCTCGCCCGTCGACCTCACCCGTTACAGGTGCTACTTCGGTACCGGATGCTGGGCCAGCCGTTGATCTAGATAGTGATTTCGTGGAAGTAATGGTGGAGGATGGGGGGTCGGATGATGAGCTTCTCCTCCAGACCTACATGGCCACTACAGGTGTAGAAGAGCAGGATGTGGTGGACACTCTTTCTTTGGTCCAACGACCTGACAAGCCAGGAAGGCCAGGGACTGGAGAAGTCAGGAATCGCAGGGGCGACTCGCCCGCTAACCATGCTACGGGGGCCCGCAGGTACCGGGACAGTCGCTGGGGGTCGAGGCCACGCTGCCCTCCCTGAGTGCCTGTCACGAGCCTCCTGCAGCCAGTTCTGGGCGTGATCGCTCCCGCTCTCCAAGGGTGCATGGTGCCTGGGCTTTCCTGGAGAGCCGATGGTGGGAAGTCGTGGAGGAACGTTTCCGAGTCCTACACTTCCTTGGTGGGGGCGGGCCCCGAATGCTTGGTTACCTCCAGCACCTGGTGGATGGTCGTGAGGTCAGGTCCTATCGTGAGTTTGCCGTCCCACTCTTGCACCACCTGGAGAATGACCTGCCCAACCCCTTCTCCCTCGACCTCACCCGGCACGACATGGACTTCGCCCTCATGCTGGAGGGCTATGTGTGGGAACAATGGACTTCTGAGAGGCGCCCTCGACCGGGAGTGCCGATGGTGGACGCCGGGATCTGTGCTGCTGTAGATGGAATCCGAGTGCGGGAATCGACCTATCGGACCCTGGCTTGGACGCCCGTGGAAAGCCTAGCAGCGACGGCAGACGACCCTGGGCCTGCACCGGAAACCGACATGGCAGTGACTGGGCAGATGAGTGACTCCGTGGAAGGGGATCATGATGAGATCTGTGGCAGTGAAGATGGAGGAGCAACGGGGGATGAGGAAACCTCCTCCCTCGTCCAGACGACCTTGCAGCTCGTGGGACACGGAGGATTGTTGCAAGTGGTCCAAAGTGTAGACATACGCCTCACGGAGCTTGCCCCCGGTCTTCGTGTGCGCCGAGCCATCAAACTACTTGATCTTCTATGTGGTCACTTCTGTCGAGGAGGAGGACGTGACCGGCTTCCTGAAGCCGCGGAAGGCCTTGAGGCGATGCTCACAGTGCATGCGGTGTCTGACAGTGGAGAATGTTCAGTAGGGGAATCAGACAATGAGGACCTTCACTGGACGGGTAACTGGTGGGACCAGTTAAGGGCACTCCTTCCGGATCCGTCTGCGAACCGTGTGGCAGATACTCTCCTCTATGAGTCCATCTCGACGGTCGATCGCGACGGTGAGGGGGATGACGGTGAAGGAAGCCGTGCAAGCACGATATCCTGGCCCTCTTTACCTTCTTTTATGACCATCACAACGAACTTGGCGCCTTGTAGACCTCTTCACCACCACGGTGTGTGCTGGCACCACCGGAGCGGTCAACATCTGTGTTGTCGAAAAAAGGCGGAGCGCTTTACCATGTCGGGGGAAGACGCCCACCAACGGCTCACGGCAGGCAGTACACGGCCTACTGGCCCATTGATCATCGCCTCTCCCTCCCATTTGGTGGAGCATTGTCGCATCATGCCGTCCTCTACCACACCCACGTCAGATGGAACGATCTGTACCGTACTTATGGGTTCGCCAGGCTTGGGCTACCCAGCTCCCCGCGCGCGGATCGGAAGACCGCCCAGGAGTTCTATGAACGGTGGTCCGTGAACCGTGTTCCTCCGTTTTGCGAGGCTACAGCCGTTGCTGCACACAGTGGTGTGGATGGTTACCGGGTCCAGCTCCTCCTCCGAGGCGTGGATTTTGAGCACAGTGGACCGCGTGGCCACTCCATCATGGCACGTCCATTTTATCCGGTCATCGAGACCGATCGCCCAGTCTTCTGACTGCTGGAGTTCACTACTCCGCCGAGGTTTGGTCTCCATCGCCTTCGTGAGCACAAGGGAGAGGGTGTACCTCCCCCCAAAAGGCTATACAGTGCACTCCACTCACCACAGGTCTCTCATCGGGACGCATGACGACGACAGAGACCGTGTGCGGGGGCAAGTGGGCACATCGGAGTCCATGGTCACCGCTGTTCCGGGGGCCTTTTACCTTTATGCCATTGCCTCTGATACGATCAATAGCTGCTTGGGAGGCTGAAGCGCTTCGTTTCGTCGCTAGTACACCATTCTTGCCCTGAAACGGTCTTGCTGCCGCCGGTTGCTACTACGGGCCTGCCACGCGCCCTCTATGACCCTGCGGGAAAGGTCCGCTCTGATCCGGACATGGGAGTGCCTGCCAAAGATCCGGCACTAACTGCAAAGCTGCGCAGTCAAAGCTGTGCTGTCTCCCTCCGTTGCGCCTAACGCTTCATGGAGCCAACGAGTAGCGACCTTATTGGACGCAGTGGAGACCCCGCCGCTTCGTCTAGTGCCGGGAGTTTCCTCAATTGCCAGCCGGTGTGTACCGGCTGAAGACGAAGACGAATTCGATGAGCAACATGACACCCTTCGGCGCTACCAAGCTCGGAGCCGACTACAGCAACCTGTCGATGGAATAGAATGTGTTGGGGCACTGCAACAATTGCTGCCCAACCCCACCGACTGCCTGACCCTGCTTCTCTCTCCCGCTGTCTCTGCCTGCCTGTGAAGTCAAACTCAGCCGGCTCCTAAGTCCTAAGTGAGACTCTACCGCCAAGCCAGACCCATCGCGGACCAATAGCCGGCGGGGTCTAATTCCAGCCAGCGACGCACTACTGGGGGAGACAGCACCAGTGTTGAGGCGGCAAACGCCACTGCTGCACTGCGGCGTGTTGCTGCCGGCGCAGCTGCTGTTCTTTCTCATCCGAGCGCTTGCTGACGACCCTACGGCCGCTCCACTTCTGCAGCTCACCAACGTTACTCCAACCCGTGACGGCCAGCACATTGAGGTGCGAATCACGTGCAAGGTGCCGGCTACCTTGGTAGGCGCTCCCCAGATTGCCATTGCTGACCGCCTGATGGCAGATTTCGCGAATGGACTCCTTCCGCCCAGACGCGGCGAGTTTGACCCACGCATGTTCACGTATCCGGGCTTTTATCGCGGCACCTTTCGACTGCTTTTCCCACTTGCGGACATCTCACTGGGGTTACAAGCTCAACCGTCTCTATCGATTCAGGCTGCGGGCCTACTTCATAGCGCTCTGTGGCGACTTCAACCTGCGGCAACCTCCCAAGGCTGGGATCTTCGAGCGGTCGTGGCCTGGAACGTGGGCCAAAAAAGAAAAAGTTTTACTTTCCGACCCGCTTATGGCGTTTTGCGCACTTCGACGCTGTTGAGACCAAAGCGATGGTCCTCCTTCAGTGGTTAGTCGCCCAAGCGCAGTTCCTGCCATTTGGCGAATGCCTCTGGTTCAACGATGTATGTCGTCGGTTACGCGGCACCAACAAGAAAACATGTTGGTCAGAATGACCCGACCGCTTTGTGGGTCCGTCACACCAGACGACGAAGTTGCGCCACAACAACCGGAAAGCGCAACCAAGGCCCTCCATCCCTCCACTTCCCACTACAAAGGGAAAGCAGCGGCCAAAGGCAGCCATCGCAAAAGCGCGCTCCGTCGCGACGTGCCGCACGCGGTTCGTCACCACTTAAATATACCAGACCATTGCCAGGTGTTCTGGCCGCTGAGCCTGCCTATCGGCGTCTGTTCGACAAGGCGACAACTTCCACCAGCCTTTCCAAAGCGGAGGAACGCCTCGAGATTCCAGAAATGGGTCGTCCAAGTACAGGGGAGGCCCGCTCAAGCGAAGCCAGAATTGCTGGACTTTTCCAGCCCTAAATTTGGAGTCGCGAAGCTTGCGATTTTCACCAACAGTGCAAAGCCTCTCGAACCGTCATTTGTGGGGTTTCGAGACAGAAACTGAAGCCTTCCAAAGCCTCCCTCGTGGGTTCGGAGCTTACAATCTTACCGTAGTCTCTGCAGTCTTCTGGTCTTGTAGTTCCTGCAGCTTGCAGCTGTCCCTGCTATCTTGTGCTTCACGTTGGTAGATTTCTCGGCTTGCGCGTGTCATCCTTGCGCAGGGGCCATGCTAATCTTCTCTATCTCGTTCCTCCACCTTCGGAAAGCACACGGCAAACGAGAGTGCCTCAACTGCTGAAGCAGTGCGAGCTTCGCGAGAACATGCTTTGATTCATGCATGCTTTCACTGAAGAAGTGTTGACACCGTTTGGGACATGACCTGGACTACAATGCTAAAGGCTCCATGCACAAAAACCGTGCATGGGTCCCGCCTCGCCGTTCATTTAAACTTTTAAAACCTAAACGGGGTGTGGACCCGGCCCTAGAAAAATGGGACCCGGGTGGACCCTGGTGGGACCCGGATGGGACCCGGTGGGACCCGGATTCAATCTGGCTAGCAAAGTATGGGACAACCAGATGAAACTTCTTGTGTGGGAAACATGGGACCCGGTAACACCCGGATAAGACCCGGCGAGCAAAAAAACGGGATTCGGTGACGCAGAAGGTGGGACTTGGATGGGCCCGGTGGGACCCGGTTGGGACTCCTCGCAAAAAGCGGGACCTTGTGACCGCTCAGATGATGTGGCCTCCAAACCACACGTTGATGTGGCTTGAGAACCACACGTTAAGTGGCCTTAATGTGGCTTCAAAACCCACGTTTGTGGCTTATGTGGCTTCAAAGCCACACATTTGTGGCCCGGATGTATTAAAGGGGCCTTATTTCCCAACGAAACTTCCGTTTGCGCGCGTAACGGGAAACCCTTAACCGCGCTGCAGTTAAACCCTGTGCAAGCACTCTCTTTTTTTCTCCTAGCGGACATGGGGGGTCAGTTCGGGCCCGATCTTCGGGCACTGAAACGAAGGATGCCGCTGGCATCTGTCTGAAAAGAACGACCGCTGGTCGCAGGTAAGGCGAACGACTGGTTCACCCCCCTCCTGCCCCCTACCAGGGGTGTCTCAGTACTTCTGGAGACAAAGGTGAAACTTTCTTCGACCCACAGGGTCGCTGCAGTCTACTACTAGCTACTCTGCGTTGTTGACGGCCTACGGCCTATGTACAGCAAAGCACGCTGTGCTGAAGATGAGATCTCTGCTAGAGATAGAACAAGGAGCGCTGCTCCGGCAGCTCTGCTGCCACAAGCGTGGTCCCAGACCCCGCATACTATACAGGGTGTGGTGGGTGGGATAAAAACTTTTGGATCACAGATCCACTTCAAGCCGAAAGCTGCACGGCAAAGTTTGTCTAGTGTTCACAACACACAAGTGAAAACACTGTTTTCCTTTTACGACAAAACTTTGTCTACACTTTCGGCGGGAAATAAAACCCATTCACGCACGCATGATGGAAGCTTATTTCCCAACGAAACTTCCGTTTGCGCGCGTAACGGGAAACCCTTAACCGCGCTGCAGTTAAACCCTGTGCAAGCACTCTCTTTTTTTCTCCTAGCGGACATGGGGGGTCAGTTCGGGCCCGATCTTCGGGCACTGAAACGAAGGATGCCGCTGGCATCTGTCTGAAAAGAACGACCGCTGGTCGCAGGTAAGGCGAACGACTGGTTCACCCCCCTTCAAGGCACTCGAAGCCTTACTCACCCCCCATCTAGTCCGCGCCGAGTGACAAGGCCAACAGCACTGCGTTGGGAGGAAGGAATTAGCGCTCTGCGCCAAGTTTCTCAGTCTCTTCCCACCAGTCTCTGCTGGTGCCATCAGTAATGTTGCTGACGGTGGGCACGCGGAAGAAAGCAGCCCTGCACTGCAGGGACTCCTCCACGTCGACTGCCTGCGATACTATCGCGGCGCCTGCCGCCTTCCTTGTGAAGGCTTTGTGTAGGGATGTACGCGCTGCGTCATTGTCAATCCACACGAACAGGTCACTGCCTGCTATGTGCTTCGCCCACAACTGTAGGCTCAGCAAGTATGGCAGCAGCTCGCACTCGAAACGAGCTGTTGCTTCTGAGCTCTAGCGACCCACTGGGTCGCTACGTGGCGGCTAATCTGTAGCCCCCAGGGTGCTTGCGATTCCCTTGCCTATGGGCACTGCTCCAAGGCCGCACTTCGGGAACAGACGTGGGGATTCACACGACGTTTATGCCTGCAAAAGAGCAAGGGAGAGGGCCCTTAGCAACCCGCAGTGGCCCTTACGGACTCGCAGCGGGCTTGTACAACAAAAAATCGGCCATTTGCAGGCAATTTAAGGACTAAAAGTACCTGCTCGCACTGTGAGACAGGTGCTGGAGAAAGGAGTCTGCACTTGTGCCTCCCAGAGCTGAGAAGCGGCGGCTGCTGCACTGCAGCAGCGGGCACGAGCGGGTGATACAAGCCCCTTCGTTGCGCGTTGCGCGGCAGAGCAGCGCACTGCGTTTGATGTGCAATGTTCTTCCCCCAGTCTCGGTTGGGGCCAGCAGTGCAAGTAACATCAGGCTCTGGGGCCTTGTGCGCGCACTGCGCGGCGCTGTCTTAAAGCAACACAGAAGCTCGTCATTACTAACGCGAGCCCACAGAAAAGCAGCGGGCAGGGGGCCCTTAGCAGCTCGCAGGGGCCCTTAGGGACTCGCAGCGGGTCCTTGCACCAAAAGGTTCGCCATTTACGAGCAAATTTAGGCTTGAAACCACCTGCCCGCACTGTGAGTCAGGTGCGGTAGAAAACAGTTTCCACCGGAGCCTTCCGGAGCTCAGCACGCTTCAACTGAGGCTGAGCAGATATAGGGTGGAACACGAGGTGCGGTTTCTGCCAGATTGCTCCCAGCAGTTTTACAACTGCCTCACTGAGGCAATTCAGCAAGGAAAGCACCTAAAGCCTCACTGAGGTCAGTCGATGCACCGCCCTGGTAAGTAACAGATCTCCGGGGCACTGCCCTGGCGTATGGAGTGAAAGCGTTACTCTCACTGCTGTTCGCGCGCCAGTCGCGCCGCCAAAGGCGCAGTTGAACCAGTGCTGCAGACACTGCAGGGCACGGCGCGGACTCCGCGCAAGAGTCCCAAGCGGCGTGGTTGGCAGCACTGCTGTGCGCAGGGCTAGGCAGGGCGCATGCTGCCGCCAAGAAAACCGCATGGTTGGCCACTGGGCTCTCGCTGTGGGGTCCTTAGAGACTCGCAGCGGGCCGTTAGGGACTCGCAGTTGACCCTGGGACAGGAAAGTCAGCAAAACGCGACCTTTTGAAGTGCAATTTAAGCAGCACCTCGCGCGACGGCGCTACAGGGCAGGCCTACTAGGTCTGGGGCCTGGCGGCCTACAAGGTTTCAGGAGTCACTTGTGGGCGCTCCTCTTGCCAGGCAGACAGAACAAGAGGCCTACTAGGCCTGAGTCTGTTATACCAGAAAATTGTGAGCTGCAAGGCCATAGGGACACCAGTGAAGACCTCCGTGCCAGTGATGACCACGCGCCGACTGGGCAGACATAAGGAGAATCCTACTAGGTTTGGAGCCAGTTGCCTTGAAGCTGGGAGCCTACAAGGCCACAGAAGTCTCCTGTCATCACTTTCACTGACGATTCACATCGCGATGACACAACAACAAGCCAGCGAGGCTTGGGGCTACTAGGCCTGACTTAGAATAACGTGCCTACCAGGCACGTTAACGAGAGCCGACTAGGCCTCGCGCCAGTAGGCCTTGGCAACATCTGCCTCTGACGATCGTATGCCGACTCGGCGCGTGAGACCTACGAGGCTTAATGAGGCCGCTGGGGGGCCTAAAGGCCGCGGGCCTGCGAGGTTGCAAGAGTCTCCTTTCTGTTACCGGTGACGAGACACAACACAAGCCTGCTAGGCTAGAGGCCAGCAGGCCTGCTTGAAAACAACCTGCCTACCGGGCACACAAGCGGGAAGCCGACCCAGGCCGGCAGGCCTTGGCGACTTCTGCCACTGACAATTGAATGCCTCGCCCCAGACATTCATCTCAACCGGAGGTAGGCGAACCGAAACCACGACCGTCTCTGACAGTTGGTCTGGGCCGGGGGCCACTGGCCCCGCAGGACTCCCGCTGGAAGAAGCCCCTGTGAGCAACGCCTCTGCTAAGGCACCTGCTTGCGGTGCGGCCGGTACTGCCGGAAAGACCCTGGGCGAGACTTCCCGAACCGCTTCGAAGCCGAGAGGCGGGCCTGGGGCCGACTTGGCCACTGGGGATGCCCCACGCAGACTTAGCGAAGCAGATGCAAAACCAAAGCTTACTAAGCCGGATAATTGGAGCCAGCGCGAACAGAGCCTACCAGCCGCGAAAACTGTAAACCTACTAGGTCACAAAGACAGCTATCGGCCCTTTTCCTGCACGGACGAACACGTGCCTATCAAAGGGAAAGAAAAACAGGGGCTTATTGGTGCCCACCGTAAAGGCAGCTTAAACAGAGCCTACTAGGTCTGGAAACTGTGAGCCTACAAGGTCACAGAGTCAGCTGTTTTCCGCCACTGGCGCGTGCCTACGAGGCAGATGCAGAAACAGAGGCTACTAAGCCGGATGATGTGAACCCACTGTGAAGACAGCGCGAGCAGAGCCTGCTAGGCCTGAAAACTGTGAACCTAAGAGGTCACAGAGTCAGTTGTTCTCCGCTACTGCTAGCCTCTAAGGCTAGGACCGTCAGCTACGTTGCTGTCGGCGGGGACTCGAAAGAAGGCCGCTCTGCACTGCAAAGTTTCCTCCATGTCCACTGCCTGTTGATACTATCACGGCCTTGTGTAGAGACGAGCGCGCTGCGACGTCTATCACTGACAGCTGCATGCCTCGTCCAAGACATTCCTTGTCCCAGACCTCACCTAGACCGCTCCCGGTCCAGGGTGGGCGAGCCGAAACCAAGAGTCTCTGACGGTTGGTTTGGGCTGGGAACCACGGGCTCCGCACGACTTCCACTGGAAGAAGCCCCTGTGAGCAAGGCATCTGCTGGAGCAGCTGCTTGCGGTGTGGCCGGCACTGCTGGCACGAGCTTGGGCGAAAGCTCCAGGCGGGGCTGGGGCCGACTGGGCCACTGGAGCTGCCCCACGGCAAGCGGAGTTTCTGTGCTGAGTGCGGCGCGTGGTCTACTAGACCGGGGGCAGGTTTCCAGCGGGCTGCCACTGGCAGGGATTTGGGCCAGGCCGTGTCTAGCGCCAAGCCGTGTTCGGCGAGAACAAGTCCGTTAATAGAAGACTGCCTGCGCCGGCCGGCCTCTGGCACGGGGCCTGGGAAGAAGCAAGAGCCAATGGCCTTGGCTTCTACACGAGAGCGCTCACGCGAGGAATGCAAGTGGTCCCACCAGAACGAAGACCAACAGAGGCAGCGCAATGCGCACACCAGAAGAGTGCACTGGGTTCACTGCAGTTTCCGCAAAGTGGCAGGCAAGAACGCACTGCGCTCGGCCTGCTGTTTGTTCCCAGTGGGCTCTGGGGCTGTCTTACTAAGGCAATTTTTTAATTGCAGTAATTAATTAACCACCAAATTGCGGGAAGCAACGCGCTTCACTGAGCGTGCTGTTTGTTTTCCCAGTAGCCTCTCGGGCTGCCTTACCGAGGCAAGTTTCCACCGTAGCAACCGCAAGCTGGCAGGTAGCAACGCACTGCGCTGAACTTGCTGTTTGTACACAGTATTTACTGCTGCGGCCTTCCGAAAGCAACTTTGCATTGCCGAAACCGCAAAGTGGCAGGCAGCAACGCATCTAGCCTGCTGTTTGTTCCCAGTGTTCACTGGGTCTGCCTCACTGAGGCGATAGGTCACTGTAGCAGCCACGTATTGGCAGGTAGGAACGCACTGCATTCAGCCTGCTGTTTGTTCCCAGTAATCTCTGGGACCGCCTTACTAAGGCAACTGTAATGTCGTGGTTTCACAACGACAAAGCAGCAGGCAGCGAGGCACTGCGGTTGCACTGCGCACTGCGCAGTACTAGCCGGTGCCGGATGACTGCCAGGGAACGCTGAGCACAGGGTACTAACTGCCACTGGCAGGAACCACTGGTAGAAGTGGCTACTGCCCACGGCAACCAGCAGAAAGCTAGAAGCCGTGATTTAACCCGCTGGCTGCCTTGCAGCGGCAGCCTTGTCGGGCTGTGGAGGCCTTCTGCACTGCAAACTTTGCAGTTGTCTCCAAGCACGCGTTCGCTGCAGTCCGCCTTGGCGAGTGCGCCAGACGAAGTGGCGCATGTAACTGCGTACACTGACGCGTTCGGGCAGCCTGTCTGAGATTGAAGGGCCCGCACAATTGCATCTCTGAGCATGCTGTAGTGCACCTGCACCAGATTCGCTGGCTCTGTTATCCTTAAACCAAAACTGAGCTCCGCGAAAACGTGTTTTAGTGGACAAAGGCCGCTCGCAGCAGACACTGTCTGCGAGTTTGTCTGCGTGCGTACGCACTGTGTGTGCGCTCTTGCAGTGCCTGCGTGAACGTGGTCGTCCTGTGGAGAGGCCGCCCGCGGCAGACGCTGTCTGCGGAGGTGTCTGCGGCGTCCGCACTGCGTGTGCGTCTTCCTGTTTCCAAGGCACTGTGCGGGACCACGGGGCTATGCGAGGGCCATTGGCTGGTTTACTTGAAACGAAACCAGGCATCTTATAGAGCATCTCAGGGCCGTGTGCAACACACACAGCTCGCAGAGCTGTCTGTGTGAGTCCGCGCTGTGAGTGCGCTCCCACGTTGAAAGGAACTGGCGGGATGAAGGAGCTATGTAAGAGCCACTGGCTCTCGTCTCTTGAAGCAAAAACTGAGATTCACGAAAGCGCGGCACGTGGACAGAGGCCGCTCGCAGCAGACACTGTCTGCGAGGCTGTCTGTATGCATCTGAGGGCCCTTAGGGATTCGCAGCGGGCCCTTACACCAAAAAGTCGGCCATTCGCGCACAATTTGAAGCCTAAAACTGCCTGCTCACACTGTGAGTCACGCGGTGAAATCGAATCTCTGCTGGTGCTGCTCAGGGCTGAGAAGCAACGGCTCCTGCGCTGCAGCCAAAGGTGCCACCTGCGTCTTGGAAGCACGCACAGGCACACGTCACGGACTCAGAGGGCGCGTAGCAAGAGAGTGGCCCATAGTATGGGTTGCGCATCACGGGCGCGCGAGGACTTGCTTGCTGGAGCCCTCCGAGTCTGCAACTGTCATTATAGACACTGTCCAGTTAGAAAACCGGGCGTAGAGAGGCCGCAGACACTGTCCGAGCGCTGGGCTGGACCGGCGGTAGCCCAGGAAGCACACAAAGGCGAGTTTGCTTACGAGCAAGCATTTGCTTGGGGCGACGCGCCTCGTCAAGGCAGGGCATGAGGCACTGCAACTGCCAAGCCTGCTTGAGATGCCTGCGGTCCCGGGCACTGCCGTGGGATGACCAATAGGCCCACTCGTGCAGCAGTGGCGCTGCCACAGGAACGCACGCTGTCTGCCCATCGACCCGAGAGTGCTTTGTGGGCACTGCCCTTAAAAATGGTAGCAGGTTGAGCACTGCTCGAAACTGCTGGGGTGTGCCGCAGCGGCAGCAGGGCCTGGCGCGTACTCCACACAAAGACCCATGACCGACGTCAAGCGTGGCCTAACTGTTTGCTAAACAGTACGGAGCCCGCATGAAGGTCGCAGGCCTCAGGGCGCTGCCCTGAGGTTTAGGATGCGAAGAAACGGCAGCACTGCTGCCTGCTTGTCGACAGCCCTGCTGCACAAAACTGGGAGCCCCGCAACAGCAACAGCCGGACTCCGCACCAAGATCTTGACGGGCAACAGGCACCGCCATCACTGCTTACTCAACAGTGAGCAGCATGCATGAAGATCTCAAGCCATGAGGCACGCGACCTGCACTAAACCTGGCCGTTTGTTTACTAAACGGGAAGGAACGTGCATGAGGACCGCACGCTCCGCCTGCACTCCTCGGGGCGCTGCCCTGAGGTTTGACATGCGAGGCATCAGCGGCACTGCTGCATGCTTGGCATTAGCGCGGCCGTACGTTTACGCTGCGTTGTAGGACAGCAGCGACCGCGGTGCTCGACGCGAACGCCGCACCAAAACAAACGATGCCACACTATTTGCGAAACGAAAAGAAACCACATCACATGCCTGTTTGCTGCTGGCCTGCAGCACGGCTGCATACGCAGGGTTGGCGCGAACTTCGCACCAAAATCCCGACCGGGACGAAGCATTGCCATAACTGTTTACCAAACCGAACGCCGCGCCAAAACCACGGCCGGCAACATCGTTGTCACGCTGCTCACGAAACAGCAGGGAGCCGCGTGAACATTCCAAGCCTCGAGGCACTGCCCTGAGGTTTAGGATAGAGGCAACGGCAGCACTGCGACCTGTTTGCCTGTAGCACTGCTACATCCACAGGGCTTTGCGCGAACTTCGCACCAAAATCCCAACCGGGACGAAGCGTCGCAGCATTGTGGACCAAACAGTAGGAAGCATGCAAAAACACTTCCTGCTTGGGCAAGGCACTGCCCTGAGGATAAGTATGCCAGACATTAGCAGCGCTGCTGCATGCTGACACGTAACACGGCTACAAACCACGCTACACTCGAAAGTCTGAAGGCCTCAAACCTCAGGGCACTTTTTTCAGGCGTATGAGGCGAGGCATTAGCAGCACCGCTGCATGCGTGCCTGCAGCACTGCGCTGCGAACAACATGCTTTGGGGGCCGACCCTGCAACAGCAACGGTCGCAGGGCCTAGCGCGGAGTTAACAACAAGACCCTGACGGACACCAAGCATTGACAAACTGTTTACTAAACAGCAAGAAGCAGGCGAAGGAGTGCAAGCCTCGATGCACTGCCCTGAGGTGTAGGATGCGCAGGCAAAACTGCCGCCTGCATGCCTGTAGCACTGCTACACGCACGGCTGCCTTGGGGGAAAACAAGAGCAGAGGTTCAGAGCTTATTGCGGACTCCGCACGAAAGCCTGGACCCACACCAAGCATTGGCAGACAGTGCACTAACCACCAAGAATCAAGCGGAGGGCCCTACTCCTCGAGGCACTGCCCCGGGGTTTAGGAAGTGAGGCATCGGCAGCACTGCTGCCTGCCGAAGCTGCACTGAAGGACCTGCGGGAGCAGTCCGCGCCAAAACTTGACAGCATGGAGCATTCAGAACACAGTTTACTGAAAACTAAGAAGCCTGTAGGGCGGCCTCAGGCCTCGGGACACTGCCCCCCAGCTGACATCCAGCATATTTATGACTGCGAAAAGGAGATAACTTATCTCCTAATGTTGACATCCTCACGAACATCCACTTGAGCACACTGGAGGAATCGAGGGACAAGCGGCACTGCCGAGTCCGTGCTGGCGTCACTCACGAAGCGAATGGATACCAGCGACGCCAAGCTTTGGCCAAGGTGCCAATGCAAACTTTGCATTAAAGGCTCGGGCTCTGGGGCCTTGTGCGCGCACTGCACGGCACTGCCTTAAGGCAACACAGAAGCTCGTCATTACTAATGCGAGCCCACAGGAAAAGGCGGGCAGGGGGCCCTTAGCAACTGGCAGGGGCCCTTAGGGACACGCAGGGGCCCTTAGGGACTCGCAGCGGGTCCTCACACCAAAAGGCACACCATTTACGAGCACTTTAGGCTTGGAACTACCTGCCTGCACTGTGAGTCAGACACGGCGGAAAACAGACCCCACCGAGGCCTCCCAGAGCTCATTCAACGGCGAAATCGGAGTGATCGTCACTGACGTCCTCCGCAACGACGCGGGTGGCACTGCTCACAACCCACAAGAGATAACTTACCTCTTCATTGCATACCTCTCGCAAGGCCTGCTCGAGGATATCTGGCAGACTGCGCTGCGAACAAAAAGCAAAGCGACACGGCACTGCCGAAGACGCCTCGGTGCATGCCGCTGGCCAAAGGGTTACTAACCCCAGTACTGCAAGGCTACAGTGCCAGTATGGACTCCGGTTGCACGTGCGCCCTGCGTTGTCCATGGCTCTGCCGGACAGTGATGCTAGGAGGTGGCATTGCACCGGGACCGACGACGTACGTGGAGGCTGCAGCAGCCGCTGGCCCTGCGCTTTCCCACTGGCAGGCCGAGGCTGCGTTTTCCTGTGTTTACTCCCTTCGCTGAGGGTGCGAACAAAGCTACCCGTGCCATTGTCTTTACCATCCTTGTGGTAGGCGTAGCCACTGGCCTCCATTTTCTTTCTGACGCGCCCTTCTCAGGCAAGGACGTGCTTAAGCCTCGACTGTAACTTAGCGTGTCATCTTCCTCCCCACTGGGGGGGCCAAGCACACGCGGCGCTGCTTGTGCGTGCTTGCAGCACTGCCACAGGCACAAGCCAGCAGGTGCACCCAACAAGAGAAGAATGCATGACCACCTGGAGCCTTGGGGTGCAGACGTGAGGCCTAGGATGCCAGGCATCGGCCGCACTGCTGCCTGCCTGTTCGCAGCACTTTCTCGTGCAGAATCTGCACGCAAAACCTCCAACGGCGCTGCCGCAGAAGTGGCAATGGGCAGCCACAATACTGTTGACACAATTGTCTAACCAGCAGATGCCTGCAAGGCGGAAACCTCGGGGCACTGCCCTGGGGTTTAGGACGCGAGGCGTATGCAGTGCTGCTGCCTGCGTGCCTGCAGTACTAAACGGATGAACCTGAAGCCTCGGGGCACTGACCTGAGGCTAAGGACGCAAGGTAGCGGCATCACTGCTGCCTGCCTCCTCGCAGCACTGCTGCATGCATAAGCTGCACTGCAGAACCACCAACAGCGCGGCTGCAGGGACACTGTCACAAAGCAGCAGATGCCGGGAAGGGGGCTTCAGACCTCGGGGCACTGCCCTGGGCGTTGGGATGCGAGGCGTAGGCAGTGCCGCTGCCTGCCGGCCTGCAGCACCAAAAACATGAACCTGGAGCCTCGGGACACTGACCCGAGGTTTATAATGCTATGCATCGGCAGCACTGCTGCCTGGTTACTTGCAGCACTGCTGCATGCAGAAGCTGAACTGCAGAACCACCAATAGCACTGCTGCAAGGACGCTGTTTACAGCGGGGCACTGCCCTGGGGTTTAGGATGCGAGGCGTAGGCGGCGCTGCTGCCTTCCCGCCTGCAGCATGAAAACCAAAACCTGTAGCCTCGGGGCACTGACCGGAAGTTTTGACACTAGGCCTCGGCAGCACTGCTACCGGGTTACTCGCAGCACGGCCGCATGCAGAAGCTGCACTGCAGAACCACCCTGTTAACTGAACAGCCGATGCCTGCAAGGAGGCCACGAACCCCGGGGCACTGCCTCGAGGTTGAGGATGCGAGGCTTAGGCAGTGCTGCTGCCTGCCAGCCTGCCTGCAGAACGAAAAACATGAACCTGAAGCCTCAGGGCACTGACCTAAGGCGTATGATACTAGGCATCGGCAGCACTGCTGCCTGGTTACGTGCAGCACTGCTGCTTGCAGAAGCCGAACTGCAGAACCACCAACAGTGCCGCTGCAGAGCGACACCGAGCAGCACAACACCGCTTACTAAACAGTGAGCAAACCGCATGAGGGTCCCAAGCTTCGGGGCACTGCCCTGAAGTTTCGGATGAAAGGCATGGGCAGCACTGCTGCCTGCCTGCCAGTAGCGCTGCTACGGCACCGTCCATGGCACTACAGAAACTACCGGCCCGACAGAGGGGCTACTAGCCCAGCACTAATCTACCAGAAAATCACTTTGGATCAAAGGGGCTATTAGCCCACCGCTACTCTACCAGAAAATCACTTTGGATCAAAGGGGCTACTAGCCCGCCGCTACTCTACTAGAAGACCACTTTAGATCAAAGGGACTACTAGCCCACCAGCACAAGAGATAAAAACTTTTGGATCACAGATCCACTTCAAGCCGAAAGAACTGGTGGGAGCAATCTGGCAGAAACCGCAGCTCGTGTTCCACCCTATTTGCTCAGCCTCAGTTGAAGCGTGCTGAGCTTTGGAAAGCTCCGGTGGAAACTGTTTTCTACCGCACCTGACTCACACTGCGGGCAGGTGGTTTCAAGCCTAAATTTGCTCGTCAATGGCGAACCTTTTGGTGCAAGGACCCGCTGCGAGTCCCTAAGGGCCCCTGCGAGCTGCTAAGGGCCCCCTGCCCGCTGCTTTTCTGTGGGCTCGCTTTAGTAATGACGAGCTTCTGTGTTGCTTTAAGACAGCGCCGCGCAGTGCGCGCACAAGGCCCCAGAGCCTGATGTTACTTGCACTGCTGGCCCCAACCGAGACTGGGGGAAGAACATTGCACATCAAACGCAGTGCGCTGCTCTGCCGCGCAACGCGCAACGAAGGGGCTTGTATCACCCGTTCGTGCCCGCTGCTGCAGTGCAGCAGCCGCCGCTTCTCAGCTCTGGGAGGCACAAGTGCAGACTCCTTTCTCCAGCACCTGTCTCACAGTGCGAGCAGGTACTTTTAGTCCTTAAATTGCCTGCAAATGGCCGATTTTTTGTTGTACAAGCCCGCTGCGAGTCCGTAAGGGCCACTGCGGGTTGCTAAGGGCCCTCTCCCTTGCTCTTTTGCAGGCATAAACGTCGTGTGAATCCCCACGTCTGTTCCCCAAGTGCGGCCTTGGAGCAGTGCCCATAGGCAAGGGAATCGCAAGCACCCTGGGGGCTACAGATTAGCCGCCACGTAGCGACCCAGTGGGTCGCTAGAGCTCAGAAGCAACAGCTCGTTTCGAGTGCGAGCTGCCGCCATACTTGCTGAGCCTACAGTTGTGGGCGAAGCACATAGCAGGCAGTGACCTGTTCGTGTGGATTGACAATGACGCAGCGCGTACATCCCTACACAAAGCCTTCACAAGGAAGGCGGCAGGCGCCGCGATAGTATCGCAGGCAGTCGACGTGGAGGAGTCCCTGCAGTGCAGGGCTGCTTTCTTCCGCGTGCCCACCGTCAGCAACATTACTGATGGCCCCAGCAGAGACTGGTGGGAAGAGACGAGTGCCTTGAAGGGGGGTGAACCAGTCGTTCGCCTTACCTGCGACCAGCGGTCGTTCTTTTCAGACAGATGCCAGCGGCATCCTTCGTTTCAGTGCCCGAAGATCGGGCCCGAACTGACCCCCCATGTCCGCTAGGAGGAAAAAAAGAGAGTGCTTGCACAGGGTTCATGATGGAAGCACCAGAAGCCTCGGACCTGAACGAACACGGCGGCTGCCTTTCTTCTTTCTTTACTACAGAGAATTCTAAGCCGGAGCTGGCTCCAAGTCCACTTGCTGGAGCTAGAAAAAGGCTTCAACAAGCTTCGATGATCTTGCAAGCTATTGGCTATTGCTGACTCCATAGAGCCATAGATCTTGGCAATTCTAGACAGGAGCTTCGATGATTGTGTCGCAGCGATGCATCCTAATAAACGATTGGCTTAAAAAGATCCTCGAGATACCTCGATGACATTGCAAACTGACACTGATCTCCAGTGGATAGAGAAGCAGGATGAGCCCAAGAAATGATGCTGCGGACGACCCCGTTTCTGGGCCCACGAAACGAAAGCAATTCTGGCTTCGCCACAATGGGCCTCCCCAGTTGCAAATCCGCTGGTTGTGGCATTTAAGGTGAGCGTGCAGCTGCTTTGGACAAGACTTCTGGCTTTTCAAAATTGCGTCTGCATGATGCCCAAAACTGCGGGAACAAAGGCAGGCAGGCGCACGCCCTAGATCCAGCTGGTTGGCCCCGAACATTTGCGATTTGCGACCCCAAAAATGGGGCGGTTTCGCGGCCCCGAAAACAGGGCTGCGACATGCGCCCGGCCTCATTAAATATATAGTTTGAGCATGAGTTGGAGGCTTGGAACCCCCACCCCAGAAATGGAGCCGCCAAACGGCTCCATTTTGGGGGGTCGCGAATTCTTCTACTTTGAGGCACGTCCGCCTGACTGCTACACAACAAGGCGACTGTGGCACACAGGCGCGCGTCCAATTGGAAAAAAACAAGCTTTCAGGATTAAGGCTTCCAAGTCTTGCTTTCTTATGGAAGTACATTAAATCAACATGAAAGAAACGGGCACAGGGGAGGCCCGCTCAAGCGAAGCCAGAATTGCTGGACTTTTCCAGCCCTACATTTGGAGTCGCGAAGCTTGCGATTTTCACCAACAGTGCAAAGCCTCTCGAACCGTCCTTTGTGGGGTTTCGAGACAGAAACTGAAGCCTTCCAAAGCCTCCCTCGTGGGTTCGGAGCTTACAATCTTACCGTAGTCTCTGCAGTCTTCTGGTCTTGTAGTTCCTGCAGCTTGCATCTGTCCCTGCTATCTTGTGCTTCACGTTGGTAGATTTCTCGGCTTGCGCGTGTCATCCTTGCGCAGGGGCCATGCTAATCTTCTCTATCTCGTTCCTCCACCTTCGGAAAGCACACGGCAAACGAGCGTGCCTCAACTGCTGAAGCAGTGCGAGCTTCGCGAGAACATGCTTTGATTCATGCATGCTTTCACTGAAGAAGTGTTGACACCGTTTGGGACATGACCTGGACTACAATGCTAAAGGCAGCTCCATGCACAAAAACCGTGCATGGGTCCCGCCTCGCCGTTCATTTAAACTTTTAAAACCTAAACGGGGTGTGGACCCGGCCCTAGAAAAATGGGACCCGGGTGGACCCAGGTGGGACCCGGATGGGACCCGGTGGGACCCGGATTCAATCTGGCTAGCAAACAAAGTATGGGACAACCAGATGAAACTTCTTGTGTGGGAAACATGGGACCCGGTAACACCCGGATAAGACCCGGCGAGCAAAAAAAGCGAGCAAAAAAACGGGATTCGGTGACGCAGAAGGTGGGACTTGGATGGGCCCGGTGGGACCCGGTTGGGACTCCTCGCAAAAAGCGGGACCTTGTGACCGCTCAGATGATGTGGCCTCCAAACCACACGTTGATGTGGCTTGAGAACCACACGTTAAGTGGCCTTAATGTGGCTTCAAAACCCACGTTTGTGGCTTATGTGGCTTCAAAGCCACACGTTTGTGGCCCGGATGTATTAAAGGGGTCACCAGAAGCCTCGGACCTGAACGAACACGGCGGCTGCCTTTCTTCTTTCTTTACTACAGAGAATTCTAAGCCGGAGCTGGCTCCAAGTCCACTTGCTGGAGCTAGAAAAAGGCTTCAACAAGCTTCGATGATCTTGCAAGCTATTGGCTATTGCTGACTCCATAGAGCCATAGATCTTGGCAATCCTAGACAGGGGCTTCGATGATCGTGTCGCAGCGATGCATCCTAATAAACGTCAAAGATCTCGATTGGCTTAAAAAGATCCTCGAGATACCTCGATGACATTTCAAACTGACACTGATCTCCAGTGGATATAGAAGCAGGATGAGCCCAAGAAATGATGCTGCGGACGACCCCGTTTCTGGGCCCACGAAACGAAAGCAATTCTGGCTTCGCAAGAATGGGCCTCCCCAGT
>CAJNDT010006166.1:140000-372415 GCA_905221615.1 Symbiodinium sp. CCMP2592 | reverse complement strand
CAACCCTAAACTTTAACTCTAAACGCTAAACCTCAACCGTCAGGGTTTCTTCATCAGCTTCCTGCATTCCAACTCTCTTGAAGGACTCGGATTGCTCCGGCTTAGAAGATAAGGGTACGGCGTCTCTAGGGTTTAGCTTAGGGAGTTTAGGGTTTAGGGGTTTAGAGTTTAGTTTTGGGTTTAGTTTAGGGAGTTTAGGGCTTAGTTTAGGTAAGAATCAAGCGTTTTGAGTCTTTTGCATTGAGGGATAAGACAACATACCCCAAACCTGAACTGCAACAGCCTGACAGGGCGCATGAAGAGCCTCCGCCTGCCCGCGAGCTTTGTTGCAGAACGGGTGCCATCTTTGGGCACCCGAAGACTCGCCAATCCCTTCGCCCTGTACATCCTCATCGCTGGCATTGTAATATGGGGCCTTCGGCTTAGCCCTAAACCCTAAACCCTAATCCCCTAAACCGGTTTAGGGTTTAGGGTTTCGGGGGGTGAGTGTTTATATGCGGAATAGAGGCGGATATGAGACCAAATTGCTCCATGCGACCCATCATCGTAGGATGAAGCCCTCAACCACAGGACCAGATGTCTAGGCAGCAGGAGCCGCTAAACCCTAAACCCCTAAACCCCTAAACCCTAAATCCTAAAACCCTAAACAGCATTGACTTTGTGCAACAGGTTCCAAGTCCTGACGGTTTACAGTAAGGGGCCCCTCGATGCTATTTCTGACAGGTAACACATATCGCACTTGTTGGGGGGCATAGTGTGCAGTGCCGTCCGAAACATTAATCCAGGCTCCTGTTGCAAGTAGCGTTTCTGCACTCAGGGAGGTATGAAGTATCGGTAGTCAATAAACCGACTAAACCATGACCAAGCCACCGTCAAGCGTTGCACTCGCGGCTACTTAGCCAAAGCGGATGCAGCTCTCAGCGATGCAGGCGAGATGTGCTGCCCAAGTTCAGGTATGTGAAGCTTAAGTGTTGAACATGGCTGGATTGGGTGGCTTGGAGTTTAGCTTGATAAGTGTATGTGCCTCAACCGCTACCCCTGAACCCGAAACCCGAGGGCGCAATGGATTTCTATCATAAGGGTCTTAAAAGACAACAAGCATGTGATTCTGGGGTATAGCATGATGTAGATGTGCCGGGAATATACGGGGAGTCGTAAACCTGTAAACCATGAGACTCCCCCCGAAAGCCCTAGGCTAACACGTCACTGGCGCGGTGTACGGATCCCTGGGCAGCGGCTGCAGCCAAAACGTGGCCTTTAGTGACAGGCTGCTTGATTTTGGCTCAGCGTGAATGCATGTTCATAGTCATCGAAATTAGGGTGCATGCATTATGTTCCTTATTTTGGGGCACCCGAGAAACAGCGTCACTAGTTGTTGAGCCCTACACACAACGACCTATTGTAGGGCGCTGATTCTTGGGCGTGTATGGTGTTAGAACTCTTTGCGAACTATAAGTTGACTATAGGACAATAATCTAAATAATTAGGACAGGGGCTGAACAATTCGAATTGGGCTTTGGGGTACAACACAATGAAAATGTGTATGTGTATATATATATATATACACATATTAAGAAATCCTACAGAAAAAACTATAGGTGTTTGTTGATGCCTGCGACTGCGATTCTGAATCAGAAATAGTTAATGTGCACTTTCAAAACCAAACTAGACAATTCTATGCAGAAGTTTTGGAGCTTCATTACATTAATCACAAAGCCAGTTCTTAAGACCCCTACCACTGACCACTAGTCACTAGCAGCAGCACTATTACTACTACTACTACTACTACTACTACTGCTACTGCTACTACTACTACTACTACTACTACTACTACTACTACTAGTACAACAACTACTACTAGTACAACAACAACTACTACTACTACCACTACTACTACTCCAAGCGCCAATTCGAGCTGGCTTTGGCCCTGAGAGTCAGTTTTTGTCTCTCCGGTTCAAAGTAGAGAACGGTAGAACGGATCCCTATGGTAGTCTCTTATAGTAGTCCCTGTTCCTACCGTGGCTTAGGGAGTTTGAGGGGTCAGAGACCTTAAAGTCGCTGAGGGCTTGAGAGGTTTAGGGCTTAGTTTTTTTTTTGGGGGGGGGGGCGGTGTGGCTTGTGTCGGTAACGACGCTCTCCTGAATTCCAAAAACATGGGGCTTAGGGTTTAGGGTTTAGGGTCGAAGGCTCAGAGTGTTGGACTCTCACGGGTTTAGGGGCCTAGGGTATACCCTAAACCTTGAACCCTCAACCGGCGTATTCAGGGTTCCTGGCCATTTTAACACCTAACTAAACCAGATTTGAGAATTGAAGCCCGAAAGAATACAAAATGCCCAAATCCTCAACAGTGAACTAGGAATGCGAGGTGCCGGGCTCGACTGACTTAACACTTCGGGTGTTTCCATCTATTCATAGGGATCCTGATCGCAACCAGAATCCAACACACCGAACACTAAAAACAAAGACCCTCGTGTCAACCCCCAACCGAACTTCCAAAGGTTGCGGGCTGCAACGTGGTTTTAACGGTTAGGGTTTAGTTTGGGACTGAGGGTTCAGGATACAAAGCCTGGACTACCGGGTATAGGATTCAGCTTCCTCCTGTCCTAAACCCTTAAACGGAGGTTGGGTTGAGGGCACCGGATGTGCCTGTAGCTTCCGATTGATTGATACAATTATATACGATGACATGGGTGGCTCTCTAAGTTTGCGTCCCGTTTAAGGTCCGATCTGTTCGGGTGCTGTACTACTATTTTATAGAAGCCCATACCCCGCCCCCCCCCCCCCCTCCCCCACACCCTTGTGACAGGCTCTCGACCGCATCACACGCAACACGCATCCAAATTTATAGCATCTTCCGAGTCTTGAGCCCTGGTTAGGGTTTAGGGTTTCGGAGTTGTGTAAACCTCCCTCGACCCAATCGGGTGGTTGTCAAAATTAGGGTACTCTTCTAAATACTAGGTGCCGTATTATATTCAGGACCCCAAAAAGGGACCATAAATTTGACAACCACCCAATAAACCCAGAGCTGTAAGACGTCCGAGGCACTCAGTGTGGGATGCTGGGAAAGGAAGCCTGAGCGCTAAGGAGATGAGGTCTAGGGTTTTAGGGTTTAGGGTTTAGGGTTTAGGGTATAGGGTTTAGGGTTTAGGGTATAGGGTTTAGGGTTTAGGGTTTAGGGTTTTAGGGTTTTAGGGTTTTAGGGTTTTAGGGTTTAGGGTTTAGGGTATAGGGTTTAGGGTTTAGGGTTTAGGGTGTAGCATTGGTCAGCTGAACGCAGCAGTATGCAGACATGCCCACCCCAAGACCACCCAAACACTACTCACTGCGAACCAAACCGAAGCCAGCCCAACCAAGCCATCCTCATTATTCGCGGCCAAGCCAAAGCCCGACATTCTACCAACAGCAAAATTTAGGTTTTGCGTTGGGGGGAGTTCTGGGCCGAAGGGCCCTGTCATTGATTTGCCGATCTTTGGTGAAGTGTTGGGGGCCCCCCCGCTCCAAGTCGTGAAAGGGTGGGGTGCCCGCAACCCTTTTCCGGCCAAGCCAAAGCCAAACATTGTACCAAGAGCAAAATTTAGGTTTTGCGTTGGGGGGAGTTCTGGGCCAAAGGACCTTGTCATTGATTTGCCGATCTTTGGTGAAGTGTTGGGGGCCCCCCCCGCTCCAAGTCGTGAAGGATTCGGGGGGCCCACCCTTGTCCGGCCAAGCCAAAGCCAAGCATTGTACTAAAAGCAAACTTTAAGTTTTGCGTTGGGGGAAGTTCTGGGCCGAAAGGGCCTGTCATTTGTTTGCAGATCTTTGGTGAAGTGTTGGGGGCCTCCCCGCTCCAAATCGTGAAGGGTTGGGGGGGCCCCCAATCCTCGTCCGGCTAAGCAAAAGCCAAACATTGCAGGAGCAAAATTTGGGCTTTGCGTTTTGGGAAGTTCTGGGCCGAAGGGCCCCATCATTGGTTTGCCGATCTTTGGGTTTGTCCACACAAAATTTGAGGTTTGCGTTGGGGTAAGTTCTGGGCCGAAGGGCCCTGTCATGGATTTGTCGACCTTTGGCCTCGAAGCCCTGTCCAAGCAAAATTGAGAACTTGCTCAAAAGGGGGGATCCCTTGTCCACTTAAACGCCGCCTCAAGTCGTGAAGGGTTGGGGGGGGCATCCCTTGTCCATTTGGCGGGCGCCTCATCTCGTGCCGGGTTGGGGGGGGCATCCCTTGTCCATTTGGCGGCCGCCTCATCTCGTGAAGGGTTGGGGGAGGGGGCATCCCTTTGTCCATTTGGAAGCCGCCTCAAGTCGTGAAGGATGCAACCCCCGACCGGTTTAGGGTTATAAACTATATATCAGTGACTAGCTAGGCGACTCTAGCTTGGCGACCCCTCAGGGGTGCGCCCTGCAGGCTCTGCAGCCTAGCAGAGCCTGCCATGGTCTCGCTGCCGCTCGACGTCGCCCGCCTACCCCAACAGAAGTGAGAGGGGTGGCGGGCGGGTTTAGGGTTTAGGGTTTAGGGTTTAGGGTTTAGGGTTTAGGGTTTAGGGTTTAGGGTTTAGGGTTTAGGGTATAGGGTTTAGGGTTTAGGGTTTAGGGTTTAGGGTTTAGGGTCTAGGGTTTTTCATTATCTTGAGAGACCCCTCGTCCGGCTAGTTTGTTCAAGGGGTCCTTACACTAGAGATCTTATGATTCTATGGGGAAGTCGTATCTATAAAGGGATTCCATCCTAGGCTACTTTGTGTATTTCGGGGAAGCTATGGGAAGGCCATTTCTTCGTTTTAGGTCTGCGCTTGGCTTCCGTATCTCCTGAGACTCGTATTTACGGACACACACACACACACACACACACAGACACAGGCAGGTCCGTCAGAAAGAGGGCAGTGACAATAGACAAGCTGAAGGCTTGTTCAGGTACCTCGTCGCTGTATGACCTGCATTAAGAGGATCCTCCGATCGTCAGTTAAGTGATGTTGGGGGTATGCTGCCCTGAACTCTCAAAGCCTTCATAACATCCAATGCCCTACATGTTCAAAGGTTCGAAGAGCTCGGGAACTTGAAACACGACGTTGCAGTGAGACTTGGAATGCAAGACGAAGATGTAGGACGGAATCCGTAAGCTCCGATTCCCATGAAGACCTCCGGTCCAAGCTTGTCGTTCTTTGTGTTGAGGCTGGGCTTCGAAACTTTAGACAAGTAATCGGACACTGGAAAAACAACACTGACACTTTTAATTATAACTGTAGGAATGCATGGCGGGAAGTTTATACGGACAGCGAAGTTTGTCAACATAAAATGTACCGACCCTTTTTCATCAGAGCACACTGCCGTAGAACAGCAAGTACTTGGAGCCACAGACAGTCGTGGAAAGCCCTAGGCCCTAGGCCCCCGGAACCATACAACCGCAAACCCTAAAGCCTCGACTTAAACCCTAAGCCCTAAACCCTAAACCCTAAACCCTAAGCCCTAAACCCTAAACCCTAAACCCCTAAACCCCTAAACCCCTAAACCCTAAACCCTAAGCCTTAAACTCGAAGCCCTACAGGCTTTAAACTCGAAGCCCTAAAGGCCTTAAGACTGCTACAGTGCCGAGAAGCATTCCGAACCAAAGATGACCAGGTGCCGTCGAGCGCGGGACCTTGGGAAGATCCCAGGAAGGTGGTGTTTTGATGTGGGGTTTAGGCTTCAGGACATCTTTGGGCCCAGAACTTCAGGGAGAAAGTCTAGAGCTTGGCGAGCGATTGGGGATCCTGGGCTATAGTTCTAGTATTTTGGGGTTCCTTTTGTGATTGCAGCAGATCTAGAATAGAACCCAAGCGCATTGTCCAAAGTGATATGGTCTGGCTAGACACAACACCTTACTTCAAACCCTAAACAGAGGTAAACAAACGGCACAACACGTATACGAGGCGCGTATTACGCATGCTCTTGGGGTAAACCCTAAGCCTAGGCCCAAAAACTTAATATAGGAGCTTTGATAATTAGAACAGGGTCTTGGGGCCCACAATACTATAGCTTCAATAAGGAGCACTCAAAAAAATGGTATAGGTAGTGATGTAGAGTAAGCCGAAGCTGAAAAGCCCTGCCAAGATGCAGTGCGACGTTCAGCCGACGCGGGCAGCAGGCAAACGGGTCGCTGGCACCAACCCGTGACGATCCTCTGGTCTGCTGCTTATGGTGTTTAGGAGTTTAGGGTTTAGAGGTTTAGAGTTTAGTGTTTTCTTGGGCTTTATAAGAGCTCTCGCAGAGTATTTTATGCGGTCGTAGGGATTTATTATTAAAGAGGGCGCGAAAAAGCTTGATAAGGGCTCTAATCGGGATTTAGAAAGCATGGTCTCGATATTTAGGATTAACACGAGAGTTCAGGAGTGTAGAGTTGAGGATGACGGTTTTGCGGCTCATGGTTTCGGGCAGAAGGGTTAGCCGTGTAGGGATGTTGGTAGGTGTTTGAGGGTCCAGGCGCTGATGGTTAAACCCTAAGGCCATAAACCCTAATTTAGGGTACGCTAAACCCCAAGACCTAGCTTAAGATACCCTAAGCCCTAAACCCTACGAGGTTTTTTATGGTTTAGGATATACAGCTTCGGGGTTTGGGGGGGGGGGGTAGGGTTCCGGGACAAGCTCTTCGAGGAAGGAGTCCTTGCATCAGGATGTAGGTCTTAGCCTTGGGTTGGTGCGAGATCTCTGAATTGGGGGGAGGGGCTCTTCTCATCTTCGAAAATTATTACATACCTTTTACTACGTGTTATATATATATATATATATATATATATATATGTATATATATATATATATATACGTATCACGAATACAGCAGCCGTTGACAGAAATCATCTTATTTCCTGGGGCCCTTATGAGCATCTCAGGCTCGCCCAACCTCAACCTCAAGTTGTCTTCAGCCTCTTCACTCATCGACGAGACACGGCCACAGCATAGGGCCACAGCTTCACGTTCGCCTCCCTGAAACGCATCGACCGTTGCGACCTCCACGTCTTTCAAGGCACCAGAGCCTCAACAACTCAAGCCGAGAACCTGTGTTCGTTCCTGTCTTCATTAGTCTTATGATTTGTTCTGGTTGGTACATCGTATATTTGGCCATACTGCTATGGAGCTTTATACGGTTTACACTACTAGGGTGCTATAGGGATTTCTATGGGCTTGCCTTCAAATACACTGATGAAGTTGACACTCGGACAACATTGGGAGGCTCTCGAGCGCTCTTGCTTGAACTAAACCCCAAACATGAAACCTCAACCCTAAACCCTGCTTCCTTGGGATGCAAGGGTTACTTAATTGAGGGGTGCAGGGTCTTCGGGCTCCACATTGCAAGGTTGCCAGCTCGTCCCAAAAGGAAAACCAGCACCAAGAAAGCTGCTATACAGCCCTATGCCAACCCGAAGTATCCGCCATACACCCTGTGACAACGCTTCGTAAAGACCAATAGAAAAACAAACCCTAAACCCTGAACCAAATACCCTAAAACCAAAACCCTAAACCCTAAACACCAGCTGCAACAACAAGGACCTACTTTCGTGACTCATCGCTACTCTTCCCTGGTTCAAGTTGTGTCTTGTAGGGTTACAAGAGTTCCGATTCAGGGTTTAGGTTTACGTCGGAGTGATTTTATCAGGGCTCGATAGCGTTTAAATGAAGGTTTGAGTTTCGGGCACAGGATTTCGGGAAACCGCGGACTCAACCAGTTTACAACAATTCAGAAAGTACTTCATCGACCGGGGAATTCGTTTGTTATCCAACCAGCACAGTCTTCGCATGAGAACCACCACAGCTAGTCAGAGTTTTAGCCGACTAGCCATGAGCACCCTCGAAGCTGCGACCGAAACTGTGACCTTAAACGCCAACCTCTAAACCCCTAAGCATCATCGCCCCGAGCATCATGACGAGAAATCGCCACCGTCATCTTCATTGCACTCAAGCTCATTGCGATGACGACAGCCAGAACAAGAAGCGCCCAGCAGGGGACCAACACAGAATGAGCAGTGTAAGAAGATCAGGAAAAGCAACTCCTTCTTTGGCAAGCCGAGTCACTTCGCACAGCCCTCCCGCAGGCATCCGCATGCGGCCGGTAGAGGCAAATAACCCCGAAGTCCTGCATCCAGGACTCTCGCACGGCTGTGAACATGCTGGCAAATTAATGATGTCAAAACGGTAAATGTCGGCAAAATTTGGTTGTTTCAGGCTTCAGGTTTGTAGGACTGCTCACGCAATGACTGAGTAAGGGGGAAAAGAAAGCCTGATGACTCTCCATCGCTAGAGACGAGGAACGAAGGATTTCAGAAAGATTTGCGGGAGTTGCTACGACTTGCGTGCGTGGAAGAACCTTAATGATTGCAAGATATTGAACTTGCTCCCTCCAGCTGGACGTCGTGAGAGTTCATTCGTTGGGGTCGTGCCTTCATGCAGGAACTTGTAACTTCTAACCTAGATCCTGAGCCCTACCTTAAGCCGGAATAACCTACCTTTTTAAGGACTTATATAAGGAAATCATAATAAGGAACCTTAAAAAGGTAGGTTATTCCGGCTTAAGGTACGGGTATCCTAAACTCTCTACCGCAAGACCCCAAACCCGTAAACCCTTACAGTTCCGCCATGAACTGTACACCCCAGCACCTTTGGTTGCAGCCGCCCGCAGCTCGACGCGCGCTGAAGCCAAGAAGAGCAGAGCTGCGCCTCAATTGGGGGTGGGGCTTGAACACTCCCCTAAACCCTAAACCCTTAACCGTTCTATCACAAGGTCCTAAACCCTTCCCCCGAAATCCATATCCGGGACAAGGCAAGAGCTGTTGGGTCTTTACTAGTGAGGAAGTTGGGCTTCTGGGCGCAGAGCCGGCATAGCCCACAGTCCCGGGTTCTTCGAGAGGTATAGAATTCTAAAACCGTTGAGAATTCTGTCAGATAGGTTAATTCGGATGTTAGGTTTAGCATTTTGTCATACAGCTTGATAGCTTGGGATCTCGTTTTAGGGGAGAAGAGGTTTGGTAGGCTGGGGCTGGTGAGCTTCCGCTCGGTGTCAGTAATTTATGAAGATAAAGTTTAGGGATGTTTGGGGTTTAGGACTTCAGCTCGAAGCCGCACTAAAATTTGGCTACACCGGAGTTCAACTGTTGGGGGCTCCTACAGCACCCGGCATGCTGCGTCCAAAAAAACCCAATGAGTTTGATTATCCAGGGGTTCTGGGCTCGTGGGTGGCGCTCTGGATGGAGATCCTACTGCTTAAGGCTGATAGGTTTGAACTAGAGAACTGTAGGCTCTGAAACTACCATGGTCAGCCTGTGATGAACGCTGGCTTTGTAATCGTAACGGGGTAGCTGCAGCGACGACGACAACAATTCGTCTTCGCCATATGCCAAGGCATGTAAGCACCGCGACACTACGCCTGAGCTGCTATAGCCTGCAGCTAACCAGAGAAGATACACACTATAACACTACCCCCTAAGAGCGCGATTGAACAAAGAGGAAGTTTGGACAATGAACACAGATTTCGTAAACCTTACACCCTGATTCCAAACTATGGCATCAGCAACAATCACTATCGGCCTTAATGATTAGAACAGGGCTTTGGGGCCCATGAAACTATGCTTATAATAAGGAGCCCCGAAAATAGTCTAGGTAACTATTTAGGCCCCTATATTATAGTACCCTTATAGATCCCGTATAGTCTGAAAGAAACCCTTATAGACCCCTTTAAATGGGCCCTAGGAACCCCATAGGCAACTATTTAGGCCCCTACATCACACATTCCCAAGACGCCTCGGGATCATGACGGAAGGATTGGCCCACACGCGTCTCAGAACCTCCGAGATAGCCCGGGGTGTAGGCTTGCAAGAGCTAGCAGCTAGCTCGTCGTGGCAAGCCTAAGCCCTAATCCAAAGCACCCAAAGCCCATAAACTGGGTACCCCAAGCCTAAATAAATCTAAAACCCCTAAACCCTGAACTGCATTCCCCCAAGACCCCTAAACCCCTAAGTCACGTACCGTCTAAAGAGGCTTCGAGGTTCAGGGTTCAAGCGGTCGGCACCTGAGGTGTCCGTGGCTCCAAAGAACTGCGCTGCTTTCAGGACCTTAAGACATAGAACAGGGGTTTGGGCTGTATCATAGTGTACCAATGATAAGGAACCCTGCTGATTTTGGGAATGTCTCAGGCACCCTATAGTTCGAATCACGCCGGATCTTGCTGATACACTGGTCCTTGCCCGCAAAATCCACGATCAGGGCTTGAAGAAGAGCCCGAATTTAAGAACAACTGCCGTGAAAAGACATACCTGAACTTCAAATCACCTACTTTCTTGGTGACCTCATCAACTTCCTATAAAAGTCCCTTTGAAAAAGGTAAATCCCCATGCCTTCGCTAAGCACCACTGCCAGAGGCGCTGCACCCGGGCCGAGACCAGAACTGCGATCCTGCTCAGTTTTGCGGTAGTTTAGAGTTTATAGGGTTGCTCAATACTATCCTGGCGGTGGTTGCAGTTCCCTCGGTCTCTTATGCTTGTCTTCTGCCTCGTGTGATGAGCACTTGGCTCTAACTTCCTTTGCCTCAAGGAAGCCTGGCGAGGCTTTGATGTGACATTCTAAAACCCAGAACCTCACCCTTGACCCTTATCCCAAAAGGAACCCTAGACCCCGAAGTATTGACAGTAAACCCCGAAGTATTGACAGCTATTTTGTGTCTATCGGAGTCTGGGCTGTTCGGGCTTAGAGCTTACCTGGGCCAACAAAGACCTGTCTGCTAATGCCCTGAGCCCTTAAACCCAGAGCCTCCAAAACCCCTTAATTAAGGAATATACCTTACAGTATAGTAGGATCCATACTATGATTTAAGGTATATTCCTTAATTCAGGGGTTTTGGAGGCTCTGGGAACTTGCAACCCTAGAGCCCCCGTAGGCCCGAAACTGCGGGGTTGAGGGTTTGGGGTTGCAACGAAATGGCCAAGATCTCCTGAAAACTGCTATCCAAGTTTTCTTCTAACTGCACGATGCTACATATACAGTATCCTAAACCACAAAGGTTCCTAAAGCCTCACCGGTAAGCTCCCTTCTACTTCCCCAGGCCTCAGCCGTGATGCCAGACTTCAAGGCCCCACCGTAGAAGAGCGACGAGCAGAAAGCAGCGATACAAGGATGACACCTGCCCGAAACCGCGAGAGGGTGTTGGAGTTCAGTTTCACGGCTTAGGGTTCAGCCCGGAACCGAAAGAGGTTGGGGCTTAGTCTTAGGGTTTAGGGCTCAGCCCGATGCTGAAATAAGATTTTGAGGTTCAGTTTCGGGCATGCGGGGCTTGGTTTTGGGGCTTCGGGGTTTCGGTATCTAGGGCAGAGGGTTAGGTTTTTTGGGTTTAGGGTCGAGGGATTTGGGTGTAGCGTTCAGGGTAGATGTGGTCAAAGGGGTTTAGTCTTGTATGAAGTGATTACGCCTGGGTGCAGCGCTTAGGGTAAAACGCGTAAAACCCAAACCCTAAACCCTAGATATGATGCCGCCTGAACTGTGTCGCCAGCTCCAGACGGCAAGCTATCTTCTGGTCCCAGAGCCTTGCAGCACTCACCGATTGGGGGGTTGAGGGTGGGGTTTAGGGGTTCAGGTGGAGGGTGTAGGGTTACATCAAGGTTCCAAGTTCAGGGGTGGTCAGGGGTACTGTATGGTTACGGGAAAAATTCAAGCGTTTGGGGTTTGAGGCTTGTGTGTAGGGGACTGATTGATGAAGCCATGCGCTTTGTTTAGGGGGAGGGCGCGCAATAGGAATACTACTGAGATTTATTGCTAATTATTTCGGCCCCTGCAGACCTGAAAAACCAGACCCAACAAAATGTCACCCTTGCCGTGTTCTGTGTATAGACGAAACACACCGACATGCAGAAAGGGTACCACCATCTGCCAGATGATCATCACGCCGGAATAGGGTAAGCTAAACAAGCTGAAAGCCCGGGCAGTTCTAGAAACTGAAGGTTTAGGGTTTAGGATCGGTTTAGGCAACCTGACACGAGGCCTCAAGTTTCAGCATCCGTTAAGAAGGGCTCGTAATATGCCCAACTTTCTCCCCCCCGTGCAGCTAAAGAGAGCACCCGGCACAGCCGAGCAACCGCTCGAGGGCAGACAGCTGCAAAGGCGCATGCCTGCAAATGCATATCTACTATTTGCTTAAGAACCCCCCAAAAAATAAAACATATATTCCTTATGGTGGTAATATAGGGATTGTTATTTTTATTTTTTGGGGGTTTCTTAAGCAAATAGTAGATATAGTAGTCAGATGTTGCCATTCATGCATCATCACCATCGTCATCATGATCATCAACAACAGCATCACCATGAACATCATGATGGTCATCATCATCATCATCAGCAGCAGCAGCATAACCATCAGTTTGGGTCGATAGAGCCACACCGCAAATCCTGCGTTGAAGTGTTTGCGTGCTTCGAGGTTCCATGTCTACAGCCTTCGTAAGAATCCCGGAATTCCTACTCGCAAACACCCCTGAAAACCTTTGCAGCTCTGGCACTGAACCAAATATTTTTGCAGTACCACCTCCAATGGCCGAGTCGTGCGGGAAAATCACAGGCCCACACTTCTTCCCTGGTCTTCACCCCGCCGTCCATAACCACATCAGTGTCTAGTTCTTGGCTCGGTTCAGGCCAGCGGGGCATTGGCCTTTGGAGATCTGGGGTACATGTTGGTCACCTGCCTCATTCAAACGGACCGTTGCAGCCTATCCTACTCTCCGAGCTCGCAAGCTCATAACCCAATTAACCCTATATCCTCTGAATAGCAACTAAGCCATACTCCCAATGTAGCTGCGCTACAATCTACAGCGAAACCATGCCCAAAGACCCAAACCCGAGATCCTAAGGCAAAGATTTCAGCTCCAAAATCCCAAATTTTCTGCCAAGGCACACCGCCCTTGGAGGCAACTGACGTGGATCTCCGACGAGCAGCACCTGTTCTGCTCGCACCTGCCAGAATCGCAGCGACGGAATTCGAAACAAAGGCTGAGAGGGTGCAGGGCTTAAGGGTTTTAGGATTTAGGGTTCAGGATTGTAAGGTTTTGGTTTTCGCGCTCTAGGGCTTTAGAGTCTCAGGGTGTAGGTTCCGGAAGAAACGGATTTGCTTCAGGCTCGAGGTTACAAAGATGATGCTACAGGAGTCTCCTTCTGCATTCCGGCTTGTCCACTTTGCCCGTCGCATTTGGACTTGTCAATCGCAGGCCAGGGATCAGACAGTTCTTGCTTGGAGTCCTTGCTGTTTTAAGGTTTAGGCCTCAGGGTTGACATCACTCCACCCTAAACTTTTACAGGACACTTCTTAAGTAAATCTAAGAACACGCGACAGCCATCTAAAATCTAGAGTATTTAAAGCGCCGAAGGTCTCACGTGCATCGGTCAGAGCTCAAAGAACCACATGAAGCAGCTCCTTGACCCGCAACCCGACTCGGTAAACGAGAACAATAAACCTAAAACACAAACGAAGTCCTAAAGCGTAAACTGCTTGAAACCAACTAATACGAACACAACAAAAGCTAACTTTAAAAGACCCACTCTGAAACAAACCCACTCGAACAACACACGTGCAGACAGCCAGACAGACAGACAGGCAGGCGCACACACACACAGACACAAATCAGTGGGGGGGTGGGGGTGGAAATGGTGGTGGGGGTGGTGGTGGGGTGGGGGTGGGGTGGTTTTTGGTTTGGTTTGGTTTTTGTTTACGGGAGGGCGGGTGTCCCAGGCGCCTGAGGTGGTGGGGGTGGTGGTGGGGGTGGGGGTGGGGGGGGATGGGGGATGGGGGTGGGGTGGCGGTGGGGGTGTGGAAGGGGGGGGTTGTTGGGTGGTTTAGGTTCTTGGTTTCTGGGTTTTGGTTTGGTTTTTGGTTTAGGGGAAGGCGGTTGGGGGATGGCCTCCCAGGGGCCTGAGGTGGTGGGGGTGGGCGGGTGGGTGGGTTGGTGGGTGGGCTGGGTGGGGGTGGGCGGGGGAGGTGGTTTGGAGCCATGCCCCTCTAACTCCTACAGGACCGAGCGAGGGATCCCCTCTAACTCTCTACAGGACCAAGACAGGCATCCTTGAGAGAAGGACCTCTAATGGGACCGTAGTGGCCAAAACTTGCAGAGACTGCCCAACTAAACGCTAAATTAAACCCTAAACCCCTTAACCCTAAGCCCAAACCCTGAAACCCTAAACCCTAAACCATGTCCAGCCGTTAACTGGCCTTCTGCAGGGCGTAGAAGATCGCCGGCTCCTGTGCTCTGCGTGGTTGCAGGCTACTGCGACCACTACTACGACTACTGCTAGTGCTACTGCTACTGCTACTGATGCTGATACTGCTACTGCTACTACTGCTGCTGCTGCTACTACTACTACTACTGCTACTACTACTACTACTGCTACTGCTACTACTACTACTACTACTACTACTACTACTACTACTGCTACTGCTACTGCTACTGCTACTGCTACTGCTACTGCTACTGCTACTATACTACTACTACTACTACTACTACTACTACTACTACTACTACTACTACTACTACTACTACTACTACTACTACTAGTACTACTACTACTGCTACCACTACTACAAAAGGAGTTCTGGGTGCAGGAATGCAATGTTCGACCATGTCTATCGCTCGGCCGGTTTTGGAAACATGCCGGAAAGTCAGTCGTTGAACCTCCTTGTCCGAGAAAACGGAAGAAAACCTCAGAACTAGAGCCCCGACGGCCAACCACAACGGAGCCAAGATAACACTAGATACCTCAAAAGGGCCCTGATCGAGTCTCGAAAATCCACCGGGTTTAGGGTTTAGGGCATTTGCAAGAAGAGTCGCTGCAGGCTTTAAGTGCTCGGGCTTTGAGGCCTCTGGCTTTCCAATGCATAGGGCTGCCTAGAGGCCCCAAAGTAGTTCCTTTTTGGGATTACCTTATAGAATTCTAAATATGAGCCCCCAAAAGGAACTACTTTGGGGCCTTTGGGTGCTGTTACCCGTGAGTGACCTTCGGAACTTCAGTCCTTCGACTTGGTTCTTACGCATCGCAGCGGGTAGTTCCGATTTTGGGGAATTCCTATACGAGTACAAGCTTCCATGGGCGCTGTACCCTAAGCTCCGAATGCAAAACCCTTCAGTTATCAACCCGAGAGTGCGCAGGGATATCGAGTACAGGGTCTCAGGTTGATCTATGGTGCACCTGACACTCACACCAGAATCATACAAGAAGCCCTATCTTTTTGGTACTTCGCCCGCCCCGTAACAGTCCACATTGAGGGTCATGTTAAGGCCTATGTGTAATCATAAGTACATTACAAGTAATATGAACTAAGTGTTACAGTGTGTGGGGGGGGGGGGTGTGAGCAAAACCGGGTCTATTTGGAAGCCCCTTCTTATGTCTTTAATAAGGGGAATGTACACTTACATGTAATTATGAAAAGAAGAAGGCATCTTCCGAATAGACCTGGTCGGTCTTGTCCCAGAGACCCGGGGATCCAGGACTTTTTTTTTATTCATTTTTTTTTTTTTTGGTCTTTCTGCCTTATTGAAAAAATTCAAAATATGAAAAAAATTGAAGTTTTTGATTTTTTGGTTTTTTCAAAAACTCCAAGAAACTCAAAAAATCAAAAAATTTTGGTGCGCCCACAGGGAGGATCAAGCGCTCCAGGCCGGAGACCCTCAGGGGAGGGGCGCAACGGCCAGGCATCGCCTCCCAGGGACCGGGGGATCCAGGATCTTTTTTGATTTTTTTTTGCCTTTTTGAAAAAATTTTAAAAAATGAAAAAAATTGAGTTTTTTGATGTTTTTGCCTTTTTCAAAAAATTCAAAAAAAATGAAAAAAATCAAAAAACATCAAAAAATCCAAAGTGCTCCCACAGGGAGGATCAAGCGCTCCAGGCCGGAGACCCTCAGGGGAGGGGCGCAACGGCCAGGCATCGCCTCCCAGGGACCGGGGGATCCATGATTTTTTTGATTTTTTTCGTTTTTGTTGAATTTTTTTTGACTTTTTTGCCTTTTTTTAAAAAATACAAAAAATGAAAAAAACAATTTTTGAGTTTTTTTATTTTTCCTATTTCAAAAAACTCAAAAATGAAAAAAATCAAAAACATCAAAAAAATCCAGGGTGCTCCCAGAGGCAGGATCAAGCGCTCCAGGCCGGAGACCCTCAGGGGAGGGGCGCAACGGCCAGGCATCGCCTCCCAGGGACCGGGTGATACAGGATTTTATTGTTTTTTTTTTCGTTTTTTTGGGTTTTTTGCCTTATTGAAAAATTCAAAAATGAAAAAACAATTTGAGTTTTTTGATTTTTTTGCCTTTTTCAAAAAATTCAAAAAAATGAAAAAAATCAAAAAACATCAAAAAAAACCCAGGGTGCTCCCACAGGGAGGATCAAGCGCTCCAGGCCGGAGATCCTCAGGGGAGGGGCGCAACGGCCAGGCATCACCTCCCAGGGACCGGGGGATCCAGGATTTTTTGGATTTTCTTAATTGTTTTTGATTTTTTTGCCTTTTTTGAACAAACTCACAAAAATGAAAAAAATGTTTTTTGAGTTTTTTTGTTTTTTTTTTTGCCTTTTTCAAAAAACTCAATTAATTACAAAAAATCAAAAAAAATCCAGGGTGCTCCCACAGGGAGGATCAAGCGCTCCAGGCCGGAGACCCTCAGGGCAGGGGCGCAACGGCCAGGCATCGCCTCCCAGGGACCGGGGGATCCAATATTTTTTTTGTTTTTTTTTGTTTTTTGATTTTTTGATTTTTTTGCATTTTTGAATAAAATCAAAAAACTGATTTGTTTTTTGAGTTTTTTGTTTTTTTGCCTTTTTCAAAAACTTCGAAAAATGAAAAAAATCAAAAACATAAAAAAAAACAAGGGTGCTCCCACAGGGAGAATCAAGGGACACAACGGCCAAGAAAAAAATAAAGAAAAAATCAAAAAAACAAAAACAAACTGTACAAAAAATCGCCTATGGTTTAAGGAAACAACCCCCGGAACAGTGCCTAGGACCCTTTGGGAACATGAGTCCTTCGAGCCTTCGGATTGGGATTTGTTTGAAGGGCTTCGATGACCGGTGTTGTATTGTGGCCCTCTGGTCTCTGAATTCCCTAAACCATTTGGTTGCCAAGGCATTACTCGAGGTCTGGGAGGTCACGTGACGCTTGCTCCTGCATCGTCTGGAATTGCAGACGCCGATGAATTGCTTTTAATGTTGCTTGTTGTAGGGTCTCTGAAGGTAGTCTTCGCCCGCCGGCCTTCCATCCTGGAGGCGGGCCCACGGGTGCCGTCGGCATAGCCTGCATGTCTTTGCTCGCTTTCATGTCCTACTTTGCTTAACACCAAGGCTGTAGCAAGCACCTTCTGCATCTTCTTGGCCTGCAACAGCCGATGTGTGGTTTCTTTTGATGTTTATTGCAGGGTCTAATAACGTAGATTTCACCCGCAGGCCTTCCATCCTGGAGGCGGTCCAGCAGGCTCTGTCGGCACAGCCTGGATGTTTTTCTTGTTCATGTCGTTCCTTCTTGGTTCAACACCAAGGCTCCGGCACGACGCTTCGTGCCCGTGCCCTTGCAGCACCGGATGTGTTCTTTCATGGTGTCTGCTTCTCGCTCTCTCTCTCTCTCTCTCTCTCTCTCTTTCTCGTTCTTTCTATGTTTCTCTCTTGTCTTTCTGTTCCTTTCACACCTAGCCGAGGCAGCAGCTTCCGACTTGCCGAACTCCTCAAGCACCTGCACCGGTTCTCTTTCTTCTTCACTCTTCTCTGCTTTTTCACTTAGGCCGCCGCGGTTGTCGGAGTGGCAGTCTCGTGAGACGCCTAGGCTCCCACAGTATCTCTATCTCTGTCTTTTTGTTCGTTTATTTTGTTTCGCAGAGGCCGAGGCTGTGGCTAGGTTTGCCAAGTAAGTTTGCCAGGTCACCTTCGTTGCTTCTGTTGTTTTCTAACGTTCTCTTTTTTATACCTATCTCTCGTTTCTGTTAAAGAGACAAAACAACACAGCAGCAGCTTTTGGATCGAATTTAGTCTTTATTAGTCTCTACCTCTTTCCATGTTTCTCCAGGTATGTTCTTTTCTTCTATGGATCAGTGCTTACGGCGTAAGGACACCGCTAAGCTTTTATCACCGGCATTGTTTTGATTGTCACCACCCCTATCTTACTCTAAGCTGTGTCTACATATTTTTATGCCGACAGAGCTGCTGCCTTCTCGCCAGAGCGGGCGGCGATCTCGTTGGTCTGCTGGATCTGCTTCTCCTATGATAGTTTTCAAGACACAGAAAGCTCACACTCGAATACTGAATGCTCTTGCCTTGTCGCCCTCAGACTGCTGCGGGGGCTAGCCTGCAGGTGGCATTGCTGTTTCTGTCTGTCGTAATCTCAATCTATCTTCCTCTCTCTCTCTCTCTCTCGCTCTCTCTTTCTCCCACCTTTTTCTTTGTATCTTTATCTTCTTTAGTTCCCCTTCAAATCAAATCTAGGCAAGTTCGCCTGTGAATTCCCGCGGTGGCTGTTTTTGCACTCTCGTTCGTTGTCAGTCCCTGTCTCTCTCTCTCTATATATATCTCTCTTGTTCTCTTTCTACCTCTTTGATCGTGCTTGAGAGCCCGACCAGGAGCAACGAAGGTCGAAGGACCTGTGTTCGGAAGGCCCGCAGTTCCTAATTTTACGTGATGGTTATTGGGATCCTGGCGGGAACTGCGGCCGCCCCGTTGGCAAAAACCTTCGGAAGAGTCCACGCCTCAATCTGCGATCAAATGACTTTAAATAGTTTTGAGCACCTGGGTGTCTGACCATCGTGGAGGGCACACTACAAGCCGTCCCCACAAAAACACGAGCCGTGAACGCTAAATGGGTCGGCCAGCGGAGATGTTCTCACTCAAGCTTCTGCTCATTGATTGGTCGGTTGCTCTGATACGCACATCTGTCCCAACTGATGAAGTACTTGAGGCTGCCAGGCCTCCACGGATTCTCACGGTAGTCTATAATCCCTTAGTAGTCTGTCGGATTGGATACTTCAGGAGGTAATCTCAGCGGGCGAGGAGTAATAGCTGACTTTAAAATCGAACAACCCCGCACCAAGGGTGCGGAAAAAATAGTCGTGAGAGGTGCTCAGTCCCATCTGAAAATACTTCCTACATGTAACTATAGTGCTAGAGTTTGAGATATATAGTTAGGATTAACAAAAGTTGAATTCATAATATGTAAAAGTCAACAAAAGACTTTGTAGCTAAGCAAGGGTGTTCTGAGAAGAACAGATCAAATTTAAAAGGGATGACATCCCCCAACTATGAAGAAGCAATGAGGCCGTCAAAATGAAATCATTAACGCAGCGGCTATGAGACAAACACGAATGATGCTCTCGGAATTACAACACCAAACAAGTAACAAACGAAAGATAAATCTCTAAGCGTAAAACACAAGCTTTCTCTGCGTTTCGATATCACAAAACAAACGTTCATGTTGGAGGATCGAAAGTATTTTCATGTGCGATTGTGTTTGCTAGGTTTACCCATGAAGCTTAGCAATCATATTACATAATCGTTTTTATCAAAATCTGCCAAGAAACATAGTGTCTACATGCGGCGAACTCCAATGTTTTCCACACTGACGTGGACGTAGTTTCTGTGGGATTTTGGCATCCATCTATACATGATTATACCGTCGCCCTGGACGCACGAGCGGATTCAGAACACGCAAAGCAAAAGGATGACGCCTCGTACGTTGCCTTTTGGGCGGATGGGGTACACAAGAACTTGGTTTTTTGAAAGTTTTTCTTGTAATGGCTTTAGGAAGTGTACGAACTGACCGCTTGGCAGCCTTTCGTTGTACCATTCCTGCCAAAAGTGGTCTCTTTGGAAGAGAACCTTGAGGTCCTAGCGCTTTGCACCAGTTCCTCCAATCGCGCGGCGTCCATATGTCCGCCATGCCGATGATCCGATGAGACATCTGCTTTTGCGTGTTCTGTCTTTGTAATGGGTGATACAAGGAAGCATTGTGACTGCTAAGCTTCACAAAATGGAAAAACTTGAGCTTAATTTCGAGGGTTGACCGATGCATGGAGACCTTAGCTCCCAGGAAGATTCAGCTTTACTGAACAACCGACTAACAAAATGATCGACATCATAAAGAGACAGCCAAGAAACAATCTCGCGGAACCAGCTGTTGATCTCATGGTGCAAAGACTCATTCGATGTAGTGCCGCTTGGAAGCAAACATATCTGCGACATCTTGCATGCATGACGATATCTGGTGTCATTGAAGAGCCATTGAATCTTGGCCGGAGTGGTAAGATTGACCAACAAGCGATGTAACGTTGGCCCAGCAAACGTCGTCTTGGTCATTTCATCGGCGAAAAGAGAACAAATAGCTGCAATGGATTCCAAGAACTGTGTTTCTGTTCGATAAGGCACATCTGGCTCCATTCCTTCCAGAACAGCTTTTGCTTCGATCTCGGACATGTCTTTGTTGACAATCAAGCCACTCAAACGTTTCTCTTCGGCTGTGTAGGACATTTGCTCGACGCCAGTGTACATAGGTCCCCAGGACTCCGCACTGCAATCTGGTATAACATTTCTGAATTTGTTTATCACGGTTGCTAACCACCTGCTGCCCTTTGTGCTCCTGTTGTTATGATTCTGCTCGTACACCATTACGATGTGCATTGCGTCCAGGGAAAGAGACTTCAAATTCGGACAAACTGTCTTGAGGTTAGCTAACATCTCAGGACTAGGACAGTCAGATGCAATGTGCGACACTTGCAACCGCTGAGAACTGGAAAACGAAGAGGCCAATGCGTCGGCGATGAGGGCCGATGCTTTTGACTTGATGCCACGCAGCGCTAACACCGCATTGCTCCGTCCACGCACAGTCAAGAGCTTGTACACGGAGTTCATGTCGTCTATCGCAGCCGCTTCCCGATCCTCCTGACTCTGGTTGAACCGTGCCTGGCCCAAAATCTTCATCATACACTTTACTGTTGCGTCGATGCTCAAGTATTCGAACTCGCTCTTGATCTCACACTCATTTAGAAGATCATGCATTTTCGCTGCCATGTGCGGTGACTGCATGAGGTCTTCCATAACGCTGCACCAGAATGAGTGACTTGCTTCTGGCAACAACGAACTTAGCTGCCCTCCCGAACGAGTGGCAGAAGTTGTAAATGTCGCAGCAATTTGTCGAAAAGAGCACGACTCGCTACCGCGCTGCATAAAAAGGCATTCGCAAATGAGCGGTTGTAGTACACATTGCCAACTCGACGAAGATTCTGTGATCGTCTGACGCCCGTAGTTGATATAAAAAATGGACCGTTGGACCCCATGCACAAGCGGCAACACGTGTCGATGATGTTCTTTCTAGACGAAAATTGTGGTTTCACTTGCTGGCGCAACAATTCAGCAGAGCGCTGCAGGTAGTTGCCAGGTGTTTCGTTCCGTACAGCATCATCATCGTACATGGACGCAATGATACGAAGCTGCTTGGTTCCAGACGCAACAAAACGCTTCGATACGGAATGCTGCTTTCTGACATGTGTCACTAGGAGACACCGTTTATCGAAACGCCTCCATGGACATAAGGGACACACCTGAGATGGAAAAGCTGAACCTTTTGCAATCTCCAAAGATTTCAGCAGGTCCTTCACCTCGGCTTGGAGCAAGTCACGCAGCTGGTCACCAACATCAACGTTGGCCTCGGCGTCTTCAGCTCCTCCGAGCAGATCGCACTGCGGCAAAGGACCACCTGCCACCAGATCCAACACTTGCTCATCTGACGACGCCATGATTGGCTTTGCAATTTGTACGCAAAAGAACACAGTGCTGAATCCTTCGCAACATTCAGAGAGCATGTCTCGAAAAGCATCGACTGTCAGCTCGAAAACCTTGCACTCGTAGAAGATCTCCAGCCGCCCATCTGCAACCACTTTGACAGCGAAGCAATACGGGCCGAAGGACAAGTGTACGTGAACAAGGAAAAGTGCACCTGCTTCAGACGGCAGTGTAAAGCTTGGCTTCAGGTAGTGTTTGCCGTCTTTCAAGTTCCAGTCTCTGTAGCATCTGTATCCATGTTGAGAAGCTCGTGTGTTAATTCGATCATCTGTCTGCAAGATCTCTGCAACGAATGTCCACTGATCCGTGAGGTAGGCATAAGAAGATGCTATGCAGTTGCGAGGTTGCAGCAGTGTCTCCCAAATACTTGCGTCGATAGTCGACACACGCACAGACTCACTTTGAAATGCAAACAACATCTCCCGCAGTGGCTTGAACTTCTTCTCACGGATAACGATGCAAAAGCCTGTGTGCCGCAGAATCTGAGCCTGAGCGATATCAACAAAAGCTTTGTTCTCGTGCTGCTTTTCCACTGCTTCCACTAGCTCGACAGACAAGAGGACACCGTCGAAGTGGAGAGAGACATGCTTGCGCACAGCATCGACATCCGCCACTAAGTCCAACAGACTGCTCAAGCACATGTCCTCTGCGGCTTGCCACCAGTACGCAAAGACAGTTGCCTCGGGCCAGTTTGATTTGCTGTAGCCGTTCTCCCCGTCTCTAACGCTCTGGTAGATACCTGGACATTGTGTGGCAGCAAGCCACCGCAAACAACGACTCTCTGCAGCCAAATCCGTCAAAAATCGTAAGCCTTCCTCAGACACATTCGTGACCGATGAAACAGCTTTCCCACAGGCTACATGTAGAAGAATAGGTTTGCCTTGGGCATGACAGTAGCAAAGCACTTTTTCGCAAACATTCGTCTGTCCTTGGCCACTGCACGCCAACATGGCAAGGCTGGCAATGTCTGATGGAAAGAAACCTCGAGCTTGTCGACCAGCTGAACGACGATTGAAAACATACTTGCCTGAAAATCGAAATCTCGAACATTTGTACAAGCAGCGTCTCGGAACACTCGTGAGAAAGTCTGCGCACCCACACCTTTCGATGTACGTCGGCAGCGTATATCCGACTTATATGTGTAGGTGCATTGGGCAGCCAGCTCAAGCGCCTCGGCATCCTGCGCCCACAAAGTCTGCAACGCCAGCAGGAGGTCACGCTCTCGTGCCAAATGTGCATCAAGCGCTTGAACGGCTGCATCTTGCTCTTCTTGCTCCGTACGCAAACTTTTTTTAGCTGTCTTATCTCCATGCCTGGCAGCTTTCTTCAAATCATCCACTCTCGTCCGATGAGCTTTGCGAAAGACGACTATGTTAGCAAGATATCCTTTTTGAAGGACCATGCGTTGGCGTAGCCTCTCGCAGTCATACAGCTCCGGAAAAGTCATCTGAGCATGATGGCCGAGAGTCACAACTTGTTCCCATGATTTCGACGATGACACCCGTGGATGAAACGTGTCTGTAAGACCTTGCTTGTGGATATGCCAGTTGCTTTTGACCATGAACTCGTTTTCGGAAAGCGCTTTCAGAACTGGATCCGCGTCTTGACGACTGAATCCAGTCCATTCATGCTTTCCTTGACACTGTTTAATTTGATAGGCTGTACACCAGTCCTTCGCTGCTCTAATCATCCAGCTGACAATTTCATCGCTCTGCTTTTGCAACACCAACGTTGCAGCCTTCGCAGCGGCCGCCTGGGTGAGATCGCTAGTACCTTCTGCGGGCTTGGTATTGTGAGTTCGAAGCTGAAGTGCTCGTGGATCCTCTGTTTGTTTTTTTAACCTTCAGGCCACAAGATTCTCGCACACAGCTCTCCGTAAGGCCTTCATCCATGCCACCGACTACATAATTTTCCAAGATGTTTCTGCAATCAGCAGCGCTGTGGTCGCGTGCAAACTGCCACATCGTTCGTAAAGTCACAAGACATGCCGGCTTCGAGCGTAGGAAATCCTTCAGCGTCGGGTCCTTCGGGAAGATGCCCTTGCTCTCGCCGTCCGGGATTTTTTGTTGTATGTACTCCGGATCCATAAACAGAGCCTTATAACGAACAGCCAAGGATCGTCGAAACATGGAGTCGAAGGTCTCCTCGTTGACACCCAGGAACCTGAAAGCATCTTTGATTGCATTCAGCTAAGAGTCTGTTAACTACGCTGATAAAGACAAGCGACCTTGGCAACGTGTTGAACTCGAACGGCTTCCAACCCCGGAGTTCCACCAAGTGCGTCTCTATGGCGTAGGGCATGCGCTCCGGAAGCTTATCCGCAGACATGTGTTTCTTGTACACGTCTTCTCGCATGCCCTTGCGGCTACCTTGCACAGACTCCTGGCCGGTCACGACAAGTTTCCCTAGCAGAGAGGCAGCCTGTTTGCGCATTTCTTCATCTGAATAGTAGATATTCATATCCAAACATGAATGAAAACTACCCAGAATGGCTTCCAGATGAGCAGTTTGCAGGCTTTGACCGACGCCACCAGAACCCAGGCCCCAAAAAGCGCGATCGACATTTTCTCCGCGCATCGCCAAAGTCAGCGCTGCCATGAAGCATCTGAACCAGATGCCCCGCTTTGCTTAGCGGACTTGTAAGTTAGGATGCAAGGCAAGTTATAAATTTGGTAACCTACACATAAGGTATGTTAGGCTACTTATAAGTTCGATAAGTTCGCTTGGACATATATGTTACTAAGGCTACTTCGCCGGAGGTTATAAGTGACTTATAGTTATGGCGTCCAAAATACATAGAATGAACTTAGCTTTGACTTAGGATGGACTTACAAAATAGTTTTTTAGCATGATTGCTGTCATCTCCGCAGCTTGGGCTCGCGGGAGTTTTAGTGGTTGCGCTGTGTAAAAAGGTTGAGCCTGAGCATGGCGGAGGTCGTGAATCCGCACGAAGTGCAGAATCATCTTCTGAAGAAGAGCAGCGACCGCAAACTGATAGCTACTTATCGGTACTTGATGAGCAGCCGTCAGGCTCCTGCGAGGAACCTGGGCCTGAAGCTTCGCTGGGAGCTTTTGAGGAGACATGCTTTCGACGAGGCTTGGTTCCAGAAGCATGCGGAGCAGCAAGACGAAGACTGAGATAGCAGATTGAGGTCTGCTGGGCCTTTGGCACCGAAAACTCCACAGCTGAAGCTTCTTTAATTAAGCTGCACCGACTCGGAGCTGTAGACATCTCTGCACTCTGGATTTCCTGCTTGCAAGAAGAAAAAGCTGAAGGCAGGACGAGACTCCCCTGCAAAAGTTATTTGGTGGTCATTCTCTCTTTCTCTGTTCCTCTGTGGTTGTTTTGGTTGGCTCAAATGTAATTGATATAGAGTTTGTACAGTGTGCTTTTCGTGTAGGCTCGTTTTAGACAGCTTGGCTTTTGCAATGGCCTCACAGCAGCAGCAGCAGGAGACTGTTGCTAAGCGGCGAAATCCTCAGGATTATCGCCGCTTCATCCGTTACATGCCGGCATCGCTGTGGCGGTACCTGCAGGAGGCACAGTTCTTGGTTGACTCTGTAGAGAAGCTGGGAACGTTTCTTTTTGGGCTGGGGCTTCGTCTTCCCAGCGAACTGACAGTGGCCTACTTGACTGCTGCTGTGACCTTTCGCAACGGCGACAGCAGCTCGTTTCAGTTGCACCAGAACTTTCTGACGGTGAAACGTTTGTGGAAGCAGCTGTACTCCAGGCTCTCGAAGTTGCCTTCAGAGGGTCTGGAGCCTTGGCTGCAGGAGCTCCCTGGAAACATGGATGAGTTGCCGAAGCCTTATGTCCCAGCAGAGCCACCGTTGCCGGAAGCTGAGTGGCCTGTTCCCCAGCGACGCTTAGACGAGCTTGCGGCTCGTGTGCCGTTGCGCAAGACCAACCGCGTTGTGGCAGAGCAGACGGCCCAGTCCAGCCAGGCTCTTGCTTCCGGGGCGCAGCCTTCGGGGCACCAACTTGCAGCCGTTGTGCAAGCTGCGGTGACACCGCTCGTCTCCATGATGATGCAGGGTGGTCGCCAAACTGCAGCAGCGGACACTGGCATAGGTCTGCCAGGTCTGCAGATCCTTAGCCCGGGACGTCGCTTCAGAGGTAAGAGAAGTCTGGAACTTCAAACGCCGCCTCGCGAAGCAGCCTCGGCTTCCACAGTGCAAGCACAGCAGTTGGCGCTGCCGCCTCCGCCTGCCGCCACGCAGCAGCCACAGCAGGTGTCGCTTGTGACACCGCCTGCGGGCGAGGAGCAGCCACCTTCGTCGGCTTGCCTAGACTTGCAGAGCCCCCCGCCCAAGGCTTGCACGTTGCGCGACAACGCTCTGGAACTGGCCTCGGCCTTCAAGCAGTCCCAGGACAAGCAGAAGCCACAGAAGGGCAAGAGGTTTGCCCGCCCGGCTGCTCAGACCAAGGTTTTTGCTCGCCCGGCAGCTGCCACGAAGCCCAAAGTTGTGCGTCAGTCACAACACAAGAAGCCAGCTGCTTGCAGGAAGCCTGCTGCGGCAGGAAAGCAGGCTCTTTCCCAGACTTTTGCTTGTGTGGTTTCTCGAGCCTACCACGGCGCCCGAAACCGCGCTTTGGCTGCGGGCCAGAGCAAAGAGTCCGCTGCTGAAGCTGGCCGCCGTGCCTACCGCAAAGCTAAGGCTGAGTTCGCGGCCTGATCTTTTGATCTTGAGATTTACCTCTATCTATCTTGAGGCCAAGGTTTTGTGCCTTCTTGGCTGAGAAACACGTGGAGTTCTGCTTTGAAGAAGAAAAGTCGGCTGTTATAGTCTTGCCAAGTTTTATAGGCCGTATAATACGTCGATGGAGGCTTTGAAAGGGTTTAGGGTTTAGAGTATAGGGGTTATAGGGTTAGGAACACACACACAGACACAGAGACACACAGAGACACACACACACAGAGACACACACACACGGACACACACACACACACACGAACACACACACACACACACACGAACACACACACCCACACACACACACACACACACACACACACGCACACACACACACACGACACACACACACGACACACACACACACACACACACACACACACAGGAGATGTGCACACCCACCACACATGCACAGACACTGTCCAAAGCAACAAAAAAACTTCGCAGCCCTCCTTGCTCAAGGGCCTGGACAGGTGCTGCTAAGGTGGCTGGGGGGCGGACTGGCTCTTCAAGCCTCGAGGCATGCCGGTTCTTGAATTTTTTTTAAGGAGTTCAAGATTATGCTGGCACTGAGAAACAGCCAGAATCCTCTCTCCCCTTTTCCTTCCCTTCCAGTCCACGATATATATATATATATATATATAGTCTATCTATCTATCTATCTATATATATATATATATATACAGTTACTATACTATTACTCCGTGTCTTGCTGCGGCGAGATACAGAATCATCTGCGCTTTCTTAACGGTCTCTGCGGAGATGGCACCTGTGGCTGCGGCCGCATGCAGTGTGCCGCAGTCTGCGGACTGCCCTGGCTCCGTCTGCGGAAGTCAGGATCACAACCTCTGCGGCTGCGGACGCGGAGGGGCTGCTGCAGTCTGCGGACTGCAGCAGCGGCACATCAGTCTGCGGACTGTCGCTTGGAAAGCAGCACCTGCATCTGCGGCTGCGGCCGCAAGCAGGTGTCTGCGGAGTGTTTCTGGGATATGTCTGCGGACTCTTTCCCGGCTAGTTTCTTCTAGATATGTATATATATATATATATATATATATATATATATACAAATTTGCTTATTTATTTATTTCCACAACCACTCCTTATACTCTCAACTCTGAAACCTTAAACCCTATAAACCCTATAAACCCTGTATACCTGTAATATCCTGCAGGTGCCATGGTCCAGCCCTCCGAGGACAGCACGGAGGACAGCTCCGAGGAGCAGCAGGCTGCTGAGCCGCCGGAAGGGGCAGCGCCGACCGCTGTGGCGGCCGGGGGCGCTTTCAGCACTCCGCCTGCCACGAGCAACCACCCGCCCGAGCCGACAGAACCACCAAGCGAAGCTGCACGCCTGCGGGCGAGGCTGGTGGCGAACCGGGTTGCGCGCGCTGCTGCTGCGGAGCCCAGTGTCTTCCCGACCGGTCGGCGGAGCAGCCAAAAGCGTGAGAGCCCGGAGGGGGAACGCAAAGGAAGCTCCAAGGCTGACCGCGACAAGCAGAAAAAAAGAAGGACGACAGGAAAGGACGCTCTCGCTCCAGGCGAGGTAGACGCCACGACAGCCGCGACCGTCGCCGCCGAAGCCAGGAGGGGCGTAAGAAAGAAAAAAAGGTCTCGAGGGACCGTGGCCTCTCCCGGAAGAGAACGCCAGCCCCTGCTGTGTCTAAGGCGAAGGATGCAGTGAATACCTGCACCATCTGCAACCGCCAAATCCACGGCGGGGTTGCGGGTTTCCAGCAGCACGAACGGTCCGGGCCACACCTGGCTTGGGTGCTGTGGCGCCGTGGTGTTCGGCCCTGGCAGCGGTGCGTTACCCAGGGAAAGGCCGAGGCCGAAAAGTTGTGGCGCGGCGACAGCAAAAAAGCTCCTCCTCCGGAAGAGAGAAGTCCTTCGCCGAGAGGTCCTGCCCTAGGCGGAAAAAAGGATCCTAAGGATCCCCCCGACGGCCCGGACCGGGGCAAGGTCTTAACGGCCTTGTTTCAGATCGCGGCCCGCGAGCTTCGGGAATGGTGACCGCAGTTTTTGCCGCCTCTACGGAAAAAAACAGCTGCAGTCTGTCCAGAACGTCCCTCTGTAGCTCGCACCCCGAAACCATTAAGCTCGATGTAGATCTGACACTCCCTCAAAACCCTTATAAATCTTTCCTGAACCCTAAAGTTTTCTAAGGTTCCTTGTAAACATACACTTTATATAACTCCTCAACCCTCTAAGCCTCCCTGTTGACATATAAACGTTAACCTTTTCGGCGAGCTTTATAAACCCTTCCAAGTTTCCTTATATATACCCTCATATATACGTCCTGAAGCCCTAAACCCTTCTGCCCATCATAATCCCAGGTAGCGAATTGAAGACCGAGGTCCGAGGCTCTCGTAGATGTTACTCTCGCCTTTGGTCTGCAGATGTGGACGTGTCGCTTTTTAGAGAAGTCAATGCCCGCGTATCCCTGTGAGATGTTGTTTAGCCCTGCCCGTAACAAAACCATGGCCTTGTCATTCTTGTATAATCTTGTATGGAAAAACTTGTTATCGTGTAGGGTTCTTGTATTATTCTTGTATAACTATACAAAACCTGCTTTTCTAGGATAGCATCAATTCTTGTATAAATCTTGTATACACTCATACAAATACAGAAGCCTGGTCAACCGCCTTTCTGGTTTATAACCGCATTCTTGTATATCTTGTATGCTTCCGCAGGTATAATTCTTGTATAATTCTTGTATTTTCTTGTATACTAAAGACGCACCGGCCGAATCCAAGCTTCGGGGTTGTCCGCAGTTCCAGCTCCTCCAGTCGCTTTAGCTTCCTCTGCGCCTCGCCGTTTCTTTGCCCGCCACAGCATGGCGGATTCGACACTGCGTGAAGCCTCGGCTGCGGCTGAAGCCCCTGCGCAGCCAGAGCGTCAAAAGTGCGCCCTTTGCCTCCTGCTCTGTGAGAAGGTGAGCAAACGTGGGGCCCAGCTTGTCTGCTCGAGTTGCGTGAACGTTTCGTCCATGCTGCAGCACAAGCTGGGCGGCAAGGTCGCTACCACGTTGGAGGACAAGGTCACCTTCTACCAGAAGATCAAGAGCAAAGGCTCTGGCCGCTTGGAGTGGAAGACCGTGCGGGCCCTCGTCAAGGAGCACATGATTCTGCGGAGAATCAAGCAAAGTGAAGTCAGTGTGGGAGGGAAGTACCTTCCCATGAACGTTCACTTGGCTGCTGGCTGGACCGAGAGCCAGGTCCGGGCCAAGGAGGACTTCATGGAGGATGCCCAGCTGGGCACGGTGTGGCGTGTTCCCGTCATGGAGAAGACGGTTCGCCAGATCGACGAAGAAATCGACGAGGAGCTCACTACGAAAGAGCAGGAGGTGACCCAGAGCCGGCAGGGCAAGAAAAGGAAGCTGCAAGAGGGAGAGCAGCAGGAGCCAGACCTTGACCTTCCTTCCGCTGCTGCAGGAAGCAAAGCTTCCGAAAGCAACAAAGCTGAGAAGAAGGAGGCGCAGGAGGAAGCCAAAGCGGAACGCTTGGTTTTGAAAAGCAACAAGACAACGGCTGCTCTGGCAGCCAAGGTTGTTGGCCCCCTCTCCACGCTGGTGTCCTCGCTCAACTCGGCTAAGGGTTTCGCCACGAAGTTCTGGGACGACCTCGCGCCTGACCTTCGCACAAGCTTCGCCGAGGCCTTAGCTACGGCTCTCGCCTGGAAGACCGCTGCCACCTCGGCTCTGCAGTTCCAGGAGAACTACGAAAACGCTGCCCGCAAGGACCCGGCGGCTCCGGTGCAGTCTCTCCCTGCTCTGCCCTTCACTGCGGAGACGTTTTCGGACTACGAGAAGGCGAGCAAAGCTACTGTGAAGGAGCTGCGCAGTACTGTCCGCGCCAAGAAAGACGAGGCTGTTGCAGCTGCTGAGGCCGCAGGCAAAGCCAAGGCTAAGCCTAAGCCCGCGTCAATGGGAAAGCCAAAGCAGCGGCTTGAGAGAGTTCTTCCGGCTAAGAGCCGTTTTGTGGTTTTGCGTTTGACCGTGTTATCTTCCCAGAGGATGCGCGGTGTATCTGCATCTGCCTGTCTGCTCGGCAGCAAATCTATACCAGCATAAGTCTTGGGTTCGCAGAAAAGAATAAAAGGAGCCCCATGCCCAGAGCATTTGATTTTCTGAATTGACTTTACTTCAGATGTGCATTATCCCTTTGGCAGCAGTCCTGTGCTTCTGCTGTCTGCGATCAATATAGCTGTGATACCTCTTTCCATGTACCACCTGGGTTGGCTCAAGGTGTTAGCGTCGATGGCTGTCCAGAGCTCAGTCCCCAACTCCGTGCCGGTCCTTCACGCGGAGTCGTGGCCTTGCCGAAGTCCAGGCTGCCCTGTCAGGGTTTACGACGCTAGGCACAGACACTGCTGCAGTCTCTGCCGAGAGCAAGGCCTGCATACAGAAGACTGTGCGCGACGTGCTGAGAGGCTGGCCGCAGCTAGTGCTTCTGGCCGGCTAGCTGAGAGGGCTGGGCAATTTTGCTTGAACTGCCCGCGCAGGGTCTCGTCCATGCGCCTCTACTGTTGTCGCACCTGCGATCGCACCCCCGACAGAGGACATACGCGCGGATGCAACAAACGAGCTGCGGCTCTTGAGCGTACCCGCGAAATGCCATCGACAGCCAGCAGGGACCTGGAAACTGCTCCAAGCAGTTCAGCTGCTGGCACTGGGTCTTCGTCTCAAGCACCAATGCCCGGGAATGTCTTCGGGGCGACCTCCGCTTCTGATCTCAAAGGAGACCTCTCTTTCGAGACGACTCCAAAAGACCTGGACCTACACAGTCTCGACTGAGGAGTGCTGCAGGTGCTACAAAAAAGAAGGTCTCTTTCACATGCTCAGCCATGGTTTCAAAACCCTTCTGTTACAGCTGCTGCCTGGACTTCTGCAAATACTAAGTTCTTGGGACCAGCTCTTCTTCGCAGCTTTTGTGCAGACTTCTAATCTTAAACAGTAGACCCCCAACCCTACACCCCACATATATACAAACCCTAAAAAACCGCTCTTATTAAAAATGCTTAAAAGATGAATACAGACACACATTTTTTCATAGGGGAAGAAGTTACAGAGGTTTTAGGATGTCGGGAAGCCCTGGTATCCAATAGGCTTCTATAGAGGCTTTATAGTCAAAGTTCGGGCCGTTTAGGTTTAGAAATTATGGGCTTAGTGTGGTCACGGAAACATGACTATACCCAATAAAGACATGGCGGCCTGAAACGAAGCCCTCTGAAAAGAAACCCTCTGGTATAGCCGCAAATCCCTGCAAGCCTCGGTTAGTAAGTACATGAGAAGCAACGCTGCGTGCCATGGTCAACAACAAGAAACGAAAAATTCTGGACGCAGAAGCTGTCGCCTCTTGCCTGCACCTGCGTGGTGCAAGTGAGACCACAGTTTTGGCTATCCAGAATCGACGCGCGCAGGAAAATGAGAAATGGTCCAAGGGTACTTTCTGGCGCCGCGTTAGTGAGTACTACGCCCCTCTCCAGAAGTGCTACTGCCGCTTGACGCTGCAAGGAACCCGGGGCTCGGAGCTAGACTTCTGGGTGGCAGACGCCCAAGCGATGCTGCAGGAAGTCGCGGCTAAGAGCTCGCAATGGTGCTCCATGCTGCAAGCCGCGCTCGCGAGGACTGCAACTCTTCGCGTCCTGTTGTATCACGACGAGTGCACAGCGGGAAACATCTTAAGTCCCCAGAAGAAGCTCAAGGCCACCATCTGGTACCTGACTTTCCAAGAGTTCGGCCATGTTACGGCCAAGGAAAATGCATGGCTGCCCGTGGCGCTGCTGCAGCATCACGTAGCCGATACCGTGCTGGGCGGTGTCTCAGCTGCCACGGTCAAGGTGCTGCAGCATATCCTGCAGCCTGCCAACAGGCAAGGCTTCGACCTGAACATGGGTGCCCATGGTGCACGGGCTCGAGTTCAGCTCGCTCCCACTGCTCTCTTCATTGCAGATCACGATGCCCAACGTGCCACTTACTGCAATAAAGGTTCCAGCGGGTACAAGCCCTGCCTCTGGTGCGCGAACTTGCTCAAGCGCGATGCTCCACAGGCCGCAACGGGCTCTGGAAGGTTTGTTGATATCTGCGAAAGCAGATTTCACAGCTTTCACATCGCATCTGACTCTGAGATCTTCGCCGCGGCGGATCACTTGGCTGCCATTGCCACTGCAGGCGAACGCGCCAGGATGCAGAAAGCATATGGTTTCAACTTCGTGCCAGGGTCACTGCTTCAAGACGCAGACACTCGAGAACGCCTGCCTCCCTCCTGCGCGTGCAATGACGTGTTGCATGCCTACTTTGTTAACGGGGTGGCCTCCTGGGAGGTAGGACTCGCCATGCGCGAGCTCCAAAGCATCCGCGATCTGGATGCCTTGTGGCAACTGGTGCAAGACGAAGGTTGGCAACCGCGCGCAGAGACTGCTGGAGAACTGAAGTCTTGCTTCCGGTCTACCCTCTACGACTCCAATGATGGTTTCAAAGGCAACGGTGCCCTGTGCTGGAACTTTGTTTTCTTGCTCTATTATCTTGTTCACAAGCTCCTACACAAGGCAGAGCTGAAGCCTGCAGTCTGCAGGAGTTTTTTCCTCTTGAAAAGCATCTCTGCGGAGCTGCGACGCCTCAAGGCAAGTAAGCGACCCCTGGCTTCAGCTGATGTGCAGATGCTCCATCGCTTACAGCAGCAGCATCAAGAAGCCTGGCCGCAGGCGTGGGGTCGCGAAACCATGCGGCCTAAGCATCATCATAGATTGCACCTGCCTGCGGGCTGTGTCACTCTGTCCTTTCTCCCCAACTGCGAAACCCAGGAATCCAAGCACAGGGTCTACAAATCCTACATCGCTGCGCACCAAAGAGCTCACGTCAATGTCAGTTCAAAATTCCAGATCGCGCTGCTCTCTCGCCTGCTCAATGTGACGCTGAGAGAGTCTGAGGAACATGGCTTACTCTTGCCTCCGGAGTTGCTGAAGCCCTTCCGACCAGCATCCTGCGAACTGCGAGCTTTCGCCAGCGACCCCGATCTCCAGTCCGGCAAAGCACTGCGCTTCGGCAAGCTGCTAATCCGGCCTCAAGACGTCATCATGTGGGATGATAAAGCTGCTCAAGTGCTGGAATGCTTCCGCGGAAGATCCGGCTTCTGTGTGCTCACAGTGCGCCTGCAGCTTCTACGGAAGCATGCTTGGGGGTCCGTCTGGCAAACTACTGACAGACAGACCTTGCTGCCCCTGACACCTTCTGCAGACATCAATCTGCCACTTTACATGAGATGCGTAGGCAACACAATCTCGTGTCTGCATTGACGATGACAACAGTCTGCAGTGGAAAAAAAGCCCCTGGAGCAAAACACAAATGAACTTACACTCAACTTATAAGTTAGCTCTAAGTTCTGATTAACTTACTTATAACTCATTTACATAACTTCAAGATAAGTTCACTTATAAGTTCCCTGAGTTCCTTAACTAACTTATAAGCAAAGCGGGGCATCTGGAAGGCAGGACGATTGTTCCAGTATGTTGTCTGCCAAAATATTTGTGCACTCGCATCTTGACGTCGGCAGGCACAGGATCCAAGATACGATGCGGCAAAAATACGTAGATGTTGTTAGAGCCAGACTTCCGTACCTGACTCATGCCTTTGCCTTCATCAAACACCAAACAAATATCCTGGGCGCAAAAGCCAGATCTCCGAGGATCCTCGAGGCAACACCATTCCACATAATACTTGATCAGATGATCTTGCAGCAGGGAACTTTGCCTCGGTAATTTCCATTACGGCAACATATCGACCACTAATTCGAAAGCACAAAACCTGCAGCCAGGACACAGTTTGACGTATAGTTTGCCGACGGTACTCGCCATGACTTCGGTCCATGGCTTGTCGTCTTTTTCCTCTTCTGACACATCCTCCTTGGCGGAGCCGTTACGATCTAGACCAGAGAGTGTCGCGAGATGCTTTTTATTTATCCTAGTGGCGGAGCCGTTACGCACAGGCAATCCTAGAGGCAGATTATTGGCGCAGCTTTGCGCATATGTGGCGGAGCCGTTCTGGTACTACTCTGGTGGCGGCGCCGTTGTGCAAATCCAGTGGTATAGCTCTGACGACCATGATGGGCCAACCCGTCGTTTAAGCTACTGGCGGAGCCGTTACATTGGTGGAGGATCTCTGCTACTTAGTGGCGGAGCCGTTATACACCTCTACGTTTCGTGGCTGGGGCCGTTCCACAATCTACTGGCGGAGCCGTTACGATCTAAACCAGAGAGTGCCGCGAGATGCCTTTTATTTATCCTAGTGGCGGAGCCGTTACGCAGAGGCCATCCATTGGTGGAGCCGTTATACAATTATATTTCTCGTTGCTGGAGCTGTTCCAAAAGCTACTGGCGGAGCCGTTATACAATTCTAGTTATCGTCGCCGGAGCCGTCCCAAAGCTACTGGCGGAGCCGTTACGATCTACGTCAGTCCCGCTAGATGTTTTTCATTTATCCTAGTGGCGAAGCCGTTACAACGATGCAAGTGTAGTAGTTCTCGGGTTAATCCTCACCATTCGACGGCAGGCGTTCGACAAATGTTTTTTCTTGATCTCGGCTATAGAGTCGCCCAGCATAGCGGCGGCAGACTAAGGCGCCGGGTCGGGGAGCTCGAGGTAGGGGTGTCGTGTGGGATGCCCTCCAAGCCTCAGACGTAACTACAGCCAAATGTTCAGCTCTGCACGCTGTTGGGCAGTTGTTCAAGCTATGGTCGAAGCTACTGCCAAGTTCAACAGGCACTGTCCATTTATCGAACGGTAGAACGGTAGCTTCCAAATAGACCTGGTTTTCCTCAGCCACGGGGGGGGGGGGGGGGGGGGGGGGGGCGGCAGTACCCAACCTACTGCATCTTGGTTCACAGCTTCGGGTTTCGGGGTTCCTAAACCCTAAAAAACCCTAAACCCTGAACCCGAAAACCCTAAAGCCTAAACCGTGGCTCGCTGTGCCGCTCCGTCAGTTGCGTCGCTTCGTCCACCAGGACGAAGGAGCAGCTCAGTGCCTCCGGGCCTCTGAAAGAGCATGATATAGGAGCTTCCGAAAATAGGGGGTACCTTATTTGGGGGTCCTTATTATAAGGATCCTACTATTTAGCTTACTATATTAGGGTCCCCTATTTTCTGAAACTCCCATATAGGGGCCTTATACTAATTAGAACAGGTGTTGGGGGTTATCTATAGTAAGGAACCCTAAGGAAAAGCATTAGCAAGTTTACAAACTTCCATGTGAGGGAACCCGTGCATTTACCGCTTACTTGGGAAACCCTCTAGGGTTCTTTAAATTTGGGGGTGTCGAGGCGTTTTATATTGTAACCCATATCCGGGTCCAAGTGCCCACATAGCAGGGTTTTGTGTACCCAAATTCATTCCGAGAAAGAATTTCGGACCTAGAACCCTGCTGTTTGGGTACATGGGGCTGCAGCATTCCCTTGCTGCGAGATGCGCCTTCCAGCTCGGGCGGCCTTAAACGCCTTACACATAACATCTCCCAGTGGCCTGTGTGTATATATATGTATATATATATATATATGCATCTGCACTTATATTTATCTACATGTGAAAAAGATGTATATGTAACATGTATATACACATATAAAAATACCCTTTATATTGCCTATAAAGCACAGCAGCATCCGACTCTACTTGTTCAGGCCTTTCGCGAAGCCGCGACAGAAACCCTAAACCCTAAACTCTAAACCCTAAGCTCTAAACTCTAAACCTTAAACCCTAAGCCCTAAACCCTAAACCGAGTGCTCCGAGGCTTGCACTCAGGTCCGCCGACTCAAGTGCTGCGGTGGTGGCGGCCACCAAGCGCCTGCGCCCCCAAAGCAGGGCGGCCCGAGGCCTTTACTCAAAGGCGAAAAGGAAGGACCTTAGGTTCGGCCCCCATACAGTAAGAGTCTATAATAGGGCTACTATTAAGGTCCTACTATATCTATATTATGAATATTATTCAACTATTACTCTATTACTGAGTAGGGGCCGTACCTAAGAAGGACCCTTGATGGGGCTTTGTAATGGGTATATAATAGCTGCATTAAGGGTATATACCTAGGGGTCCTTATTAAGGGTCCCTCCTTTTAACCTTGGATTTGCCGAACACCCCAAAATAGGGACCCGAATGTCGTGCCCTAGATAGTAGGATCCTTATTATAATTATAAGGACCCCGACATAAGATACCTGCAATTTTCGGAGACTCCACAATCCCTAATCCGATACGTCATTAGCATCGGGTTCTTTCGGGGTGGGCTACGGGCTTCAGACTAACCTTTGGTTAGTAGGGAATGGAGGAATGGGGTACAATTATAACTACTATTATAGGATACCCAGTAACCTAAGAATAAAAAGGCCTCTCTTTTTGGTATTGGGTAACTTTATAAGGACCTGGGACTACAAAAAGGGAATAAGAGTACTACTGGGCATCCTAGTATTGTATTACTACCATTCTTCCATTCTCTACTAACCAAAGGTAAGTAGAGGCTGTAGCAACGAGCTGAGGATCCTCCGTCGGTTCGAGGCTTAGGCTTTCAGGGTTTCCCTGGAGGATCATGGGACTTAGTAAGTAAGGTTGTAGGTACCTTAATTGGGGTTATTAGTGGTTTTTAAGTATAGTTACCGGACTTATAACCCTAGCTATACCTGGGGATCCCAAAACCTACTTAGGGGGTCAGAAGGGGTCATAACCAACTATTTGTAGGGCGTTGGGGATAAAGGTTCAACTGCCAGGGCTTGGAGGGTTCAAGGCTCTAGAAGTGGCCTTGAACCGTAAGCTCCCAGAGCCAAGTCTCAAATCTCAGGTTTGAAAGCTTAGTGCTTAGGGGGCGGGGTTTTAAGGCTTCCGGTTCAGGGGTTACGGTTTCAGGATTCTAAGGTTTAGGGCTGCAGGGGTTGAGGAAGGGAGTAACTTGGAGTGTCGGGGGACTTAGTAAGTAGGTAGTAAGTAGACTTATAAGTACCCTAAAAGGGACCCTAATTGGGGTTATGGTACTTATAAGTCCCTAAACTAACCAGTTACTAAGTCCCCCGACCCTCCAAGAAGGCTTTAGGCAGTCCCTGTGGAACCTCCCTACGCCAAAGCGAGCTATCGGAAGAGAAGAGGCTCGAGGGGTTTAGGTTCGCGTTGCCAACCCTAAGGTTTTAGGGAGCACTGTATAAGGTTGTTGTTTAGGGTTTAGGGTTTAGGGTTTAGGGTTTAGGGTTTAGGGTTTAGGGTTTAGGGTTTAGGGTTTAGGGTTTAGGGTTTAGGGTTTAGGGTTTAGGGTTTGTTCCCTAGGTCTCCTGAATACAAGCATACCATATCATCGTATACCCCCCATAACTATCGACACATGACATTAATTCTGAAGGCCTTCTACATTCAGGTTTAAGTCCTGAGGCCTTCAGCATCAGAAACCTCCATGCACCCCACAACAAGAAGACGGGCCCCAAACCTAAACCCTAAACCCCTAAACCCTAAACCCCTAAACCCTAAACCCTAAACCCTAAACCCCTAAACCCCTAACCCCTAAACCCTAAACCCTAAACCCATACCGAAATCCAAGCTACGCACCCCTAAAGCCTGAAATCCAGGAGTCCCCAAGCCTAAACAATCCCAAAACCCGAACGCTACCCCATGGGCCCCAAAGTATAGTTCCTTCTTGGGATTACCTATAAGATTCTATAATTCTATATATGAACCCCAAGAAGGAACTACTATGGGGCCTTAGGGTAGATTCCCCATCAACCTGGAAGACCGACGTGGTCAGAAACGAAGGCTTGCTGCGGGACAACACGTACTCTGCGACACGGGTGTGTCCAGCCGCTGCTGGCACCTACCAGCCCCCCGCAGCGGCTTCACTTGCAGCCGCGTTGGCCCCTTTTCCCTGGATCTCTGAACCCGAAATCTCTAAACCCCGAAATCCTCTGAACCCCGTACCCCCAAAGAAAGCCTTATCTGAACTTCTGCAACTTGCAGCAACCTCATAGTATCTCCCAACCCCTAAAATCCTCTACCCAAAACCCCGCAAGCCACCTTCGACGCCAGGCCGTTGGCCTTGCACCCCAGGGGGTTTAGGGTTAAGGGCTTGTAGGGTTTATAGGGCTTCTTATCAGCAAAATCACGAAACAAGTGCAGAATCTTGTCAAGAAAACCTCGCGCGATTTCAGATGCCAGCATCAACGCCTGCTCAGATCCCCATGAACCTGGTGCGAGAGATGCTGGGTCGCGAAACCCTGAGACCTCAAAGCTTCGATTCTTAGATACATGCCCAGACAGCTCCGCTCATCCCGGCACAAGGACTATGTAGTCTTGAATCCAGGCAAACCTATGTAATGGAACCATTGTCGAATTAGAGCCCTGGGATATTCCTTGAAGGGTACTAGTTGTCTCAGGACAGACCCTGCTGCAACCGCACTTTGCCAAGAATCTGCATCTGTTCATGGTTTAGGGCACACAACATCCAGAATCCAGCAACAATCATCTTCACAATCGCAATGGGCCTTGGGGTCAGGGTATATGGGAGTTTCCGAAAATAGAGGACCCGAATATAGCACCCTAAATGGAAGGATCCTTATCATAAGACTGCTAGTCACAAGACCTTCAGCCCCCGATTCATCGACCCCTCCGTTTCCGGGCCTCATGGAACTGAGATGAACGTTTCAACACCGTTTCAGGAGAGGGGTGGTTGTACCAGCCAACGTCTACCAAGCCCTAAACCCTCAAACTTGAAGCCTAAACCACACACCCCAGGCCACAAACCCAACACCTAAAGACCTAAAGTTTGCAATCTTAGAACCAGAAACACTGACCAGAAGCCAAGAGGCTTTGGGGGAAGAAGTCCGTGGTCAATGGCAGACTGCAAAGCCTGGCAAACACCGTCTCTGCCGTCGGACTGTGAGAACGTTGCAGTGTTTCATGCACACAAGCTCGCAAATCATCCAGCACTCTTCATGCCACACCCGAAGCCCTGCAACCGACCCAAAACCATGCACTCCAAAACCAAACATCGTGTAGACTGTAGAACCTTTGTCGTCAGCCCTGTAAACCCGCACAACCCTTGCAGAAGCCCATATGGGAGTTTCCGAAAATGGGGGATCCTAATATAGTACCCTAAATAGTAGGATCCTTATATTGAGGGTCCCAAAATAAGGTACCCCTAATTTTCGGAAACTCCCATGTTGTAACTCTATACGGAACCCTAAACCCTCTAAGCCCTCTGCCCCGGCTAAGCCCGAAAGCCTCAACCCTAAGCCCGAAACCCTTACCCAAAGGGTCCAAAGTACCCTTATAGTAGAATGTACTTAGAGGATCATGGGACTTAGTAAGTAGGTTATAATTGGGGTTATAAGTCCCCTAAGTGGGGTTATCCTAATTATAACCTACTTATAACCTTACTTACTAAGTCCCATGAGCCTTTAAGTAGGGTTTCTATAGTAGGAATTACTACAATGACTTAGGGAAGTATCCCCCATAACAGTACATAGGACCCTTTGGGTTATTGTCAGGGTGCCTGGCGCACCTCGGGTGGCCGTCGCTGCAACGCATCCGAAAGCTCCTTCAGTTGCATTTCTGGGTTTGGGGTTTGGGGTTAGGGTTTAGGGTTGTTTGGGGTGTTCGGGCTTCTTGCTTTTTGAGTTTAGGCCTTGCTGCTTTTTGTATTCAGCGCCCAGGGGAGGGACCTGAGCCTAGGCGGCCTCGGGTACTCCAGGCATGGGGTATATGCAAGCCGAACACTTCCAGCACGAAGATGAAGGGGCTCTTGGAAGCCCTTCAGCAAGGCGTATCCATAACAAGGGAGGAGGAGGAGGGGGAGGAGGAGGAGGAGGGGGAGTGCTCCAGGTAGTAGTAGTAGTAGTAGTAGTAGTAGTAGTAGTAGTAGTAGTAGTAGTAGTAGTAGTAGTAGTAGTAGTAGTAGTAGTAGTAGTAGTAGTAGTGGTCGTCGTCGTCGTCGTTCTCGTAGTCTTTGCCGTCGTCGCCATAGTCGTAGTGGAATGGTAGTGGTATAGTGGTAGTAGTGGTGTTCATTCAAGAAGTCGTAGTCATAGTCCTAGTGGCAGGTGGCGGTGGTAGTTGCAGTGCTGGCGGTGGCACTGGCGCTCGTCGCCGTCGTCACAAAAATATAAAAACTACCAACGATATTGTTGTATATCTACATGGCAGCTATAATAAGGGGGTATTGTTCTTACAAGTTGCTCAGGCCCCTATGCTGGAGTTGTCCGGGGCCTGGCAACTCCATTTGTCCTGTACTTGGAGGATCAGGGGGACTGGTTGCAAGTGCGGCTGCCATAGTTAAATTCGCATAGTTTGCTTTTTAACACCTCGCCTAAGCTACTTCCAACCCTACTTACTAAGTCCCCTGCCCCGCAAGAAAGGCCTATAGACACATATATTAAGACTTTGGAGGCCGAAAAAGGCAAGTTCGGGATTAAGTATCGGGCGCTTCATCATCAGAATAGGGTTTCGAGGTTGGCGTTTTGGGGACCATCAGGGCTGACAAGGTGATACCATGACAAATCGCTATGGTATACCCTCAAGGTTTAGAGTTTAGGGTTTAGGGTTTACCCTCAAACCCACCCGCCACCCCAAACCGACCCAAAACACCCTCAACCCTTATAAACCCTAAACCCCAAAACACCCTCAACCCCAAACCCAATATGCGACACCTCCCAAAAAGCCCCAAAACCAAAGAGGGCAAGGGCTCAGTCCTTCGCTGCCGCCGGTCGAGAGGACAAGAGGCTCACCTGCGTAGCTCTTGGGGTTCGAAAGCCTCATTTTTAATGGGGTCTTAGGGGGTTTAGGGTTCTAGGGTATAGGGTTTAGGGTTTCGGGGGTCTTAGGGGGTTTAGGGTATGGGGTATAGGGTTTCGGGGGTCTTAGAAGGTTTAGGGTATAGGGTTTAAGGTTTCGGGGATCTTAGTGGGTTTAGGGTTTAGGGTATAGGGTTTCGGACATCTTAGGGGGTTTCGGGTTTAGGGTATAAGGTTTAGGCTTTTGGGGGTCTTAGGGGGTTAGGGTCTTTGCCTTAAGTCGATTTATTATGTATTCATAGGGCTCTATACTAAGCAATAAGGGGAATTCCCAATATTCAACCAAAAAAGGGAAATTAAAACAAATCGTACTATCACTAGCGCCCTAGATTATGACAACATGGGAATTTTTTGGAAAATAATTCCCAATCGATACCTAGTTCAACTCTTGATAGGGCCTTTTTTGGGGGTCTTGAGGAGCCTTGTTTTGCGGTCTTCGCGGCTTTGGGGGTTTTGGGTGCCGGTTTTTTGGGGCGGTTCTCAGGTGAGGTGTAGGCTTTAGGGATTGGGCTGGCTTCCGTTTTTGGAGGGGTTGGGGTTTACTCTTTTCTGGGGTGGATAAGGTTACGGATTGCTTGTGTTTTGGGGGATTAGTTTTCTCGGGAAGTTAGGGCTTTTGAGGCTTATAGCGTTCAGGTGGTTAGGGACGGCAGTCGTGCGTCGACGCAGTCTCTAAAGAGTGGGCGTTCATAAACACCGTCAAGACGAACACATGAAGGTGCTGGGCATGATAGGGAGTGGGCTCGAGCAATCAGGGTTCTGTTTGGGGAAAGGTCGGATGGTTTTGAGGATTCTGTAGCGACTTTATGTCGGGAGATAACAGCCGTGCCTCTGTGCGCCACTGCGGACTCCTGAAGCTCCGAATCCTCGAAGCCCCAAGCCGCCCGCTAAACTCGAAGCCTTACAACAGCCTAGCCACAAAAGCCCTAAAATAAGAGCCACAGCGCTGACACCTAAACCCTAAATCCTAGACTTCTACCCCCAACAACCCCACATGCGCATCAAAAACTACTATTGATGGACAAAATCCTGCATGACCCTAAGGACTCTAAACTGTGGGAACTATGGTATATTCCTTATAAAGGGTAATGCAGGATTTTGTCCATCAAAAACTAGGCTTGGCCAAGCAGCCGTGCGATAAAGGAGCTCGGGATCGACGCTACGGAAGCTGCCCAGGCGAGCGAAGTCGTCCCAGCCAAAGTGCGATAGCCTCATGGATTTCAGTTTGTTCCTCTAGGGATTACTTAAGGGAAGAGCACCCTAGCTCAAGAAACGGCCAGGCCTTCATTCCGGTAGGGCTTGTGTATGCCCGAAAGTCCTTAAACCCTAAATCCGTTGACCCCTTGACCCCAAACCCCTAAACCCTAATCTCACTGGCCCAAAACCCAAGGAAATAAAAGTTGAAACTTTCAGAACCGACTACCTTTAAAGAACCCCAAAAGTTTAAATGTTGAGTCTACAGCCAGTAAGTACTTATTCCCAGCCTAGAAGAATTGTGAACTTAGAACCCTAGCAAAAATTGTAATTTTAGCTGTTTCTTAGGGATTATAATAACCAAAAATTATTTCTAAGTACCCCTAAGAGAAGTATTGTGAATCATCGTGAATCACAGGATCCTCGTCCTGGAACCTCCGGCTAAACAGGTGGATTCAGGCTTGGGTGGTATGCGGGCCTTAATAACACTAACAGTCATGATTAACAATCATAGAAATCATAATACCATAATCATCATCATGGTACCAATAGCAACTAATAATGACAAGAAGAATAGGAACGGCTAGAGTAAGTCTTTTTGCTGGGCACATTCTAGGAATAGTCACGTTATGGAGCCCACAGGAAATATATTGGTAAGTATGAAGGCCCCTCTATCATAATTCCCTACTCGGCTTCTACGAACAAGTTGATAACACGACACAATCCCAAAACCCCAACAGAACCATCACTCAGTGTAGAGTGCAGGGATTTGGTTCAGGTTGATTTTCTCGCCACCCCAATCTCAAGGCTTTGCAAGCCGAAGATCTGGAATTGTGCAAGCTACCCTGCTTGAAAATAACATGGAACCTGGTAAACGAAGCACCCTATGCGGGCTCAAGCAGGGCGGAATACGAAAACTCTCCGGAACGGGCTTGCGTCGTAGCTTTGTCTTCGGCACCCTACACCCTATATAAACGCATAAACCCATACTTGCCACCATGCCCTCCCGACTTCCGAAGCTCCAGCACAAAACTGCAACTCAACGACCTCTAAGCTGAAGTAGCCGGATGCGTGGGTTAAAAAACTAAGCAAACCCTAAATGGGTGCTTCCGAAAGTTAGGGGTACCTTATTTTGGGGCCCTTGGAACAAGGATCGTACTATTTACGGTGCTACATTAGGGTCCCCTATTTTCGGAAACTCCTAAATCCAAAAACCCCAAACCCTAAACCAACAGAACAAATTGGAAACCTGAAGCCCGTGATTCAGGTAGCCTGGGATTCTCAGGGGATGTGGTCTCAAAGTCGGGCCGGACCGTATTATATCACAATTATCATCGGGACTTACAAGGGGGTACCAGTAGAAAGTATTGCGAGGACCATAAGATCTATAAAGGGGCTATTCAACTCGGACGGGCAGCAAGTGGTGAAGCAAACCCCAAACCCGAAACCCTAAACCCCAAACTCCTAAACCCCACCCAAACCCTTAACCCGTAGTCCCAACTCGGACGGGCAGCAAGTGGTGAAGCAAACCCGAAACCCCAAACCCCAAACTCTTAAACCGCAAACTCCTACACCCCACACCCCTAACCCCAAATCCCAACTCGGACGGGCAGCAAGTGGTGAAGCAAACCCCAAACCCTAAACCCCATTCCCTATCGGACGTCCCCAAGTCCCAACTCGAACCCCAAACCCTAAACCCTAAACCCTACGACCCCAAATCCCAGCTCGGACGGGAAGCAAGTGGTGAAGGAAACCCTAAACCTTAAACCCCCAACAATTCCCAGGCCCTAAACCCTCTAAACCCTATAAAGGGGCTATTCCCAACTCGGACGAAAGGGCAAGTGGTGAAGGACGGTGTCCACCGCCACATTTGTTTGGCAAAGCAGGAGAATCCTCCGAGGATCCCTCCGGGCACGCAGAAGCCTTGTGGGGGGTTTAGGGGTTCCTTTAGAGGGGTCGCTTCGGGGTTCCTTTACAGGGGTCCTATATATAGTTCCTTTAAAAGGATCTATGGGGTTTAGGGGTCAGTCAGGGGTTTAGGTTAGGGTTTTTTGGGGTTCAGGGGTTTAGGGGTTCAGGGGTTTAGGGTTTTTAGGGCTTGTGGTTGGGGGTTTAGGAGTTTAGGGGTTTAGGTTTAGGGTTTGGGGGTTTAGGGTTTGGGGTTCACCTGCTAACAGGGTCATAAAGAGATGCTATCAAAGTCATGTGCTCCTTTCAGGGCTCCTGTAATCACTAAGTAAGGCGAATTATTAAGGGCTTGGGGTCATCGGGTTTAGGGCACAAGGTTGAGGGTTTAGCAGTCTTAGGGTTTAGGGATGGATAAGGGGGTGAGGGTTCAGATGCTTGAGTGACGGTTTGGGCGCCCCCTTTAGCATCTTCATGTGCCTGTTTCGTCGGGTCCGCCATCCAAGCAAACTTGGACTAAGGCAGGGGCCTGAATGATTTGACTGTGGTCTTGGAGTCTGGTAAGCATACTGCGTTACTACGCATACGTACCTAACGGTTCTACAGGGGATACTGTTTATAATTATGCCGACCCCTACCTAAACCCCCAAAGTAGGTAAAATCATGGCCCAATATCTATAGAAAGGCTCTATTCTACATACTTTGGGGGTCCAGGTATTACACACTGCAACCCATACGATGGAGGGCCACGAGGCGGCTCCCTCTGTGCTTCGCTACTATTCCTACCAGCATGTCCCAAACTCCTGACAACCTGACCCCTGAGCCTTTCATCCCGAAACCCCTACACCCTACATCGGAAACCCTAAATACTCTATGATCCCGACAGCCACCCTCTCCCTCCTCCCAAACTCCCAAACCCGAAACTCCGTGACCAGGCCTTTCTCCACAGATTCTAAACTTTGTGATGCTTTCCACTCTGGGAAGGCTCCAAAACCCTAAGCCATGACCCCTGGGCCGCAAGACCTCTGGTGCGTCCCAAACATTCCCAGGCCCTCGACCCCATAAACCCTAAACCCCAAAATTCCCAGTCCCTCAACCCCATACAGTATACCCTAAACCCCGTAAACCCTAAACCCCCCAAAATCCCAGGCCCTAAACCCCCTAAACGGCCTATCCAGCGAGACGATTCCGGCCGCCAACGTCCGAGATTTCCCCGAGCCAAACCTGGACTTTGAAGTAACCAGGGTTTAGGGTTTAGGGTGGAGAAAACAGTATAGACTTTATTTCAGAATGGTTCCCTTAAGTAAGAGGTACATGCATACATAGGTAAGTAACAGGTACCAAAAAAAGTATAGACATTGATTTCAGAATGGCTCCTTTAAGGAACAGGCACCAAACAAAGTAAAGACATTGATTTCAGAATGGTTCCTTTAAGGAACAGGTACCAAAAAAGTACGCTACTCCGAAGCCCAGGAGACACTCCGCGCAGGAGCGTCGGGACCTTGTTGGAGCCTCCTCCTCGCAACATTCAAAGGGGAAAAGGAGGGACCGGTTGATGTAGGGTTTACCTAAACCCTAAACCCTAAACCCTAAACCCGGAATATCCCACCTTTTTAAGGACTTGTATAAGGAGCCCTAAGAGGTAGGTTATTCAGGGTTAAGGTAGGGTTTAGGGGACCCTTAATGGGGACCCCTACCCCATAACGGGCTATATAATGGGTATATAATGGCTATATTAAGGGTATATACCCAGGGGTCCTTATTAAGGGTCCCTCCTTTTACCCCTGGAAACATTCAGCGGCCGACACGCTACATATGTGTATATATGTGTGTGTGTGTGTGTGTGTGTGTGTGTGTGTGTGTGTGTGTGTGTGTGTGTGTGTGTGTGTGTGTGTGTGTGTGTGTGTGTGTGTGTGTGTGTGTGTGTGTGTGTGTGCGTGTGTGCGTGTGTGCGTGCGTGCGTGCGTGCGTGCGTGCGTGCGTGCGTGCGTGCGTGCGTGCGTGCGTGCGTGCGTGCGTGCGTGCGTGCGCGTGCGTGCGTGCGTGCGTGCGTGCGTGCGTGCGTGTGTGTGTGTGTGTGCGTGCGTGCGTGCGTGCGTGCGTGCGTGCGTGTGTGTGTGTGTGTACGCCTGCATATACAGGTATGCAGACAAATACACTTCGGACCTATACACATGAATATCTCTCTTATATATATATAACATAATCTATATAATAGCTATGTATGTAGATTTATGTCTGTAGGTTGGTAGGTATGTAGGTAGGTAGGTATGCACACATACACCTGTGGTCTAGTTTGCTCTACCATATATGTTTTGCGACGACATACTACGATTTTTTGTCACCGCTTCCGTGCATCGAGGTTCCCATCATCAAAAAGGAACCTAATCCCTATACTTGAAACCTTGTTTTAAATGGTCAAAACATGTTGGCTTCGGGTATCATAATTAGAGCTTAGGGTTTCATTAGGCTTGCCTACTTTACTTGTTGAGCGGCCAAAGGCAACTAAAGGTTATCCTCTGGGACAACAAAGGGCTCGCACTACCCCCGAAAGGTAGCATGCCGCCTGCGCGACCAAAAAGCAGCCCGCAATGCCCTGATTTAGAGACTTGGACAGGCTGTGGAATGTGTATTGCATTTGCAAAGCGTGTAGCAAGGCCAACAGTTTTGCTGTGTTGTGCTGTGCTGAAACTAAGTTTACATCGTAAAACTGCCGGCAAAGGCAGCACTTCTTGTGGAGGATAAGGGCCTTGGGACTTTCAGGCATAATTATATCAGGTATAAGTTGGAGTCTCAGCAATGAGTTTCAGAAGGAACAACACCCAATCCCGAAACAGAAGAGGTCGTTAGTTCATCTCGCGGCTTCAAGGTGTGAAGTCAGGACATCGGCTGAAGGTGCTACAGCTAGGTTTGGCTATAGCGTTGCCAAGACTTCAAGAATGAACATGACACATATACAAGCGCAGAGAAAAGAAATTACAACGAGCAAACATGCTTAACCATGGCGGGATTCTACATGCCTTGCGCAAAAGAAGAGTCAAAGCGCGATGAACTGAGCCTCGTCTGCCTCATGAAGCTGAAATGAAGAATATGAAGAACAACGGAAACCGATCTCGCCGCTGGGTCGGATTATCTAAACTAGAAAACACTCACCCGGGTTTCTGATGCACTACTTGCACCCATACATCTCCAAACCCTATGTGGTCCTGGATGAACCCAGGCAGCCAGATGGCGGACAACCTTGCAAGATCTGAAGGAAGCCTACGTCAACGAACTTAGGGTTTGGGATTGCTTTCGGTTGAGCTGGGGCTGAAGGGTGTTGAGTTGGGCATCCAAAGGTGTGGGGTTCAGGGTCGTGGGTCGTGGGGTATCTGTTCGCTACGCGGTGAGAGTACGGCCGAGAAGCCCTAAACGCTAAACCCCAACCCGTAAACCCCTAAACCCCTAAACCTGAAGCCCCTAAACCCCGAACCCCTAAACCCTGAACTTAAACCGAACTAGAAGGCCGGCCCGAAACGTAAACCCTGAAGCATACATCCGACAGAGCACGGCCCTAAAATGAAAATCCTCTCAATCCGCGAAACCTAAACCGTGCTGCAACGGAAAAACCCTGGAGCCCGTGCCCCAATCATCGCTTTAGGGTTTAGGGTTTGGGGCTTAGGGTTTGGTGCTTTAGGGCTTTGTTCAGGGTTTGTTATTAATGTTAATAATTGGAATAGGTGAAGAGCCCCGAAACCTCGAAAACAAGGCTTTTTGGGTGTAGGGCCTTCAAGGGTTAGGGGATAAGCGTTTAGGAGTTGCCAAGCCGCAGAACCTAAAGCCTTAGACCCAAAGCACCAAAACACATTTTGGAAGCTTCCATTGTTTTCTAGGGTCCCTTCATGCATGTAACTTTTACTATTCCAAATACTAGGGTTACCAGGGTTCCTTCATGCATGTAAGGTTCGATAATCTATATACCACTTTAAATCTCTACTGCCCTGGCACCTGGCGCTGCTCGGCGCTTAGATCAGCATGCTCTTGGCCCTGGTATTGAGGGAATGCTTGGGGGGGACACTGCGGGGTCGCAAGCGCTCGCAGTGGGAGGGCTGTTTCCAAGGGTTTGGGGTTGAGGTGTGCTTGGTTTGGGGTTGGTGCTTTGGGCGGGGGGGGGGGGGGCGGGGGTTTTATGGGTTTTGGGTTTGGGGCTCATTGCATACTCCTTTGACACTTAACAAAGACTGTCGACACTACTCCAACTATACCAATGCTGCCATCGTGTCAGGGTGTCTCGCTAGTTGGAGAACTTTCACAGTCTGCTGATTCTTGAAACTATGATTCGTTCTTCTTCCACACCATGATGATCATGATGGTGACGATGATGATGATGATGGTCAGCCTAAAGCCTGAACTCTAAACCCCCCAAACCCTTGAACCCCTAACTTCCAGAACCTCATCCCGTAAGATACCCACCCTGAACCCGGGCCCTAACTTCGCCCTGAGCTTGAATCCTGCTGAGGCTGCAGATGTTTAGGGGTTTAGCGTTTAGGATTTAGGGTTTAGGGAGAAGGTTCGATGAAATCCGACCATGGATACCTGAATACGGATTCGGAGTACGGAACGATGACACCAGGGCACCAAACATAGTTCTTAGTCCCGTACAGTACGGCAGCTCACACAAGAAGCAACATGCTTCGAAGGATGTGCAAGCGGAGCGATGCTAGTGATGCTGTTAGTCATTGCAGCTCCCATGTTCCATGCCTCAGGGGAAAACCCATACCCTCAAGCTGAATTTAGGGCGTCTCTCACAATGGCTCAAGAGGCAAACAAAACTGGTGGTCGCCATGTTTGAAGGTATGTCAAACCACGCATACTTTGTGCTTTGCAAGTTGGCAGTTGTTCTGTTCAGGCCTCGTTGCCTCCCACTCCTCGTCATCTAGGACGAAACCCCAAGCCGCCAAACCTGGATCCACAATTCATCGTTGAATCGTTAACTGAATTTCGTTCCGTATGGGGTAAACTCAGACTCCTACAGTTCTCAACCCAACAAGATAACTCGCAGGTATCAGATGTCGACACCTCCTGCGTGGGCTCGGACTCCACTTTCGGCGGAGAGCATGGTGCCTAGGTGCTACGGTTGATGATATAAATCCTGCATTACCTTAAGAACCCTAAACTATGGGAATTATGGTATTGTTATTGTGGGTAATGCAGGATTTATATCATCAACCGTAATTAGAAAAGAGAGTCTTAGCCTGGTACCACGCCGACCTAAATCTAGGGACGTTAATCATTAGAATAGGGTTTTGGGGGTATATTCCACCATAATTATGAGAAGGAACCCCCGAAATAGTACAGGTAATTCTTTCAACCCCAATATCAACCACATCCACGAGGACCACCAGGATCCATCAGAGGACGACGAAAACCCAGAGACCACCAGGGACCCCAGGTCGCCACGGACATACCACCAGGACTCGGTGAAAACGGCCTCCTTCAGTACTAGCGGGATTCCCGGGGTAGCTTGTGCTCAAACAAAATAAATGTCGTGCTTCAACTAGCAGTTTAGGAATCAGGGAAATGAAGAAGATCAAGACCCTGCCCGGCCCCACTTTCCGCCGCCCTCGCCCGCCACTGAGGCCCCCTTCACCCCCTCCCCTCGAGCCTACCGCCAGGCTGTGATGTTGATCGGTCCAATCTTGCGCGAGGGGCATCCATGGAAAGCATACAGAACATGAGGCAATAACTTGCGGTACACCATGCCCTTTCCAGGGTTTAATGCGGCTTTTAATGCAAGGGTTTAACGGTTTCGGGTGTTATGGAAAGCTACCAAGTGGTTTGATATGACGGCTGAGGGTGATGAAACCCAGGAGCTGTTGTTGTTTAGACTTTTGACTCCACAGTCAGGGCCACGCCACAGTCGGCAAAGCGCCAAGGAGTCTTGCGTAAGCCAAATCACCTGACTATGCAATGCTTAGGGGGTTTTTGGGGGAGGGGGTCCAACCGGGACAAATTCTGGATTCAGGGCATTGCGTTTAAGGACTTTATGGGTTCTGAGAAGTTTAACGAATGAGGTTTGGGGGTTCGTAAAGCTTAGTAATTAGTGCAGTAGCTCACCTTCGACCTTCTTTGGGGTTATAATCCCAAAGGTTAACCTTTAGTTCCCTTGAGGTATAGGACATAGGTAAAGCCTAAACACTAACCCATAAACCCTAAACCAAAGCTTCAGTGTTCCTTGGCCTGGGAGTCGAAATTGATGTTGCTCATCGTGTTTTGCAGTGCCGAAGCGCCACTCTGTCCAAGTTACCGTTTTGAGCTTGGGCTTTACTGTAAATGCTTCGGGGCTTGTGGGCTTAGGGTTCGAATACTGACTCAGAAGCCCTAAGCCCTGAGCTTCAAACTGAGTCTGAAGCTCTAATCCGCTACTGAGCCCTGAGCTGTTGAACTTTAAACTGCCGAAGGACCCTGCCGCGGAGCCCAGAGTCCAAAAGCCCTGAAGCCCAAGTTGGCATGTTTTTTATAGGATCCTTAAGAGGGTGGTTCAAGGGGGGAGGGTATAAGGAATCCTTAGGGGACTGTAAGGGAACCTTAGGGAGTACTAGGGAGGATTTCACTAGGCTATATACCCCCCTCCCTTAAGGATACTACATGTCTTGCCAGGGCTAAACGCCCTTCGCAGCAAGCTGATTAAGAAACCCTGGCCATATAGCCACAGGCTTAGGGTTTAATTAGGGGTTTCGCACCAGCGAAAGCCTTGGATCCACATACAAAGCCGCAACAGCGAAAGCCTTGGATCCATATACAAAACCTGAATTCTTTTCAAGAAAAGCATTGTTTCTTTATCTGAGGCAAAAGAGAAGGGAAGACCCTAAGCTAGCAAAAAGAGTCCGAAATCCATGTAACCTAATTCCAAGGGGGTGCATCGACAAGCCAGACAAGGCGGTGCATCCCATCCGATTCACGAAGCTACGGTTTTGGAGGCCTGTGTCTGAGTGGCTCCAAGTGACCACTACTTGCCTGGTATAGCTAATCAGCCTAGGTTCTGTAGGGCCTGGGGCTTCAAAAGTGTCAGATGGACCTCTGCACTACTACGCCGCAAACTCGAGACCCAACAGAACAAAACCCTGAACCCAAAACCCATGAACCCCAACCCTACACAAACCCATGAACCCCAACACTAAACTAAGCCATGAACCCCCAAAACTCAAGCCTTAAGCCCTAAACCCACATGGATGGTTGTCCATGTTATGGCCCCTTTTTGGTTCCCTATTAGAGTACGGCACCTAGTATTTAGGGTACCCGAAAAGGGACCCTAATTTTGACAACCACCCGCATGAACCACAACATGCAACGCCTTGGCAAGCGCTTTCTGCCGGCTCGTTGCGAAGACACCGTAGAGCTTCGATCTGGTTTTACCGCAGGTTTAGGGTTTAGGGGTTTTAGGGTTTAGGGTTTAGGGTTTATTTACTTGGAGGGTCGGGGGACTTAGTAACTAGTTATTTTAGGGACTTATAGGTGCCATAACCCCAAGTAGGGTCCCTTTTAAGGTACTTGTAAGTCTACTTACTACCTACTTACTAAGTCCCCCGACCCTCCAAGTAGGGGTTTTAGGGTTTAGGCTTTAAGGGCCTTAGGGTTTAGGGTTTTAGGTTTTAGGATTTCTACGGGGTTTGTATGGGCTTGAGGGGCTGAGGAGGGACTCTATAGTCTGGGGCCTTAAGGGGCTATAAGTTATACGAGTTCGACTAGGGTTTTGGGGCCCATAATAACATAAGCATAATACGGACCTCCCCCCCAAATAGTATAGGTAATTCTTCAGGCCCCTATAGTACAGGGCTTCGGGTTTTGGAGCTTCGAACCTCTTTTTGGGACTTGGGCCTCAGATCCCGAGCTTTGGAGCTGCCAGAAGTCCTGCGCTTGTTTGGATCGGGCCTGCGGGTTTTGTACATTTAAAGGGCTCTATTGAGGGTACCTTTAAGGGGGTTCCTTTAAAGGATCTATAGGAGATGGCAGTGATGGGATTTTGGGCATTGGGGCTTTGGGTTTAGGGCTTTAGGGTTTTAGGGTTTAGGGGTTAAAGTTTTAAGGTTTCCTACGATGGGAGGCCAAAAGGGGATTTAAGATTCTTGGGGTAGGGATTCCTTATTTATATGAACCCTATTTTGGGAACCCCAATCCCTACTGAACCCCCATAGGCAAAAACCCTTTGGGCCTCCTGTGATTTTGGGGTTTGGGGTTAGGGTTTAGGATTTCTAGGGTTCAGGACTCCTAGGGTTTCGGGTTAGGGTTTAGGGGTTTATAGGGTTAGGGTTTATAGGGTTAGGATTTATAGGGTTCAGGGTTAGGGTTTAGGGGTTTATAGAGTTTAGGGTTTCTAGGGTTTGTCAAGGGTTTGGGGCTTATAGGTTTTAGGCTTCCGTTTCGGATTTGCATTCCAGAGCTTCCTGCATACAGACTTCCTCTGGACTTGTGCAGCCCTGGGCCAGAATTTCAAACCCTAAACCCAAAACCACCGAAAGGTCATAAACCCCAAACCCTACACCCCAAGGAAGGCTAGGATGCCCAGTAACCTAAGAAAAAAAAGGCCTCTCTTTTTGGTATTGGGTAACTTTATAAGGAACCTAGGACTACAAAAAGGGAATAAGGGTACTACTGGGCATCCTAGAAGGCATTCATAGAGCCTGCTTGGTCTATGTTGAACCACTGTCTTTTTTACGAAAGCTCGCAGGGTTTTTATCAAATCCTCTACCCCAAAAGCCTAAAACCCGAAACAGTAAAAGCACCCTGAACCCCTAAAGCCCTAATTAATCCCCAAACCTTTAAACCTATACTGACCTTAGAACCCTAGCATAAATTAGAATTTTAGCTGTTTCTTAGGGAGTATAATAACCAAAAGTTAAAAAATATTTCTAAGTACCCCTAAGTAAAGCCCTAATCCCCAAACCTTTAAACCCTAACCCAGGCCATAGCCTCCAAGAAGTTTGCTCCTCGAACACGTGTGGTGTTCTCGGTAGCCCCTAAAAGAACCCTGAAGCCTTGCGGCTGATGATATAAATCCTGCATTACCTTAAAGACCCTTAACTGTGGTAACTCTAATCTATTCCTTATTATGGGCATTTGCAGGGGTTTACATCCCTAAACCCCAAATAGATCCCTGAAAGGAACCCCTTATTGGAGCCCTTTAAAGGAACCCCAGGTTGTATATCATCAGCCGTATGTCGGGCCTGCAGAAGCTCGCTGGCAAAGGCCCCGGAGGCCAGTGCTGTGACCGTCAGCAGCCTCCCACACCCCTAAAGACCCTGAACCCAAGCCTAGGGCTTAGGGTTTAGGGTCTAGGGTTTAGGGTTTAGGGTTTAGGGGTTTAGGGTTTAGGGGTTTGGGGTTTAGGCTGAGGGCTTAGGGGTTTAGGGTTTGGGGCTGAGCCCTCAACCCTAAACCCTAAACAAGAAGGTTCATGGGCCTACAGGAAAGCTGGGTTCTTGTTGCGGTACGTAACCTAGGCTAGCATAATTTGGCTCTAGACTAAATCTGGCTAAATTAACAGGGCTTCCTTGTTCTGGTAATTTCGCTTGAACTCTCAACAACCTTACTTGAAACCATAATAAAAAGATTTTCCATCTTCGCTATATGAACAAAAATAGCAACAATTCTTAAGGATACCACAAAAAACCCAGAGAAACCAGGCCTGCTGTTGCAGGTCTCCAGCCACGAGGCGGCTGCTTCGTTGACGGCTGTGCAAAGAAGGCGGCCACTGGGGTTCACCTGGGGGCTGTTCTCAACGTAGGGTTTACGGTTCAATGAAGCTTAGGGTTCTAGGGTTTAAGGTTGAGGGGCTCTTTCAGGGATTAGACAGTCTGGGGGTCCTTCCAACATCCATTCCTTAAGGGCTGTACTTACGGCATCGATACAAGAAACCGTATTCGGGGGTGGGTGGGTGGGTGGGTGGGGGTATTGTCAAACAAGGGATCCGATGTGCATGAAGTAGCCAAGATTGTTACTTGATTGTTACTTTAGGATTTAGGGTTTAGGGTACTTTCCTCATAAAAGCACCCCAAAGAGATGCACGGACTAAAAGCACTTCCTTGAGGTTGCGATGAGCAGCCGGCCCGCCCAACTAAGCTGACACGAACTTGGGAACCTGATACGTAGCAGCTTGACATTCTGTGGACTCCCGAGGGTTACATAGGAATCATCAAAACCCCTCGTTTTTGGCCAGGCAAACTGTCGGATGGTTCTTCGTGGTGCTCTGTTTCAAGACACCTACCAGATAGGAAAGCCCACGATGTTTGACGATCAACCGATGGACCCTAAACCCTAAACCCAAAACCCTAAACCCTAAACCCTAATCATCCGATGGAGCTTCCGAAGGGATGCCGCCACGCGACGCTTTAGCTCAGGCGTCTTGAAGGACTACCGAGGCTTCCCGGTTTGAAAAAGCCCATGACCCCTGAAATCATGAGAGCCCTTATAGCCCCTTTATGGGGACCCTTAGATGAACGGAACCCTTTGCGGAGTGCCACTGAGGTTTGGCTCCGTTGACCATGGTTTGCAGCCCCTAAACCCTAAAGCCCAAACTCTCAACCCTCCATGCTTTGCAGCCTGGCGTCGCCCTTCCAAGCGGAGCGCAGCAGCAGCGGCGAGGACTGGTTCATCAAAATAATCCTCAAACGCTCGCAATCCCTAAGGGTCCATGGTACCCATATAGGGTTCCTTTAAGGGTGCCTGATTGATTTAAAGGGTTCCTTTAAAGGGTTCTATAGGTTCTACAGGGTATAAGGGTCCAGGTACCCAAACAGTATAGGCGCAATGTACTTGTGTAGGGAGTACTTTCAGGCCAATGTATATACTAATTGGGTACTTGGACTCATAGGGAATCGAAAGCAAGCCGAGTCACTCTCAATACAAAGCCCAGAGCAACTCCAGACTCGCAACCGTGAAACCGGGCGACGTGCAAAATCGGATCTTGCGTTTTGTGCTTTTCGGAGGACGATCCACAACTATACTATACTAGATCGAGTCTGTTCTATCCTCCTCTATCTTTTCATAATCTATTCTTTTCTGCTCTGTTCAATCTCATCTATCGCATCCGATTATAAAATAGCATACTATATACCCTTATGCAGAATAGCATCTGAATGAAGATGAGGCGACGAGCCATAATTACAAACTTTTCCAGACTCGCCTTGAAGCTCCAGAAAATGCCCCAGACAGAAAGCCCAGAGACTCCAATACCCCTTAATTAGGGAATATTCCCTAAATCATATTAAGGATCCTACTATAATTTAAGGTATATTCCTCAATTAAGGGATATTGGAGTCTCTGGGAGGAATCCTGAGCCTCAAATGGGAGTTTCCGAAATTGGGGGTACCTTATCTTGGGGCTCCTTATAATAGGATCCTACTATTTAGGGTGCTATATTAGGGTCCCCTATTTTCGGAAACTCCCAAATCCAACACACAACCACAAGACCTTAAAGGGCAGTTTATGGCCTAGGGGTTTAGGACTTGGTCAAGCTGGCTCGTTGGATCACATCCAGTCTTTGTTGCACAAAATTGGAGTCTCAGTTGAAGGGAGCTGCCACGAATGAATTCATCAAAACTCTAGAAGTCATCACTCACAAACACTTAACGCAAGCGGCTGATTCTAGTCCTCATCAGGGATACGGGTGGTTGGTGACCCCAGCAGCCACAACTGATGCAAGCAGGGCACCAAAGGTCATTCTTCGCGCAAGCTTTGACATCTCCTGTTGCTGAGGATTGAGCATTTTGAGCTTCAAAGTTCGGGGTTGTAGAGTTTAAACCGCGAGGTACATAATTTGAAAGGCTTAAGAGCAAGCTACTTTTGACTGTGCCACAGGGAGGGTTTCAGTTATAGGGACTGTAATCAAACCTATTGCTACATCCTGATCATCATGATTAGGCTCGGAACTCTCGGAATTGAGTTGTCGCTTCGCTGGAGGGGCAAGTGGACGCCATAAGTTGTAGTACGGATACGGGTTGTAAGTTCAAGGGTAGCTACTGCCAACAACATCAAGTGTCAGGCTGAGGGTAAGCCCCAATTGCTCCGACCGCCGGGGCCAGTATATGTACTCCCAAGGTCTTCTCGGTGTAGAGGTGCCGGTAGCTGCCGTCACTTCGACGACCCTTTGGCCCAGGGATGCTAATATGGCAACAGTAAAACCCTAAACCCTAAACGCTGAACCCTAAACCTTAAACCCTGAACCCTTTCTAAACCCTAAACCCGAAACCCTAAACCCTGAACCCTAAACCTTAAATTATAAACCCTTTATAAACCCGAAACCCCAAACCCTAGGATGGACCCGAGCCAGAGACCCTACCCGATAACTCCTCATTGGGAGGTCTTAGGACTAGAGCTTTGGGGGTTTAGGGTTTAGAGGTTTAGGGGTTTAGGGTTTAGGGGTTTAGGGTTTGGGGGTTTAGGGTCTGGTACCTTGTCAAAGACCTGAGCAAAGGAAATCATAGTCATAGTATGGAGCCGTAAACGGGTAGGTTCTTCAGGGCCCAGGTAAGATTTCCAGAACTCCGAAACAAGGGTCAACTTGCTCAGGGCGATTGCCAGTCGCGCTGGTTGCAACTCCAGGTGAAGAGAGCCCTGAACCCCAACCGGCACCCCCCCCACAATCTGGCTACAAACTTCGAACCCAACCTCATGTGCATGACAAACGTCCGTATAATCCGTATACATGTGTAATATGTACAACTACATATATATATATATATAGATATATCTGTGTGTGTGCGTGCGTGCAGCTAAGAGGGTTTCAGCCCCTTCAACCTTGTACAGCCCATGTGCCATCCAAAAATTACTACTCCACTCTGTAGGTGACTGGGCTCTTCGGCTGAGGGCTCTCTCCCGCGCCTTGGAGCACGGAGGGGCTTCGCCCCAAGATCAGCGCCACAGCATTGGGGTCCTCCTTTGCACTGGGATGACTGTGCTGCCCCAAAGTCTCATCTAAGGTATGCTTTGTAGTTCAAGGTCCCAGCTTTTACGATCTATAAGGTCCTCTTGTTTTCTGAACTTTCATTTTATTGATCAGCGGAAACTCTGCACCACCCATAGCAGCTACAGCCACAGTAATCACCGAGGCCTCCTAGCCCTAAAGCAACAATTAGAAGCCAGACTGGAGCCCAGAACTCGATGGGTCGCCCCTAGATGCAAGCTTGCTTCTTTGTACTGCTCTACTATAGCATAGTATAATATAGTAAACAGAGGATATAGTGGAACAGGAAAAGACAAAGTATAGCGTAGTGTAGTACAGCCTAGAAAGTCTACAGAACCCTAAACCCTCAGCCTGTTGCAGGCAACCTTGGAGACCCCAAGGACAATGCACACCAACACAAACCTACATAATACAGGAGCCTGGAATAGTTAGAACAGGCTTCAGCGGGATATAATACGATAAATATCGTATGAGGGACTGTATGAGGGGGTATGGGTAGTATATACTAACTGCTCCAGCCGCTACATCATGCACTCGCCCCTTAGCCAAAGGCTCCATGTACCTGTATAGCAATTACTCAAGCCTTAAAGGGGTCCCTATATAGGTACTTTAAGACCTAAGTATATACTATATGGGTTCATGGAGCCTTAGGGTTAGCCCCAAATCAACTGCCGAGCCTTGGCCCGACCCATTCGAGCGCCCTTCCTTGGCAGGTGGATGGCGACTTCTCTTCGGGCGCTTTGTTTCAAATTTTTCCTCAAGCTTCTGGATAGAGCTGGAGATAGCCTCGAGGGAGTTTGGGGAGATCAGGGATCGAGGCTTCGGGGTCAACCCTGGACTCAAACTTAGAGGGACTCACACCCCGGCAGTGCTGCAAGCCACCACAAAAGCCATCGTGTATCACACGAGCCCTACTTTGGCCCGTTGGTTCGGGGTATATACATATATACATATATATATATATATATATACATATATACATATATATATATATGTATGTATGTATGTATGTATGTATTGTGGTGAAATCAGGTCGGCAAGGGCATATTCTTGGCTGCACTGCTGCCACGTGACACGGCCAACGACAGCTCTCCCTGGCACGGAGAGGATGCAAGGACACTCTTAGATTCCAATAGCGGCCTTAGTTGTTAGAATAGAGTTTCGGGGCCCATTATGCTATCAATACAAAAACGGAGCCCCCCCAAAATAGTAAGTTTTAGAAATGGTTTAGGCCCCTACATTATCGACTTCGAGGAGCCCACTGCCCCTGGGTTAAGCAACAGTCATAGCAATCGTAACCATAGTCAAAGTAGAAGCAACAGTAATAGTCGCGGTGGTAAGGGAAACAGTAGCCATAGTAATAGTGATGGGAATCGTAATGGTAATTGATGGGACGAGATAATGGCAGCCGTAGTAGTAATAACACTGAAAACCCTAACGAGCGCCCAACGATCTGCACCGCAAGGGCTTCTCACTCTTTTAAAATTATGGTGGGCTGTCTGGGTCTTGAGGGGATGATAGGGCGCGCAATGAAGGAGTCCTCCAGAAACTCAACGATTTTCCGAGTTTTTGGTAACTGATGTGCCCATGGAGTCGGGTACTACACGGTCTCTCCTACATGACCATAGCGAACTTTAAACAACCATAGCAACCCCTAAAGCCTCAACACCACAACCCTAAACCAGTGTCGTGATCCGTTGTAAGTGGAGAGATCCTCCTCCAAGCCCATCATCTCTTCAAATTATCGGGCACCGTGTACTGTCCGAGCTAGCAAACCCTCTGACCGGACTTGCTTCTCCACTTAGGGCTCATGGTTTAGGGTTTAGAGTTTAAGGGTTCAGGGGCTTAGGGGGTTGAGGGGTTTAGGTTTTAAGCTTTGGGCTTTGGGGTGCATGGGAATTGCTCTCGCACGCAGCCTGCTCTGTGAATACGTGGTATCGGCATCCGTTTGTCAAAGACTCGCAAACCACAGTCCTAGATCCTAAAGCTCTGGACCCTAAAATTAGGGGTGACAGGTTTGGCCTGAAGGAATAGACCCCACGGTCCACAATGTTCAAATCTCAACCCTTCCAAGATCATAATCCGAAACTCTCCTCAACTGCCGCTGCCCAACGAAAACAAATCAGCAGAGCCGTGAATCTCTCTCCTTCGAACACCGGGCTTGTCTATATACCCAAATGTGTGGCTAGATAGCTTCTACCACATCCTAAACCCTAAACCCTAAGCCCCGTACCCTAAACCCTTAAACCAGGTCATGGTAAAGGCAGAGTTTAAGCTCAGTGTGGACAGAATATGCAATCAAGAGCCATCAGGTCCTGGCAAAGCCACAATCTAACAGTTCTCCGCCTTTTTACTCAACCATCAAACTGCCCAAAGCCAAGCAGTGCCCTACACCCCCTAGTTACTAGTTAATCAAAGAGGATTGCGCGGATGCATGGTTTAGGGTTTAGGAAACATGAAGGTGGTTGTCAAAATTAGGGTTTCTTTCTGGGTCCTCAATACAATACGGCACCTAATATTTAGGGTACCCAAAAAGGGACCCTAATTTTGACAACCACCCATGAACTCCTAAGCCCGAACCCCTTCATGACACGTCTCCGTGGCGGAAAGATGCAATTTGCGCCTCCTGGGCGGAGCGCTTCCAAGCCGCACTTAGCTGGCCAAGCCTGCGTTGCATCTCCTGAGCCAGCAAAGAGGCTTCGGGCTTCAGGGTGTCTTGCTTGGTGAACGAGACAGGGTTGATGTCTTGGGGCATTGTTGAAGTTCGGTTTTGAAGGTTTTCTCTGTGAGGGAACAGAGGCTTGTAAAGACTTTTAGACAAATTCAACAAAGTGTTGCTTCTGGTTTTTAGGGGTGGGGCCTTTGCAAAATTTGTAGAGGGTTGTTGTTAATTAAGCTGCATGGATGACTTCTGAACCCATCCTAAAAGTTAAGCTTTTCGACTCCTTCTTATAATTGATCTAGAAACCCCAACAGTTAAAGTCCTAAAGCCAGGCTGCGTACCCTTGGCACAAAACGCTAGTTCCCACATACACGCTAAGAGTCTGCAACGTCGAGGTACTGCCTACCTTGATCCCATAAGGATTCCGGGTTTTATGGAGCTGATATGCAACTTATGGGACCTTCATTGACCTTCATCTGTATTCTGAATCACCGGACTAGGTGATGTTACCATCATATGGACACATATGAAAAGCTTTTGAATCTAATTTCCGACGTACCCTTTTATGGCATTTTAAATCAATGCAACGGGGGAGCCCGCTGTGCGCCCTTGATTGAAGAACCCTGCTTGACATGTGGACGGGTCCTGAATCCTGAATCTAAGTTGACGGATGTCTTCGCATGGTGATTTCAGAAATATGCTTAATTAACTACTGAATACTTGGCGCTCTTAGCCATTCCCCATGCGGACCCCGAAGGTTATGCTGGGCCTAGTACTCTGAAAGTGTTTGTTCCCCGCGTGCTCTGCGTCGTCATGTCATCCAAGCACAAACAACTGGGTTGTGCCTTAAACCAATTGAAAAATATTTATGAATAGTTTCCATTTGTAAGGAACCAAAGGAAACTGACAATTATCCCAAAGGGCAACCCAGACAAGCACAACTTGTGCCCAACCCTCAAACCCTGAACCCTAAACCCTCACACCCTAACCCTGAAGGCTCAACACACGATTTGCAATCCCAAGCACTTTATCGTAAACCCGAACCACTAACTAGACGGGAACTCTAATATGACTCGAACCCTGAAAGCATGGTAACACCCTAAGTATCCCTAGGTCCAAACCAACAAACCCAAACTAAACACTACACCTAAACGCCGATTGCTCTGAGGCCGATATGCCTGAAACCGCTGATGTGTTCCTGTGCCCATGTTCTGTTGTCGATGCACAGCTCCGAAACTTCCTAAAGCAGGGGCCTTAATAATTAGAACAGGGTTCCTTTAAAGGGGTCCATAAGGGTTACTAGAAAGGTTACTATGATATAAGGGCCTGAATAAGACGAATGAGGTTTCGGGGCTTGTTATGCTATAATTATAAAAAGGAACCCCCAACATAGTATAGTAATTATTCAGGCCCCCTATATTGTCATTTTCGATCCATGCACTGAGATTGACGGTCCACGGTGAAGGGTCCGGGGGCTGCGGGCTTGAGGTGTGGGGATTTACGGGTTTAGGGGTGTAGAGTTTAGGGATTATGGGTCCGATAGTCTAAAGGCTAGGGTGTGATGGGCCGTCACCAGCCAAGATAAGCCAAGTTACAGTCAGCAGGGCATGTTCGAAGTACGCCTCTGTGCAAGTTGGGCGTTGCTCGAACCCCCTTGCTTAAACCTTGTACGGGCCCCAAAACCCTGAACCCCTAAACACCTATACAACTTAAACCAATCTTTTGAGTTTTCGGGTCAGGCAGTCAGGTCTAGCGGTTATTCGGTTTAACCCTGCGCACTGAATCTGAAACGCTAAAACCTAAAACCATGAAGCGTGTTTCGATCTCTACATCTCAAGAATTCAGATTGTATTCGTCTGCAAACTACAATCACACAACACATGAGGCTAATTTGACCGGACTATCAACACTATTCCTGAGCTGTGCACATGACAATGGGCCCAATGGTTCTGCGTTGCCCGCAAAACATCAAAACTGTTTGTCAGTTACCCGGCCATCGCATGCAGCTCCAACCCTTTCGCTTGAACCCCCAGACGGCGGACTAAGCAGGACTTACATGTCAGCGCACGAAATTCTTTGGCGTATGAGAGGGCGGGGGTCATGGATCGTGAAGGCATCGGAGGTTGAGGAGGGCTCGCCTCGCGACTCAACCCTTTCCAACGCGCAGCCACATCCAAGCAATGGGCCGCCCGCGGATCCTGTGCAAGGCATGTTGGTCCTAAGCCCTAAGCCACCTTGTGGGCCTTACTGCATGGGACTTACAGCTCCCACGTCTGGAGCCTCGCTGCGAAATAGGTCTGAGACGTAGTCAGGGAGTCCCAAATTGTGCAGGACCTGCTCCCTGCGGCCACTGCCACCGCCTGGCCAAGATATGCGAATGCCGCAGAGAGTTTCTGCAGGGTGCAGAGCAACAAGCATGGGAAGGCAATCCATGCCTCCAGATGGGCGTCCCAGGTGTTGAACAAAAACATGGCTGTGGCTTAACCCTAAACCCTAAACGCCTAAACCCTAAACTCGGGGTTTACAAGGTCTAGGGCAGGTTACAGTGGAAGTTCTAGGAATTCGAATCTTCAGAGATTCATCCTCAGGGCTTGGGGTTTAGAGTTTAGGATATAGGGGGTTTAGGGTTTATAGGGTTTAGGGTTAGGGTTTAGGGTTAGAGTTTCGGGAAAAGGGCTGAGGAGTTTAGGGTTAGAGTTTAGGGTATAGGGGTTTAGGAGTTTAGAGTTTAGGGTACAGGGGTTTAGGGTTTAGGGTTAGAGTTTCGGGAAAAGGGCTGAGGAGTTTAGGGTGAGAGTTCAGGGTATAGGGGTTTAGGAGTTTAGGGTTAGAGTTTAGGGTATAGGGGTTTAGGAGTTTAGAGTTTAGGGTATAGAGGTTCACGTAACCACAGACGAGCAATGCTTGACTTGCGAAAATGGCTTTCAAGCTATGGGGCATCGGCACGCACGGTCGTTGGGTTCGCAAGACTCGAATCTCAAACATCCCAAAACCTAAACACACACAAACTACATTATGCAATTTATGCCACACTGTGTCAAACACTTCCCTGCCATTTAACGCTTGGCTTACATTCAGACCACAGACCAAACCCTCAATCACAACAACCACTCAACCACAAATAAGCACAAACAAGTCATAGCCCTGACACCACAACACCTATATAGTCTCCATTGTAGTTCCTTTTCTTGGCTATCCAACATCTCTACTATAGGTTCCTATCCATAAAACTGGTTAAACAGAACAAGGAACTACAATGGAGACTATAGGTAAAGGCTCAAACGTCAAGACGCGCAGTACTCGGAGCCGGCCGGCAGTGGTGGAGGGCTCGCATTGGCATCGAAAAACAACGGGAGCCTGTCATGTAGGTCTCTACATTCAGGTTCCTTTTCCGGGTGTTCTCAGGGGTTTGTCGAATTATGAGGGTAGTTCCGCAGATTCGGGTCCCCTGTCGAGTCTTTATCATGTGAGTGCCGAACTCATTTACGGCCCAAGCAGGGAGGTTAAGCTACAGAGGCACCCGCGGTGTTGGGGAGGGCATAGTGCTGGTGTTCAAGCACTGCAGGCTTCAATCCATGCTCCTCTGAGTACATCACTCCAACGTAAAACTGATTTTGGGCTTGGGGTTTGGGGTGCGTGGCTGACCCAAGCATCCAATGAGCATGTGGACGTGGCTTCAGTGCACTGCCCGCTAGCCGGGGTAATCCTGAACCTCAAACACGTTCAAACCCTAAAGCCTGGACGGCACTTCGGACTCAGGAACGCCAAAAACCCGGATGCCAGCTTACAGCAGGATGCCTGAATTCATGGTTAGCGTCGTCTAATATAGTCTAACAGACACATTGATGACCCTCCCCCAAAAAGGAGAACTACCTTCATGGTTTGGACCTGCCAAGCTAGGTATGCCCACCCCAAAACCGCCTCATGACAAAACGCCCAGGCAAAACAAACCTGTCATAGACAACTTAAGCTGGTCCAAAACTCCAAACCCTAGACACAAACATCTCCTTAACTCCAAACCCTAAACCCTAAACCCTGAAGCCCCAAACCACTAACCCCCGAACCCCTAAGCGCCCTAAACCCTGAACGCCACTCTGCCTCAGGGAAGATGGCAGCTTCGTCTGCGTCTTCGTCTGCGTCTTCGGGCGAGCATCTGCAGGTTTCGGCTCAGGGCCAAAGAGTGGGAAAAGCAGGGTTTTTTTAGGGTCTCGATAAGGGCCCGATAAGGGTTTCGTAGGGTTTTGCTTTGGGGTTTTAGGGGTAGGCCTTGAGTGGTCTATTAGGCTTACTGGGTTCTTGTTTAAGAAGTTGAATTTAAGTTACCATAATAAGGAAACCGTTTATTAACTATAGAGCCGTGTTATGGTAACTTAAACTACATACCTTGACAAAAACTCAGATTAGGGGTTGGGATTCGGCTTTGGGATTAGCGGGTTGTGGGTCTATAGGGTGTAGGCACGGTGTGGGTTTTGTGTTTAGTATGTAGGGCTGGGATTCAGGGTTTCGTGTGCAGGGTGGGGGCGTCTCTGGCCCTTGATCAGCGCATATACCTTAAGCCAAATCGAAAGTCTTAGTATGATTTAAGGAATGAAGAGTTGTAAAGGGTAGAGGAGTTCGGAAACTCTATACCCAAAGCCCCTAAAGTGTAACCCTGAATCGAAAACCTGAAACCCTAAACCCCGAATGATTGATTCCTCAACCCAAGAGTTGGGCTTCGGTTGCCGATTGGTGTTCTTCAGCCCTATAGTAACTCTTATGGACACGAACCCTTTTTCCTTTCTAGGGCTCCTTTAAAGGAACCCTGGAGTAACGGAAGGCCGCTCCGTGCTATCCGAAGCTTGCGGTTCTTGGACCTTCATGCAGAAGTCCGAGCGATCGGTTCAATAGTTGGTGTTTTTTTTTTTTTTTTTTTTTTTTGTCGCTCCTTTTCTCCAGCAAATTTGGTGTTTAGGGTCTAGGGCTTATAGGGTCTTGGATTCAGGGTACAGGGTTTAGTCGCAAAGATCAACAAATGTAACCCGACGGCAGTAGTTGTAGCAAGGGCAAAAATAGACGTGAGAGTCGTAACTAGTATATGGAAAGTATAGGGTATATTCGTAGCACAACGTATGTAATTGTTAGCGTTCTCGGTCAGTATCTAGTATGCAATATAGATTCCTGGTAGATAGTAAACAAAGCATGAACTACAACAATACTGTACACACAACGATGGCGATGATGAATATCAGTACTCGCGAAACCTACTCGCATTCTAACCATACTCAGTCCTTCAAGATAGAACTGTCAAAACCTAAATCCGAAACCAACGGTGCTCAACCCCAAAGCCCTAAACCAAACCGCCAAGTCTGGAAGCCTTATCCCAGGCCTCAAACCTCCAAGTGCCTGATACTTTCAACCCCAAATACTTGAACCCTGAAGCTTGCACTGAAGAGCCGTTCACATTAACAAGGTTTTGTCTGTCTGGTTCTTAGTAGGGAATGCGGGAATGGATACTAGTCCCGATATAATCCCCAATAATGGCCCCTGTAACCCATTCACCCATCCCCCTACTAAGCACCAGACAATTGCAACTTTGGGCTTCGGTGCAGAGCCACGGTTTAGGGTTTAGGGCTTAGGGTTTAGGGTTGTGTCAATTCGGCTTTGCGGGTTACAGGCTCAGGCCAGCATATGTCCATGAATGCCGGAAACTCATACCAAATAACACATAGGGCCCCTAATAATTGGAATAAGGTTCCTTTAACAGGGTCTATAAGGGCTACGATAAGGGATACTTTCATGGTACTATAATATAGGCCTTCAAAATTAGAATAGGGTTTTGGGGCCCATTATACTACAACTATGATAACAAACCACCGAAATAGTATAGGTGATTATCATCGGCCCTTATATTACGCAGCTTTACAAGCCCGTAAGACACCTCGTGCACGCTGTGGCTGCGCAGGAAGTTTCCGGGCCTGCGTCGACTGAACACGTGAGTTCCTTTAGCACTGTAGGGCTACTTGAAGGGTTTAGGGTTCATGGGTTCGGGGTTTTTAGGGTTTAGGGTTTAGGGTTCGGGCTTTTAGGGTTTAGGGTTCGGGGTTTTTAGGTGTTAGGGTTTAGGTTCCTTTCGGGCCTACTTCGAGGCCTGAAGTTGGAGCTTCGAAGCAGTTTCCCAGAGGGTCCATAGATACTACCATTATGGAATTACATAAGTCCCAGAAGACCATCCCTATCATGGCTTTGGGGACCTAATTCCATAATGGTAGTATATACCCTAAACCCTAAACCCTAAACCCTAAACCCTGGACCCTAAACCCTAAACCCTAAACCCTAAACCCTGGACCCTAAACCCTAAACCCTAAACCCTGGACCCTAGGTTTAGGTCTTCGGACAACTCCGCCTTGCTCGTGTAGAGCCATCGGGCCCCCAACCCTCGGCTGCTAATGTCAAATTGGAGAAGGAGGGACCCCTACTGGGGACCCCTACCCTATAATGGGCTATATATGGGTATATAATAGCTATATTAAGGGTATATACCTGCTAATAGTTAGAACAGGGTTCATTTAAAGGGCTCTGTAAGGGTTACTTTAAGGGTGCTATAATACATCGGCCTAGACTATTTTGGGGGTTCCTTAGTCTGAAAGCCGAAACAACCCTGCGTTTGGGGTCTAGGGTTTGCCCAACCCTGAATCCACTGAACCAGCCCTGATTTGGGAAATCTAGAATCATAGCATCTTTAACTCGCACACCCTGCAGTGCGCTCTACGGGAAGCTCGATGAAACCCGGCTAAGAACGAAAGAATCTATACTGCAGAACCCGGAAAAGAAATCCCCAACAAGACCCTAAACCCTAAACCCTGAACCCTAAATCTGAACCCTAAACCCTGAACCCTAAACCCTATACCCTGAACCCTGAACCCTGAACCCTGAACCCTGAACCCTAAACCCTAAACCCTAAACCCTATCCAAATGAGCGCCTTCTCCACCAGGTCCAGAAGGGGTAAGTCCTCCTCAGAAACTTCCTCCTTCGGCCCCGGGGGGCTTGGGGTTTAGGCGTAGGGGTTTAGGGTTTAGGGGCTGAGGCTTTGCTTTGCCATGAGATCATAAATAATCCCTAACCAGAAACAATCCAACAACTATTCGGGTATCTGTGTGTATACATAGACAAGTATGTGTGTGTATATATATCTATATATATATATATACATACATGTGGATATATAGATATATTCGCACACACACGTATATATTATATTATATTATGTTATATTATATTGTTGATTAGATTAGATTAGATTAGATTAGATTATGTTATATTTTATTGTATTATATTATAATATATTGTATATATGTATGTATGTATATATATAGATAGATGTACGTATGTATGTATGCGTGTATGCATGTAAAATTAACAAATGAATATATATATATATATATATATATATATACATACATACATACATACATACATACATACATACATACATACATACATACATACATACATACATATATGTATATTTTTATATGGAGCTGTACGTGTGTGTACGTGTGTGTGTGTATATATATATAGATGTATATATATACAACTGACTGAACATGAGGTGACGGCTCAAACTCGTCGTGTTGGCGTCCTAGAGTTGCTATTGCAGCTGGCAGGCTTCTTTTGGGGCTCGGGATTTGCAGTTCGGAGTCTAGGGGCTTTGCTGCTTCTAGTCTTGAAGGGTTGCCTTCCCTGCTTGCAGACCAAGCTTGGGTTTCAATTTGAGGCTAAAGGTTCTAAAGAAAGAATTACCGGGGTTGGGGTTTTAATTTGAGGCTAAAGGTTTGGGATTACAGGGGTTGGGCTTTGCTTTTGGGGCGCCCTGGGTCGTTTACCTCCTGCTCCATAGGCCCGAGCATGACGGCAGAGCGACCAAAGGCTGCACGTGAGGACCGGCGCTTAGAATCTGAGTCGCCCGTCGGACATCGACCAACCGGATCTCAAACTTACGCACTGCCTGGGGCTCCGTATTTTCATTCTGACAGCTCAAAAACACCAAACCGAAAATCCCTAAACCCTAAAACCCTAAACCCAAAACCCCTAAACTCACGATCCCTTGAAACCCTCGCATCTCCACAAGCCTTGCCTCGTCATGCAAATCCGGCTCTGCGAAAACCTCAGCGCCGCCTGGGGATTCCTCGGCATCGCTGAGCCCATCCGGATCCTGGCCAGACCTAAAGTCCCAAACTAGGTAAAATAATGGCCCAATATCCATAAAAAGGCCATTATTCTGCATACTTTGGGGGTCCAGGGAGGCGATCAGGGTGTAGTCTGCTGCAATCTTTGGTTCTTCAGGGAAAGGGTTCTTCTTCAGAATTAGCCCCGACCTCGCTCATAATTCCTGAATTTGCTTAAAACACCTCAAGCACGCAATCCAGAAAGGATTTTTTGGAATGTTTTGGAATTTCTCCGAATGTTTAGGTCTTTTCTCAATTTTAGCTAAAAATCGCAGCCATTTGAAATAATTTTTCGGAATCTGCTTCTTGGCTGCAAAGGCCACTGAAGAAGTACCCCATTGAAGAAACACCACATATGACTGTCAATGATTTAGGTCTTAGGAGTTCACTTTTTGGTGGCTATAGGGTTTATAGCTTATAGGGTTACGGATGGAAGTCTTTAAGGGTTGAAGGTTTCGGGGTTAGGTTAGGTGGGGGAATCCAATCCGAACAAGTGTCCTTATTTTCAGGGAGGTCATTGAGACGATAGAGCAGGAAAGCCTGATGTTCCCGGTAGTTGCAGAATCTTCCTTGACGGACATGGGGTTTAGGTTTGTTTAGGGTTGTATCGGATTTAGGGCTGATAAGCCTAAATAAACACTCGTTAGCCCAGCGTGCATTGGATTGTCTCGGACCGCTCCGGCTCGCTACAGTAGAGCTGAAGGCTTTCGGATTTACAGTGGATTCCCAAAGTTCGACTCTACATGTCGGCACAAGCCAAAACTGAAGAGCACAACCCTCTGACGAGCGTCGGCTCCTTGTCTACATCGGCTGGGGGCAGCTCTCCCAAAATGGCGCTGGCGGCAATGGCAGAATGGCCGCAGGGCACATCATCTCCAACCTAAAGCTCGGTGTTTCATGTTCGGCAACATTTCTGCCCACAGCGCCTGGGACAACAACCAGAAAGGAACGAAAAGCCAATGACGGCAACATCGCGCATCCTTTACCGCAGATCCCGTTTGTAAGTCAACATAACAGCCATACTCCTAAACCATCAACCCTCAACCCAAAACCGTAAAGCTTAAACCCTCAACCCCGAACCCTAAACCCTGAACCCTAAACCCTCAACCCTAAACCCTTAACCCTAAACCCTCAACCCTAAAGCCTAAACCCTGAACCCTAAACCCTCAACCCTAAACCCTCAACCCTGAAGGCTAAACGGGGCACCTTGTCCGAAACGGCAGCCGGCGGCAGTCCCCTAGAGGCGCTAAGAGAGGCCGACACTGCTGGCTCCTGGCTCCAATATGGCAGTCTCCGTTTTTTCGGGGATCCTTTAAAGGGATCTATATGGGTGCCTATAAGGGATCTATAGGTTTAGGGTTTAGGGTTTCCGAAAATTAGGGGGTAGTACCCTATTTTGGGTTCCTTATAATAAGGATCCTACATTTTAGGCTGCTAAATTAAGGTCCCGTATTTTCGGAAAGTCACCTATCCGAAGACTCCAAACCCCTTAACTAAGGATTACCTGGACCCCCAAAGTATGTAGAATAATGCCCTTTTTTAGATATTGGGCCAGTGGGAGTTTAGGTATTTCTTGAATCATAGTAGGAACCCAAACAGGAATTAAGGAGTACTCCTTACTTAAAGTTTTGGAGTCTCCGGGTATTGCCAAAGGCAACCATCAGCACAGGGTTTCTATAAGGGTTCCGTTAAGGGTTGCTACAAGGACTTGGCACAGGAACCATAGTTTTAGTAGGGATTCATGGAGAATTTTTTTGGCAATGCAAGGAGCCTAATGATTAGGGTTTGGGTGTATTTTCTAGGGACTGACAGGGCATAACTAACTATTCAGACCTGGAAATACCCCTGCTTTAGGGAGGGTGGTGATAGAAGAGCCTGTGTCAAACGGCTGAAGCCTCACTGAAGCCGTAGGGTTCCGGTTTTTGCCGGCGCGACCCACTCTCTCAATATTCGCGGTTCTCCTAAGATGGGGCATTTATGCCTCGTCGAGCCCAAAACTGAATACCCCAAACCCACCAATATCCTAAATCCCTAACACCCAAACCCAAACCCCTAAAGCCCTAAGCCCTAAGCCCTAAACCCTAAGCCCTAAACCCTAAACCCTAAACCCTAAGCCCTAAACCTTAAACCCTAAACCCTAAACCCTAAACCCCAAACCCCTAAAGGCCTAAAACTCTGAAGCCTCTAAGCCCGCTAGCCTTCTGCCCGAAGCCCTGAAGCCCTATAGCGCGAAACCCTGTCCCCCCTAAACCCTAAACCCTAAACCGTGGAGGGCTCTTCCAGGGAGTCTCTGGCAGAAGGCTGAACATCAAATTCCGGTGCCACTCCGACTGCTGCGGGCGGCTCCTGGCACTTTAGTAGGGCTTAATTCGGGGTCTCTGATCTCTGGAACGGTTACTATACGGCTCCTTTAATATCCTAGGCATCTACCACGGGTTCATACAAGCACCTATGTAGTATCTATACACTGACTTTACAAGGGTGCCCATGTAGGTACTTCGGGGTCAATTTAGTATAGGTACTTGGCCTGTGGGTGTAAGGCTTACAGCCCAGAACCTGACGCCACCCATGGGCCCCATAGTACATAGTTCCTTTTTGGGCTTACCTTATAGGATTCTACTTATAAACTCGAAAAGGAGCTACTATGGGGCCTATGGGTAATTTCGGGTGCAAGATCCGAGTGCCTGTGAAGATTCAGGATCTACGACCAGAACTCATGTGAGAGATGCCGAAGATGGGGAAACCCAATATAGTACCCTAAGTAGTAGGATCCTTGCTATAAGGAACCCCAAATGAGGTGGCCCGAATTTTCGGAAACTCCCATGTCAGTGGATCCGCTCTGGGGCATAATTGTTTATAGCGGTTAAAGTTTATAGGGTTTAGGGTCTATATCTTCGCTTCATTGAACACAGACCCTGGATAAAGGTACGTTCCGGAATCAAACGATTTGGGGAATTCCGCGCTGATTACAAGAGATTTTCGCTTGCAGGGTGCGGGATAGAAGCTTACATGGTGAACTATGGTGAATAGTGATGTTGTTGTCACGATTACCCTTATGGTCCTATGGCGGTTGTCTTGACTTCTACAACGGCTGTTGAACATCTTAATTGCGGGTGGCGAGATCCACTAAGATGTAACAACTAGCGGCGAAGGCCAACCCAGGTGGCTCTCTTTAGGGCGGAATTGTAGCAGCAATGACGGCTTGAGTCGAAGGATCCCATCACGGAGGGGGCCACGAGCCGACATCCACCCAAGAAACAGAGCAGTGAAATGCTGTAGGGTTTAGGGTTTAGCATTGGCCGTAACTCTGACATCCGTTCTCTTACCGTGCGCCTGCGGCCAATCGTGCCGGCACTCTCTAGGCGAGGGTTCTGGCATGGCGTTCCACCGCACCTGTGCTCGACTGGATTCGCAATAATGCTTGGAAGTCCTGCTGGAACATGGTTGTACACATTTGTAGCTATGACCCAGCTATCCGGTAATGATACGCATTATTGCGAGCCACCTGACATACCCTAGAAGTACGATTGTACTGATCACCCATCTCTCCCCAAAAAGGCCCTAAACAATTTTTGTACTCCTGGCATTCCTTGACTCAGCCCTATAAGCCCCGATGAAACCCTAAACCCCAAACCCTCAGTCCGTCTTGGAAAACTCGTCCCGCGCTCATAGCCGGAGCGATATTCGAGACTCGATACTGCAAGGACCAAGTCAGTCCGTATGTGAACCGGAGTTTCCGAAAATTAGGGGCTCTATTGAAGGGATCTATAAGGGTTCCTATAAGGGATCTATAGGATTTAAGGTTTAGGGTCTAGGGGTTCCGAAAATTAGGGGGGTACCTTATTTTGGGGCCCTCAAAATAAGGATCCTACTATTTGGGGTACTATACTAGGGTCCCCTATTTTCGGAAACTCACGGATGTGAACCCAGACACCTGAGTCTGTTCAGGGTGTAGGTTCGAGTTTGGCTTTCGGGTATAGTCGGGCTTCAGGATTTCGGGCTGAAGGTTTTTCCGGGTTTCGGGATTAGGGTTGAGGCTGTAGGGTTCATTCCTGAAACCGAAGCCCCATACCACCTCTTGACGCCCCCAAAAGCCCAAACCTCAGCAAAGCCGTAGACATTATCCCCCCAGAAACTCCTGAACGCTTTAGGCCTAGAAGCCCCCTAAACCCTAAACCGCCCTTCAGAAACAAAAGAAGACACCTAACTTCAGTGTTGGGGCTGCAGTGTTGCTCCTCTACTGGGGTTAAAGTTTGAAAGGGTTCCCACCTGATCTGTCTAGGATCTAACTCAAAACCCTAAACCCTAATCGGGCTTTGGGGGCAAAAAGGTGCCAGGGCTACAAGCTCAATGTTTCAGACTTTTGTTGGTGGTCGAAGGGCCGGAACAGACTTTGAAGGCTCAGGGTTTAGGGCTTTAGCATGTTGGGGTCTAGCGACTGGGAATATTCTAACTGGCTGTTCAAGCCCCTATATTGGAGTTAACGTATTTCTTCTTCTTTTGTCGCGAGTTCTCTGGGAGTGTCGGCCACCCATAGGCCCCATAGTACATGAAGAACCTAACACGATACCTTATATATTGTAATTATCGGTATGGCCTTTCTGCGTATAGCTCGCTTGATTACAATCACCAGAAAAGTTCGTATGTTGCAAGTCACCACGACTAGCCTACCTGCCCATACAAAGTATGAAGAAATGCGAACACAATTTGCCAAACATGTCTGGCTAGTCAAAACCATCATCCAACGAAGCATGCAGCTGATCGGGCTCCAAAACCCAATTCTAATTATTAAGGCCCCTAAACCACAGAACCCTACTACAGAGCCCCTATAGACCCCTTTAACGGTTTCACTATGCACATGCCCGCCTAGAGACTTTTGCTTGATTCCCCACGACTCCGAACAGTTTCACATCGGGCAAATCGTGCACCGGAGGCGGCATGGCCACTGTCACGGTGAGAGGATGCGCTGGGTAGGAACCTTTCAGCTTGTCTCTAATACGTCGATGCACGAACGGCATAAGATGGTCATAAACTCCCAAGGAGGCAAGTCTCATGAGGTTCTCAGTCTGCCACAAGTCTGCGCACAGCGTCCTCCAGCATTGGAACTCGTCTGCTGGAGCCCATGGCTGGCCACTCGGATCCAATTCAATCTCCGTCGCCACATCGCCACGCACGAAGAGCGCGTCGCGCGCGCTGAGGCGGTAAAGCCCGAGGCCGTGTGGCCACAGCATGGCCACCGCGGCGCTCAAAGAACAACCCGGCACGAAAGCCCCTTTGCGCTTAGTACCGCCTCGCTGTGCCTTCTTTCCAGACATGCTTCTGTTCTCGCTTTCTTGGTACTCGGGGTGGAAATCTGAAGAGACGATGATGGGGGGAGGATATGGTTCAACCTCCAGAGCAATCATCTTTGGGCTCAGAACCCGCAGGGTTTCCCGCAGAACTGCGCAGTCGTAGGAATCGATGTCGACACTAATGGCATCGACTTCCACCCGCACCTCCGAAGCATCGGAGGAAGTCTCACCACTCTTCTCTCCGTTCAAGTCTCGGCCTGGGATCATGCTCCTACTTGTCGGGTATCATGGGGAACTAAAGGTTAACCTTTTGGTTACATACCGGGACCCCCAAAGTATGTAGAATAATGGTCTTTTTATGGATATTGGGCCATTATCTTACCTACTTTGGGAGTTTAGGTAGGGACTATACTACCCAAAAAAGGTTAAAGGTTACCTACTTGACTACTAGGCTGCTTGGCACTGCCGCAGCATGGCATACCTGGGCGATGCCTGGAATCTCTTGGCGCTGGAGCTGGTGGCAGATGGATTGAACAGCTAAAGCCGGGGTGATGTAGCCGCATTCCACATGAATCCGAGCTCCGTTCTTCTTCAACAGCTTTCGTATCGAGCGGCAATTCTCGGGCACCGCTTCGAAATAAACTCCTTTCCACGGAGGCCGGCTGCTGTCTCCTGGAAATGCTGTCAACGTGTGAGCCAGAGGATCATCTATGACAGCATCTGCCGCTCCGATGTTGATCAAGACCTAGGATACCCAGTAACCTAAGAATAAAAAGGCCTCTCTTTTTGGTATTGGGTAACTTTATAAGGAACCTAGGACTAACAAAAGGGAATAAGGGTACTATCGGGCATCCTAGAAACCCTTGTCACCTGTGACTTTGCTTGGATCCTCGTGTACAATCGAAGCGGCTCTTCCTTCACAAATAACCTAGTTTCAGGGTTTCTGAAAATTAGGGGTACCTTATTTTGGGGCCCTTATAATAAGGATCCTAGTATTTGGGGTAGTTCATGGTTGGGATAGGATTAAAAATTGAATTGTTATTCCTTATTGGGTTTAAGTACCCATGACACTGTAAAATGTTACCCAGCTATGACCAAGTAACCATGCCGGCACCGCGCAGTGAGGACGGTCGGCCGTGCCAAAGCGATATCTCTGGCGAAGGCGCTCAAAGCCCTCCACATCGTACCACATATCCGCCGGTGTTGGATCCAAAAACCTAAACTGAATTTGGAACCCCAGCAAAAACTATGATTTTAGCCGCTTCTTAGGGATTATAATAACCAAAACTTAAAAAACTATTTCTAAAAAACCCTAAGAAACGAGCAAAGGTGATCCGTCAAAGGCGGCAGGAGTTTGGCAGAAGACCCAACAGAGCAGCTAAACAAGCCACTCTCCACTGCTCTCCAGCCACCTGGGTAGTTGTCAAAATTTTGGCCCCTTTTTGGATCCTTAAAGGGATCCTCTAGGGTTCCTATAGGGTTTCAAAAAGGGTACTATATGGGTAGTTGTCAAAATTATGGCCCCTTTTTGGGTACCCGAAATATCAGGTGCCGTATTATAATAAGGACCCAAAAAGGGACCCTAATTTTGACAATCACCCACCTTCGGTTGGCTTGCAAACCAAGAGAGACAAACAATCCTCTTCAAAGCCGATCTCCTGGTGCGACACGAGCCGAAAAGTGCGCTGGAGCGCGATGTCATTGCTGCATGTGTGCAAGTCTGTCAGCATGGGTTCAAGCTCCGGAGAGCTGCTACAACACTCCCGGCGGCTCTGGACATTTCCCCAGCACCGTTGCCCCATAGCGCAGCAATCAAACCAGCTACCATTCCTCCAACATGACCCTGGCGAGAAGTCTGCCAGTGCCACCGTCGTGGTCCACAGTAAACGCAGCATTGCTGAAGCAACAAACTCATCCTCCTTTTCTAGCATAAAGTCACGACTGCTAAGCTACAGACTGTGACAGGAATGCTCGGGTGGAGTGGGAGCGCTTTGATGGTTTGCTGATGACTTCAACCTTGATGGGTCTGTAGTGTAGGATCCTGATCAAGAAACCTTGGGTCCTTATTAGGGCTCTTAACATGGATCCTAATCCTAATATGTTGGGGTTACAGGGCCAGGGTTTCTTAATCCAAAGTAGCTCCTTTTGGGATTACCTCATAAGATTCTAAATATGAACCCCAGAAAGGAACTACTTTGGGGCCTTAGGGTAGTATTCCTCGTTTGGTTCTTGATGTGTTCGAGGTTCCGACTTTTGCCTGACGTCATCGTCTCCCGCCTCCTGCGATTGTTGGGATTTCTACGGCTTTCTGGTACTTCGGTTGATGATATAAATCCTGCATTACCTTAAGGACCCTAAACTATGGGAATTATGGTATATTCCTTAATATTGGTAATGCAGGATTTATATCATCAACCGTTCTGCTGCATGAATTCTTGCATTACCTGAAAGCCCTAAACCCTAAACCTGAAAGCCCGCAACCGTGGAAATCGAGTGAACTAGGTCTCTTCGAGCCGCAGCAGCTCCAACAGCCGTCCGGCGCTGCATCTGACAAACTCTACTAGGATGCCCAGTAACCTAGGAAAAAAGGGCTCCCTTTTTGGTATTGGGTAACTGTTATAAGGAACCTAGGACTACAAAAAGGGATAAGCGTACCACTGGGCATCCTAGTCTACGCCGCTTTCCACGTTCCTTTAGGGTTTAGGGGTATTCGGTTTATGGGGATGTAGGGTTTAAGGTTTAGGATAAGATCCTCAGAAATTCTCGGAAGCCTCAATCAAACGGATTGTGGGCAGCCCTAAACCCGAAACTCCAAAAATATAGGGCCTTAACAATTAGAATAGGGTCTTGCGGGTAGTAAGGAAACCCCTAAGTAGAATAGGTAATTATTTAGACCCCCCCCCCAACAGTAAACCCGAAAGTCCAATACGCTGCCATACCGACTCCCAGAGCAAAAGGAATTCTGCCTGCCTGGGCTGACAGAACTCACTCTGACTGCATAGGCACTTTCTGTGAAAAATCAAGCGGAACATCCCTAAAGCATATGTACATATATATATACACACATATATCTATATATATATATATGTGTGTGTGTGTGTGTGTGTGTGTCCATCCCTGTTTCGAAGGGTAGGTAAATCTGAGTCGATTGAGCAGGGGGGCAAGGGCTCCAGTGATCAGCCTTGCCCAACGAAGCCAAATCACTGGAGTGGATGCAGTGGTTGATCACCACTGTGTACCTGCTTTCGGATTAGCCAGTGGGCCCCCTGAGGCACTGGAGTAACCAACACTAGAGTGACAGCTTCATGTTAGCCACTGTCGAGTTTCCTGCATGGTTGCTGCAGTCTGATCATTCAGGTGTGACTCAGAGCTGTGTTTGAGTGAGGGCTTGCTTCGGTCAGTTTCTTGCTCAGTTCCTGTTCAAGACTGCATGTTCTGAATTTTTCGTGCAGCCTCTGACTTTCCCTGACGGCTGCTGACTTCCCCTGACAGTATGAACCGACAGATCAGACCTGCGACACGATGTGTCAAGTGTGCTTCACAACGGCATTCCCTATGGGCGCCGTGTCTCTCAGAGGTAGCTCTGGCGTTGACTTTCCCGATTGACTGTATAAGCATTGGATGACTTTCCCTGATTCTATATCCGTGCTTGCAAGCTGACTTTCTCAGTGAGTCTTTACCAAATGCCTGTACCGAAACCTGAATGCTGACTTTCCCACTGACTTTCTATGATCTGATCGACTTTCCCGAATCTGACTTTACCGCTGACTTGTCGCAGGTCTTCGGCTACAAGTTGAGTACATGAGCTGTACTTTTGGGTAGTTGCTGATCAGTTTGCCATGGATGCCTCAGGAAAGAGACGCAGTACCCGCACATCAATTCCCCCCCCTCCTCCCCCACCTCTCCCTCCACCCTCCTCCTCCCCCCTTCCCCCTTTGCCCCCCCCTCCCCTCCCCGCTTCTGCCCCTCCCCCCTCCCGTGGTACCACGGCGAAGTGGATTCCACCCCCCCCTCCCCTTCCCCCTCCCGCCTTCCCTCCCCCACCCCCCACTCATGCAGTTTGCCCGGCGCCTGCTCCATCTTCTTCTTTGCCGATCCCTTCTGCATCCAATGTTGGTTTGGGAACAGCAGATGTAGCTCCTACCTTGATTGCTGCACGTGCTGTAAATGATCGGCCTGTTCCACAGCAAGAGGTTCCACCAGCAATCACTCTTCATGCAGATGGCGCAGGTTTCCGGTTGTCGTTTCGTTCGGTGGCTGATTTTGCTGAATACTCAGCGATCATGTCGGCAAACTTGACACATGTCCGAGGCCACAGAGATGTGTATGCTGGCCTTAACAATTTGCTCGACATTCAGCAGTCTGTTGTTTCTCAACAGAATCAGTCAACAGCATCTGGTCAGAGCCAGCAGTCAGCCCTCACATATCAAACGGATGACTCATCCCAGCCATCAAAGCGACTTCGGCAAGTTCATGGAAGCGGAGTTTCTCTTGTTGCAGATCCTAACAGCATTCGACTTCGTGCAATTTGTGATCAGATTCCTGGTACTCATGCAGATCGTGTAGGGTGGCAGCTCAGTGCGGACCAGACTTACGTCTTTCGAGTTAAACCCTTGCAAGACTCGTATGAGCATTTTGAAAATCGATCTCTTATCAAAGGGCATGTGGAAGTTGAGTGGGAGCAAGATTCAAACTTCTTCGTGATTCCTGAACTTCGTGGGTTGGAAGTGCGCGATGAAGAAGCGAAGCTGATACGTGTGTACTCAGCTAGCTTCAATTGGGTCGCATTAAACCCCATGTTTACTGCTCTACGTCACTTGATCAGTTCCAGCCCTGGCCGTATGAAATCGGCATGTGAGATTTCGAGAAAGATACAGGCCAATCTTGAGTTGCAGGTTCCCAGCTCTTTGATGCAAAGCACTGCGGACTATCTGATCAGCCTGTTAGGTCTTCCTTCCCATTCTGTCAGTTCGACGGCATTGAAGTATGTCTCTCAGGCAATTGCAGCAGCTGACCAAGCTGCAAACATTCACTCTGTGGAGCTTCGTTCTTTGTCGAGTTCGTGCAAGTGCTTGAGCATCCACTTCACCCACTTTGAGAGGACCATGATCAGGTCGCATACTTCTGCAGCAGGGATTGCTCGTTCGCCTGTTGCACACAACACAACAGTGGCAGGGGCTGCATCTATCCTCCTTGAGGGAACGATCCGACCATCGTATTGGGATGCTAGTGACAGCAAGTGGTCCCCACCAGTTTCCTTCTATGCTAGGGCTCACACTTCAGATGCAGAACAAGCACAAGAGGCAGCGTCCAAGTACGGTGGCATTCTGAGTGAGCGTCCGGTGTGCATTTTCGGATCTGCATTTAATCGTCAAGGGTCCCTCACGCCTCCCCACTCAAGGATCCCCATGGGAGGAGTTGAGGGTGATCATTCCTGCAGTTACATTCGTGACGTTGCCCGTGCCAAAGATGGCAGATGGGTCTTTCGCTCTTCATGTTTCATCCCGGAAGCGCTTCTTGTCTTTTGGAGGGTCTGAGTGCAGCATGCTGCTTCGACCAGCCACGTTCTCAAGTCTCTTCCGTTGTCAATTGCTTTGTACGCATACAAGTGTCGAAAACATGCCAGTTAAGATTGTGAGATGTGCCAGCAAGAGATATGCAAGTGTGCTGCAAGTGAAGTGTCAGCGGTAGTGCAAGGGTGTGCGTCAGATGTGCAAGAGAGGAGCAAGTGTGGTGCAAGAGTTGCGCAAGCGATGTGCAAGTGCTGCAGTTTGGGAACAACTTGAGCAGGTTTGTTCAACTACGGAGCCTTTTGATTCGAAGTGTCCTTAGCGATCCCGTGGACTTAGCTTTGTCGATAGTTCTGAAACCATGGCATGGAATGGACAGTGGGACACCAACACAGGGTACGGGAGATCCCAACAATCGTGGGGTCAGCATCGCTATCAGCCGTATAGCTCGGGAAGTTGGAATGATCCCAACCTCTCCAATTCTGCCCCTGCTAGTCAGCCACCTCCCCTACCTCCGCCTCCACTTTCTTCGGCACCTTCATCATCGCCGTCTACTCCCATGCCACTTCATCAAGGTCCTGGTCTTGCTCCTGCACTACCGAATGGATGGGCGTCAGATCGTGATCATTATGACTCAACGGTGCTTCATGGGTTGTCTTTTCGTAAGTACATCGAAGCCACCCCGTGGTCGCGAAAGAAAGGGATCGCAGGAAAAGATCCACTCAGCATTCCTGTTCAGGAATTCCTGTTTCATGGAGTTTCAGATTGGCGTCTTCGAGCATTAAGTCATGGCAAGTTTTTCAGTGTTGTGCCAGTTGCTACAGTTGCTGAAGCAGTGTTCATGTCGCAAGTGACGAAGAACCTTCGAGATCGCAAAGTTGACATCGATGCAGTTGCTACGCAACTTTTTCAGGCCGCTAATCCATCTACAATCATTCCCAACAAGAACACGGATTGTGCAGTCCTGTTTCAGCCGCTGGTTGACAAGATCGTTCAGCTCATGTTTGACAACATGCCGGTGCCCACAGGCGTTGACCAATCTCAGAAGTTCCTTCAAGTTTCGGAAGAGCTCAATCGCCGTCGTGAACAGTTGCAAGCCGCAGGACTTCCCGTTACCCCCACGAAATCCGCTTCGAAAACACAGCTCCCGGTTGCTTCGCAATCTAGTGCTCCGTGTCTACAATCCGGGACACCACCGAAGACTTGGGAGAGTGACCTCAAGAGTAAGATCGACAGTGTTCCTGCTGAAACCTTGAACGATCACAAAGCCCGACTAAAGGGATCAGGAGAGGGGGACGTCGACAAGTGGATCCAGAGCTTCAAACGACCCCTAGGCAAGCGTTTTGCAGAATTTCAAGAGCACATTGTGTCTGTCTCCAAGCTTGTGCAGATCAACTATGGAGGCAAGGAGAAAGCCAAACTGCAAGAACTTGCAGTCAAATTCAGGATCTCGGCGACTTTTGCATCTAGGATGGGCATCAAGAGTCTCTCTACGTGCATTGCAGCGGCAGCTTTTCAAGTTGTCTGAATTGCACACAGCCTTGCTTCCAAACAATTCTCCGCAAAGGAGATTCGGTCAGCTCATGTTCTTATTACAGAGATTGGCAAGTTCATGTCGTTTGTGCTTCAATTCATTCCGCATGTGGACAAAGTGATGGCCATTTGGTTGCAAGGTTTTTGTCATCTGATTCTACTGTTCCATTACTCCAGGGGTACTTCGCCAGAACAACGGCTGCTTGAAAAATTGCGCAAAGCTGGAGTTACGCCGTCTGAGTACACGTTCACACGGTTTCAGAGTCCTTGTGCAGTTTATTTGAAAGCTCCCGTGTCTTGGAGTACGCGTTCATCGTTCAAGCAAAGAGACCGATGGATGTATGTGGGAAGTACCTCAATTACTATTTCGAAGCGTGAATTCAACCGTCAGTCCAAACTCAAGCAAGTTCTCCGTGAGCAATATGTTCAAGTTGAACCGGCCATTCGTATTTGGGCTTCGCTGGGCAGTTATTTCGACTTTTCTACACTTTGTCTGTCTGTTCATGATGACTACAAACAAGCTTGGGTGCAAGAGCATGTCCTTATTGATCGGTGGCAGCCCAGATTCAATTCACCGTTCATTGACCGCTTCTTCATTAAGTCAGCATTGGGATTCAAGAGACTCAGGCCACGTCCATCTCTTAAGAATGTTTCATTGTTTTCCAGACTTTGGGCAAAAGTTCGAAGACGTGCCGCTTCAACAAGTACTCCGACTCGATGTTTGATGGACAAAAGCCAAGCGTGGTCGCTCCTGTACGATTTGGCGTCGCTGACCTCGGCATCTTTCTCTGCTGCAAAAATTGTCAGATCTGCCAAAGTCTCGACGTTAGAGTTGTACGCGATGTTCCGGATGGCCAAGATCATGGAGCAACCTTTCAGATCTAGAGTGGTACAGCTGCTCAAATCTGCGTTGCAGTTTCGTAACTGCTCTGTACCCCGACACAACAAGTCAGTCACTTTACCGTTTCTGTCTCATCCTTCTTTTGCTGCCCATGTCTCATCTTTTCTGTCTCATACCATTCAGCAGTTCAAAGGCATTTGCATCCCGTTTCACCTCCCCTCTAAGACGCCGAGAGAGTCTGCTCCCCAATCGCTGGGCTCCATTCTTCATAATCACTTTGAGTGGGAGAAGAAGCTTGCTGAGATAACAGTTGATCAACTTCCATGCAGATGCCATCAATTTCAGCAGCAGCACCCCAATGTGGACTTGGTGGATGGACATGTGGCTACTGGACTTGAGACGTTGTCATTTCGCCAACCTGTTCTTAGAGAACTTGCTCAGGCCAACTCAAAATCCCTTATCTTTCCATCAAAAGCCAAGTACATCAAGGAGGCGACCTCCGCGTACAAGGGTTGGTGCAAGACACATTTTATTCCTTTGCATACTCTACCCATGTGGCAGCAGTTCATTCATTCTGAGTGGCATCTTCACCTTCGCCATACGTGCTTATGTCCGAAATTCCAGGAAAGTCATGCGTTGCAGCTCAAAGACATCGTTTGTACAGATTGGGTAATTCACCTTGCTGATCACGAATCAACTCATCTTATGGTCTTTTGCCCTAGATTCTATTTCCAATCCTGCCATCGAGTATGGTCAGATGTCAAGGTGTTCAGCCCTATGCCGATGTCCGTATCGTCAGCGAAGCTTTTTCTTTGTGCGCACATCCCGTCTTCACTGGTTCGCAAGTACCCTTGGGGATTCAAGTTGGATGCCAATGAGCCTGTGGGACAGATTTTTCTCAAACGCAAAAAGGCCCTTCAAATCAGGGCGAACCATCATCAGCTACAAGAATACAGCCTTGGGCCCTATTCTTAGGGCAGCAGCGATTTGCATTGACCAAATGGTCAACACAGTATGGCCTGGTTCGTTGTCACGCAGTGTCCCACAGATTTGGCATCAAATTCACCAGGTATTCAGGCAGTGTTCGTTGGAAGTTGAACTCGAACTGCTCAATGACGATCTGGTCGGGTTCTTTAACTCAGTGCCTCAAAGTCGTATTCTGGAAGCAGTGGAGATGTTGGTCCGTATGTTCACTGCAAGGCACCCTGATGTCAAATTGTCAGTGTGCATTAACGAGAAGAGCAAACATTTTCGTTCCATTCATGGGAAGATTTCCAATATACGTCGGCACTTCGATTGGAAGACCATTGATCCACTCGACTTGGTCACCATTGTTCGTCTCAGCTTCGAATGCGGCTTGTTTGTGGCGTTGAATCGAGTGTGGAAGCAAGTTGATGGCACGTCCATAGGTAACCAAATCAGCCCAGTCCTCTCTTCCCTTCCAGTGGTGATGACTGAGCTCGGTTGGGCAGCAATGTTTCCGCAGATCTCGAGTTTCCCTTCTACTTTTCTTGCAAGATATGTGGACAATAGACTGGTGATTGCACCCACCGAAGTGCATAAAACTGTGCCTTTTCAAGTCTTCAGCCAAGAAACCTTTTATGGTTCTCCGATTGTTCTTGAAGCTGTCGGTGATGGTCACTTTTTGGGATTTGATATTGATGTCCGAAACCGAACCATTTACTATCTCCAGCCCAAGTTCCTTTGGCAAGTTCGACATCCCATGAGTGCAGGCAGCGATCGATTGCTGGTGTCAGGTGCGAAGTCGAGAATCTCTCTCATCCGTAAGTACACTTGGCCAACGTGCCAAGCAGAAGTAGCTGTTCATACATTTGTACGGTGGTTAGCGAACCTTGGTTATCCATTTCGCTTGTGTGAAGCTTTGATGAAACGGTAAAAGCGGTCTGTTATCAGTTGACAGCGGACGTGCATGCAACATGTCTTGATCTGACCTCGCCATGTGTGAGAGACTTGCAAATGTTAGCATCGCAGTGTTTTTGGCTAAGAGACGAGATCATCTGTGCAAGCAAGCATGCCGACGGTGCCACCTTCGGATCCTAGCATCGATGAGTTCTTGAGAACGCTCACTCATTCAGCGCGTGTGAGATTGCTCAACTTTGTATCACGACCTCAACTTCGTCAAGCTCTTGTACTTCAATTGACAGCTTTTGTGCGTGACGGGACAGAAAGAATGCTGCAGCAAGAGTTGCGTCGTTTGGATGAGAGGGATAGAGCAAACCTACGTGAAGAACGTCCTAGCAGTAGCGGAGCTTCAGGATCACGTTCGTCCAGTGCAATTGCAGATCCCACCCCTATGCACCTCCACCCTCTCTGCCAGCAACGAGGAGTACGCCGAGTGCAGGGAGCGACAACCCATCGTCCAGTTCCGCACCTCCCCCCCTCCCTCCCCCTGGCCCTCCTCCTCTCCCCCCCCCTCCCCTCCCTCCCCCTCTTCCCCCTCCCATTTTCCCCCCGCCCAGTGCCAGTGCTCCCGTCTCACCACCAGCAAGCTTGGGGCATCGTGTGTCTGAACCTCCTTTGGTGTCCAGTACCGCTTCGTCGTCGGCTGCACCTACATCTTCAGCTACGTCAGGTACTCCGATTAGATCCAAACCCATGCCTACCAGAAGGCGTGAATCACGCCGATTTCGACGCAGTCAATCGTCTGATCTTAGCTGAGTATGCCCGAAGTGACAGGACTTCACTTGTATCTGTGACGCATGCGAGTGCTGAAGTGAGGAAAGAATGTGCATTGGATGCAAGTGCTGTGAGTACTTTTTCATTAATGTTGTAGTGCATACCAGAACAGTGTTGCAGCACCCTGCTCAAGTCTCGTTCCATTGCACTAATGTCGAGCAACTCAGCGTGCGATCCGTTGGCACCTCTTCAACGCTGGATTTCCTACACACAACAGGAGCTGATCACAATCAGAGGTGAATTCCGTCACTTTCGTGAAGAAGCCTTATCCGTCCAGAAGATCCAACAAGCCCAACTCGACGTGCTCACCACACAAATCAGGGACACTGAGACTCAGGTGGCGGAAGTCATGTCCGCCAGCACAGAACTGTTTCAGAAACTTCAGAAGACCAACGAAGTGGTGGGCAACTTGCTGACGGATTTGCATTCTCTTCAATCTGTGACTACTCATTGTGTTAATTCTCTTCAACTACAAGAAACAACAGAGTTGCCCCCAACGCTCCCAGCAGAGATTGAAGTCTCAGAGTGAAACGTGAGCAGTTGCAAACAAGCGTCTGTGCGCCAGTGTCACTGCAAGGGTGTTGCAAGGGATGTGCAAGGGACGTGCAAGTGACGTGCAAGGGATGTGCAAGGGACGTGCAAGTGACGTGCAAGTGATGTGCAAGGGTGATGCAAGCGATCTGCGGGCACCATGTGTTGTGAGCATCTGCAGACATTGTCCTGCCTCATGCCCTCAAGGTTCCCTGTAGTGCAAGACAGATTCATACCGTATAAGTAGCTTTTCATCATGTCGGTGTCCAGTTTCGAGAGCGATGTTGCCTCTGTATCGGACGTGCACTCTTCCGACTTCTCGTCAGACCTTGCAGTATCGGACCAAGAACGTGATCGACGTGCAGATGTGGCATCAGGTGTTCCTTTGGCCAGTGATCCGGATTCGGCTGATTTTGATCTTGATCATGAGAGCATTAATGCGTCTTCATCCATTGACCGACAGTCTGCGTCTTCGTCCTCTGGTCGATTAGTTCATGCCCCAAAGCCGAAGCAGTCAGTTGCAGAGCACACCAACATGTTGCAGACGGACCCACCGCGGAAACGCAAACTTCGTATGATCGATGAAGGGCCTGACGGTGTGCGCATCAAGATTCGTCCTGCACCCAGTACCCAATTTCGCCGCAGAATGGAAGGCACGAGAGTGCTTGGTGACGATTTCTACATTCACAACAGAGCTCAGTTCATTCTCGATTTCTTGAGACAGCATGGCCAACGCATTGCCAAAGAAAAGCAAGGCCCTAGGAAGCGTTTTTCGTCTACTTTGAAACTTGTGCAGTACGTTCTTGACCGAAAGTGAGAGATTGCACAAAGAAAGTGAAAGAAACTAAAGAGTGCGCGTTTGCAGTGCTGTGCATTATCAGCTTTCTGCATGAACCGTCTTGAGTTGCAGCATTTGGCATCCAGTGAAACTGTGTAGGTTGCCCAACATGAAGCGCAAGGCCCGCGAAGCCAATCTGCCTTGGAGCACGAGCCGCGACTACATTTTTCGGATGTGGGTTCGTGTATGCAGTCGGGCAACCGGACACGAGACTATTACTCTCCACATCCAGTTATCAATCAACGATTCCATCAACGTTGCCAAATACCTTGTCGCGATGCAGCTCTGGGAGAAGTTCGGCTGGTGGCCTAGGTTACACACCTTCCAGCTTGTACAAAACTTTCGCCATCTTCGGTTTACGGAACCTGTAACGACTGCTCAAACCCTCGAACCAGTCGATTTCGTTGTGACGGTATAAAAAGAGACCACCTCTGTGTCAAGTCAAGAGCAGTGACGAGCAAGGGACGTGCAAGCGGATTGCAAGTGATATGCAAGGGATGTGCGAGGTTCGTGCAAGTGCAGTGCAAGAAATGTGCAGAGTAACATGTCAGAGACGTGCAAGTGCTGAGGTGTTGTGAGCTGCTTTCATCAGACATGCAACAGAGTTTTGTTTCAAGCACTCTGAAAATTGTGTAGACCCCGAACAACATGGATTGGGCCGCTTCTGACGTGCTCGAGAACATCTTGATGTACGTGTTGCCGATCAGAGCCAGAATCACATTCATTACTCGCCTCGATCAAAATGATGACCCAGAAGAGGCACAACCCATAACCGACACCATGGTGGCGTACACGTTCCTGCGACGTGGGATACAGGAGTTTCGGCTGTCCTCCTCGGTTGAGTTCACCATGGGCTTTCAGTCTTTGCATGCCACCATCCGTTTTGTACAAATCAATGCCGTGGCTTGCACCATGTTGAGCAGCCCGTCAAAAAGGTGGATGAGAGCTGTCGTAGACCTAGTACAGGAGCGTTTGCGAGTGAGTATTGTGTCACTGGCCAACGTTGCGTACCAAACTGCAACTCAGTGTTGCATGTACTTCGATGCTGATGCGGAAGAAGCAGAAGTCGAATTGCACTTAGTGCACAGACTGCGCTTCCTGAAGTTTCGTAGCCCATTTTCCTAGGTCTCTTGAGCATAAGACTTTCCCATAAAAAATCAGGGAAAAAACAGCGCGCAAAGACTACATTGCAAGGTGAGTGCGCATTGTCATGCAAGTGCTGTGCAAGCGATTGAACGGATGCAATGAGCCCGGTCGGGCCTGTGTGTGTCCATCCCTGTTTCGAAGGGTAGGTAGATCTGAGTCGATTGAGCAGGGGGGCAAGGGCTCCAGTGATCAGCCTTGCCCAACGAAGCCAAATCACTGGAGTGGATGCAGTGGTTGATCACCACTGTGTACCTGCTTTCGGATTAGCCAGTGGGCCCCCTGAGGCACTGGAGTAACCAACACTAGAGTGACAGCTTCATGTTTGCCACTGTCGAGTTTCCTGCATGGTTGCTGCAGTCTGATCATTCAGGTGTGACTCAGAGCTGTGTTTGAGTGAGGGCTTGCTTCGGTCAGTTTCTTGCTCAGTTCCTGTTCAAGACTGCATGTTCTGAATTTTTCGTGCAGCCTCTGACTTTCCCTGACGGCTGCTGACTTCCCCTGACAGTATGAACCGACAGATCAGACCTGCGACACGATGTGTCAAGTGTGTGTGTGTGTGTGAGTGTGCGTGTCTATCCATCTCTCTGCAATATATAAGTATGTATATATATATACACATAATTATACATATATATATATGTACACATATGTATATAAGTATATCCGAGCTATTAAGCCCTCCACTTCAGCGCTCAGGCGCATGGTCCCTCCCTCCCGTGCCTCCTGCTCAGAGGCCGAGGATGGCGCAGCGAGGTTTGGCCTGGCAATACAGGGAACTCCAGAAAGTTGGAATATGGTTTCAGGGTAGGATACCCTATAATTTACCATAAAGGGTTTAGGATAATCATATTCCAACTTTCTGGCTTTTACTTTAAAGGGGCGGCCCATCTCCTCCTCTCTTTTAGGGGTTCAGGGGTTATAGGCGTTGCCTGCCTTAACCCGGAAGAACCTACCCTTTAAGGACTTATATAAGGAAACCATAATAAGGAACCTCAAAAAGGTAGGTTCTTCAGGGTTAAGGTAGGGTTTAGGATTTAGGGTTAGGGCTTCGGGAGCTCCTTTTTAAGGACCTCTTCCCGGTTTAGGGTTGAGAGCTTCCTGTAACATCATCTTGCTCTTCCCTCCTTCCTAGCTCATGGTTGGGATAGGTTTCATAAATGTAATCGTTTATTCCTTATTGGGTTTAAGTACCCATAAAACGTAAAATGTTACCCAACTATGACAAAGCTTCCTCATCGCCATGATCTCCATCACCGTCATACTTGTTGCATACCACTAGTGTCACAGCGGAATCAGCTATTCGTACCGCAGCAGTACTCGAAATATCTCTGTCTTCCCAAGGATATGAGCACTTGGGGGAAGTTGAAGCATCTTCAAATCCGCGAGGTCGAAGACGTGGGGCTGATGATTTACGGGTACAGGGTTCGGGGTTTGGGCTTTAGTAGCTTAGATAGGATTAGCAACAACAGCAAACTATAATGATGGCAATGACCATAACAAGTCAACATAATTGTCATAGTAGTATTTAGGATGCAGGAATCTTGGATTCGCAACACTGCAGCACAACCACGGAACCCAAAGCACCGTCAGGCATTCTAGGTTTCACATCGCAAGGATTTGTAGTCCGTGGAATGGTTTTGGGCAAATGAGATTTCCGCTTTCAAGTCATGCCTACATGCACAACCGATTGTACTTCCAACCTGACCCAGCTCAGCTAAGCAACACGACATGTGCAGGGAACGAAACTTCACCCAACCCTATCCAGGTTGTACCATTTGTTCAAACACTGTACGCCTGGAGGATCTCATGCTTGAGAGCGTGGGGTTACGAGTGGTTAAGGCCAGGCTTGAGGTGGGTTCTTTGCTATCGCTGAACCAAACGAAAGCTTTCCTAAGGTGCCCCTGGGGCCACAAGAAAATCAACGCCTTCATCATTGTCTTCGGCTCTTACACCAGCCTAAACTCTAAACTTCCTGAACCTACTTCTATCCAAGCGGCAACATTTGCTGCTCCCTGCTCGATTCAGGACCTATCGCAGGATCTGCTTTAGGGGTTTGGGGGTCTGGGGTTTAGGAACTTTTTTTGGAATAATGTGACCTGTTTGTGACTATCCAACTAGATGGCTAGTTGATTAGTTAGGCCTGTATATTGAACACCATTAAACTCGACCTAGGCCCTATGGATTCAGGAATGGGGAGAGCGGTCGCTTAAACACAAATCCTAAAGTTGTTAATTGTCTACAAAGGTCGTTGAAATTGGAGTAAGTAGGTTTTTTTTGGGGGGGTATGTTCTAATACTATAATCAGGTCATACTTCTAGCATGAGTGCCGATGGGGTCCTGTCTGGCCATCTTGTACGCATGGGCGATCGTCGCTGCTGGGAGTCGAAAGATGTTCCTAAACCCAGATCCTACCTCGACACTATATCGCCTACCTTTCTAAGGACTTGGAGAAGGAAACCACGAAGTCCCCGCACGCAGTAAGTCATCTTACCTGCTACAGAGAGAGAGAGAGAGAGAGAGAGAGAGAGAGAGAGAGAGAGAGAGAGAGAGAGAGAGAGAGAGAGAGAGAGAGAGAGAGAGAGAGAGAGAGAGAGAGAGAGAGAGAGAGAGAGAGAGAGAGAGAGAGAGAGAAGAGAGAGAGAGAGAGAGAGAGAGAGCTAGATGTATATATGTGTATATATATATATGTATTATATGTAAATACTGTATATACATGTGTATATATATATATGCGTATGTATGGTATGTAGTTATGTTTTTATGTATGTATGTATGTATGTATGTATGCAAATATATATATATATATATATATATATATATATATATATATACATACATATATATATATATATATAATATACATACATACATACATGTTATACTCTAAAGCCCATGCCCAACTGAAACCCACTGGCTTACTAAAGAAACTCGGGTCCAGGCGTGTCTCGTCAAGTTGTAGATTTGGGGGGTTCCGAAAATTCGGGGACCTTAATATAGTACCTACCCCAAATAGTAGCCTCCTCATAAGAAGGACCCCCAAATACGAAAATAGGGGACCCTAATACAGTACCCCAAATAGTTTTATTCTTATTACAAGGACCCCCCAAATACGAAAATAGGGGGCCCTAACAAAGTACCCTAAATAGTAGGCTCCTTATCAAAAGAACCCCAAAATAAGGTACCCCTTAATTTCGGAAACTCCCATTTTGGAATCTCGGATTCTGGTCTCTACACGGTTTAGGGTCCAGGGTTTTGGGTTTAGAGTTTGGGGTTTAGGGTTTGGGGTTTAAGGTTTAGGGTCTGCACCTCAAGCCGTGAATAATTGCCTGAAGACCCTCTCAACATGGTTGCAGTCCTCAATCAGCATTGTAAGTCATTAAATACAAGATTCTTGACGAGAGTTAGCTCTGAGCCACTCCGGAAAATTCGCTAGAAGCCCGCCATACAGAAGAAGCAACAAGAAAATGCTACTTCTAACAACCAGCCTCCGGAGATCCAAAACCCCCAGAAGCCCTTAATTGAAAACCCATATGGGCGTTTCCGAACACAGGGGACCCTACTATAATATAGTAACCTAAATAGTAGGATCCTTGTTATAAGGACCCCAAAATAAGGAAGCGCGAATTTTCGGAATCTCCCATATAGGCCCCTACTAAAACCTGCACGTGCAACCCTACTTTGTTCAGATAGACTGCACATCTGATCCCTGTAGAACCCGTGATTGAGCCAGAAAGACCCCGTAAAGCCCTGTACCACCCTATCTATCCCACATCAACACCCTAGGAAATCTTGTTCGCAACCCTAAGCCTTAAGGACCTAAACCTTAAACACTAACATGGCTCGGAAAGCTCAACCCCAAAGCATAAGCCCCCAGACCCTCCAAAATCCCTTAAGGAATATACCTTAAATCATATTAGGGATCCTATTATAATTTAAGGTATATTCCTTAACGGCTCGGAAAGGTCTAGGGACCTGCTTCGGGGATGTGCGTCGGGCTCACGCGGGCGCGGCAGGGCGTGGGAAGCGGCTGAGATGCAAAGCTCCGAGGGGGCGTCTCGGGGTCCTCCTGGCGGGAAGGAATTAGGGCTTAGGCGGCTTAGGGAAGGGTTTAGGGGATTATAAGCTTAAAGGGTGTAGGGTTTTTGGGGGTTGGGGATTTGGGGCTTACTGGGTGCAAGGTTTATGGGGTTTAGGGGTTCCGTAGACCCCAAACCTTTAAATGTCTTAAACTATGGAGGGATGCATATGGGGTATTTCCTGAAACCTAAAGCCCAAATTACCTTAGCAATGGAGGGATGCTTAATGCAGGTGCAGTCCTCACTTAGCTCACTTTGAAGTCAAGGGGTTGAGGCTTAGGGCATTTAAGGCTTATATAAGTAGAAGCCAGACACTTGGGAGACGCTCTCTTCTTGTGTCCCAGAAGTAATTGAAGGCCAAAAAACATCAAGGTCTTGATAAAGCTTAGAATGGGGCTTGTGGGTGTCTTACAATGGTACTTTCTAGAGGCCATTAACGGGCTAATACTTCTCATTATTTGGGCTGCTATGCACTTCATCTTGATCCCACTTGCAGAAAGTTTTCAGAGGTTGTGTTATATGAGCTTTGCAAAATGACGGACCTTCACAAAGATCCTGAGTGGCAGGATCATTCCGGTAGAAACACAGAAAAATCACGAAAAGGAAGCTACTGCCTAAAGTCGGTGCCATGCGTTCCATATGAAATATCATGAGTTTGAAGAAAGGAATATACGCCAATTAAAAGGTTAGAACTATTTTTACAACTTCTGAAAATAGGTGAGGGGGTAGCGTCCTGAATTTGTCAGACCTCTTTAGGCTAAGGTAAAAGCCAGAAAGTTGGAATATGATTATCCTAAACGCTTTATGGTAAGTTATAGGGTATCCTACCCTGAAACCATATTCCAACTTTCTGGAGTTCCCTTTACTGTATGGTACGGCTGTCAGGCCTGGCTTTTTTGTTAGGTCGAGGGCCGAATCCTAAGTAAGGCTTGGACGGCCCCTATTCCCAGACCTGAATTTAGAGGATCATGGGACTCAGTACCTGGGGTTGTAAGTAAGGTAACTATACTTATAACTACTTATAACCCCAACTAAGGTACTTATAACCCTACTTACTAAGTCCCATGATCCCCATTATAGATCCCTTATCAGATCCCTTTAAGGAACCCCATTATAGAACCCTATAGTACCCTAAAAAGAGACCCTAAACCTTACTTACTAAGTCCCATGATCCTCCAAGAAAGCCTGAAGAAAGGCACGCCTTGAACCCAAAGCCCCTCAACCCGCTCAGTCAGTTTCAGCTCTACTGAGAGGAACCCCTTAAGCCCTTCTAAAATTCTACGAACGGGGGGGTGCCATAAAGGAACCCCTAAAGGAACCCTTAAATCACCCCTTAAAGGAACCCTTAAAAGAGCCTTTAAAGCAACCCTTGAAGGAAAACATAATCTATTCTGAGGCTAAACCCTTCACCCTTCAACCCAGTCTTCCCGGAAAAGCAAAGGCCAAGTCCCTAATCCTGAGAGCCTGAAGTTAATGTTTGTACGGGGCTGATAGGGTTACTGAAGTTCCTACAGCCTACAGTAGACCCCCGCAGCCCTAAAGTCTGAACCCTTGACCCTAAACCTGTTGAGCCCTAGACTTTGGCCCTAAGCCCCTGAAATCCTTTTCAAGAACCCCCTTAACCCTGAGCTCTTCAAATCCCTTATATTAACCCGAAGACCCGCTGCACAAGCTCTTCACCCTAAATCCCTTACTTACATAAACCCTGAAGAAGCCCCGATATGGGCAGTTTTCTACTTAAGGGTCCCTTGTTCGGTCCGCAAACAGAATACGGCAACCTTATAAAAAAGCGTCCCAAAAGGGTCCCCTAATTTGGGGAACTACCCCTAAACCCTAAACCCTAAACCTAAACCCTAAACCCTGAACCCTAAACCCTAAACCCTAAACCTAAACCCTAAACCCTGAACCCTGAACCCTAAACCCTGAACCCTAAACCCTCAACCCTAAACCCTGCTCATCGGCTCCCCGTGGCTCTCGTGGCGGAGATCGGCCTGAAGGTCGGCTTCAGCAGCCTGGAACAAGGTGATGGCGGCTTGTTTTCATGACGGGGGGGTGCCATAAAGGAACCCCTAAAGGAACCCTTAAATCACCCCTTAAAGGAACCCTTAAAAGAGCCTTTAAAGCAACCCTTGAAGGAAAACATAATCTATTCTGAGATACAGTGTGTTCGGCTTCTGGCGGCGCGGACACAGCTGCCTAGTTGCGCAAGCTGCTGCAGATATTCAACCCGAACCAACCGGATCTCGGTATCCACAAAAACCTGAAACTTACCAGTCATTGCAGCTTGCCCAGCAATGGCTTTCAATGCCTTTCACGCTTCCCAGTGACCTTTGATGAGACGTTTGTCCGGGCAATCACACGTGACAAGCCAGCACGAGGAAAGGCATGCACATCATTATATAGAGGCCTTAATGATCAGAATGGCTTTTTTGGGCCCCACTACACCACATCTATGAGAAGGAACCCTCAACATAGTATAGGCAATTCTTTAGGGCCCTATATATGGGTAGTTGTCAAAATTATGGTCCCTTTTTGGTACCCTAAATATTAGGTGCCGTTGTATATTAAGGACCCAAAAGAGGACCAGAATTTTGACAACCACCCATATTAGTCTCCAAAAGAGATGGGCCGACGTCCCTTGAACAGCATGTCATGACAGGGTGTCGAACCCCCGTACGACTTCCCGAAAATGTCTCTGCACGAAGAAGCCCTAAACCCTACACCCCAACCCTAACAAAGGGGCCTTAATTCTTATGTACAATGATAACAGAAACCCCTAAGATAGTATTGGTAGTTGTAATTTATGCCTCTGTAGTAAACGCCAAACCCTTGCTTTCAGAGTCGAACACGGAACCCAAAACCCCAAATCCCAGCTTCCCAGTCCTCCCAGAGATCCACCATCTGCACAGGCATGTCTTCTGCTTCCTGGGGCAAAACAACATTAACATACCATGAACGAATGACCTCGTATGAAACACCACATCCAAACACCCGACAGAAACTAATATAGGTGCCTTCATAATTAGAATAGGGGGGTTTTGGGGTCCAGTATACTATACTTATAGTCAGAAACCCCTCAAAACAGTATAGGTAGTTATTAAGGCCCCTATAGAACGTCTGGGCCATGAAGTCAGAAAACCGAAAGTCTCGAAACACCCCCATGGTTCTTCCGAAATTAGGATGAAGACTTTGATGGACTGTACGGTTTAGGGCTTAAGGTTTAGGGTTTTACAGGGGTTTCGAGGCTGTCAGAGAATGACTGCGGCCTTTGGATTGGGGCGTTGTGGGGCTCGTTGATTTTTCTGTTTGGGGCGGGCTCTGCTTTACTCCCCGGTGTTCGAGGGTGCCTACTTCTCAAAATCACGGGCACTACCCCTCAGACCACGTACACCAAGCATTCTGGATCTCCAGGGGATCCCTTACAGGGACCTTTTGTAACGCCGCAAAGCGACCCTTAAAGGACCTCCTGTACAACCCCTCTCCAGAGGAACCCTAAAAGGACCTCCTATCGAACCGCTTGGGATCCCAATCCTGGCTCCCTACTATAAGGGGCCTTAGTAACTGGAATAGGGCTTTGGGGCCCGCTATACCATAACCATAATCATGAACCCCCAAAATGGTACGGTCAATTAGTAAGGCCCCTAATTAATATTGATTTAGTTTCTCATCTGAGAAATTCGAAACTTCAAGAGTTCCGGCCGTAAGCCGTAAACTCTTGAAGCCCTGAACCCCTAAACCTGCACTTTAGGGTTTAGGGCTTACCTGGAGCGCCGAAGTGCCCAGTATTAATATCAACTTGACGAAGTGCCAACAATAGTTCTCAACTTCTTGTATGATAGCCAATGAAAGTATACACCGCCAAAATCGTCAACAGGAGAAATCATCAACTTTGGTTTTAGGTGGTTGTTAAGCTGAAGTTCAGGTGCAGAGCATGAGCTTGTCCGCCCATTTTTCTTCGAGCTTTCGCTGACGTCATGGACTTAACTTGTGCCTTTAGCTAGCTTAGTCATGCTGGAAAGCCAAACTCGACTTCATTCTAGTGTTATGGTGTGCTGAGATATGTATCGAATCCTTCGACATCCCGGGATGGATAGCGAATGCCCCGATTACCCTAAAATAAACCGCAATAAACCCTACACAAAGCCCTTCAAAGCAGCACGGCCCTCACGCGACGATGCGGAGCTGAAGCCTGGCAGTGTCACGAAGGACGGTTTGTGCTGGAGGGAGATATCTGCTGAGCGAGCTTCTGAGCTTATAGTTGTGGTTGTATTTACCACAGAAGTATGACAAAACAGAGAGAGAGAGAGAGAGAGAGAGAAAGAAAGAGAGAGTGAGTGAGAAGATAGAGGTATTTTGGCTCGTATAGCTAGCGACTGCTTCAAGAGATGGGGCAATCGATCTATAATTGAGTGTCTGCTTGAGGCGGTCGGGTTAGGGCAACATCAGACGGGTCGACATAAAACTGTTCAAGTTACCAAAGCCTAAACAGGGCCCTACCGTTCGCGAGGATGGGCTTGCAGCCTGCTTTCAATGGTGATCGGGCCGCCTGTCTCGCTTGTATTGCTCACTACTGAAGTACCACTTGTTGGAATGATGTGGAAAGCCTCAGCAAGCCAGCTTCGCATGCATCTGGGATACATAGCTCAAGGCAATCGGAGCCCTTTCCTGAAGGTTTTGTGCTCGAGGGATCCAATAGCACGGTGCTCTCGGAGTTTTAATCTTAGGATGGCACGAACGAAAAAATCGGCGGAGAAGTTTGTGCTTGCAAAGAAGTGGGAAGGGAATCGGCGAATCAGAAAAAGGTTCGAGCGAACCGGCAAATGGGTGAAGTTCCCAGTGCCTGTGGGGGACAAGGCGGATACGCATCCGGTTTCGACAGCGGCCCTCGCAATGAATGCAGATGCCCTCCACTGCATTGTTGAAGTCTACGGGCCGAACCCTGTGCACATTGAGCCTTTGCAGAAGCAGGTCCCTGGTTTCAACAATGCCTTGTAAGGTTACTTAGAAGAGAAAGCACCATAGCCCGGAACAGGTGACCAAGCTGTACGAACTCGTGGAGCAGGAGGCTGCCGAGGGAGCCTTCTACCAGGAGTCGTGGGATCTTCGGAGGCTCATTACCTTCGCCTGGAAACGCCAGTACGACTCTTACAAACGAGGCCAGACCCCAAGAGAAACTTATCAGCATCAATGATTGAGCTATATGCACTCTGTTTGTTTGTGTTTTCGCAGGGTACTATTTGCTAGACTTGTTCCCTGCAGCAAGGATGCCGGTGTCCGCAACCTGTTTGCTTTGATCCAGTCAATCCGCCAAGCTCAAGAGAACCCAGATGAACAGGAGGACGAGGAATATCAGGAAGATGAGTGCGAGGACGAGGAGCCCGTGCCCGACGAGGCTGCTCCGGAAGATGATGAGGAAGCCTATGATCAGTGGGATGAAGACGAGGAGGAGGAGCACAGGAAGGAGGCTGATGAAGGCCAAGAGGAAGGGGAGGAGGAACAGGCGGAGGATGAGATGCCTCCCCCGCCCCCGAAGAAGCTTAGGAAGATGAAAAGCAAAGCTCGCCTCCGCAAGGGTTTGTCGAAAGAGTCCTCCGAGGACCCAGTCACTCCCGCAAGCAAGCTTCCCAGGGCATCGACTGATGAAAGCTACCAGGAGGTCCCCACGGCTTCCAAGGAGGAAGAGCTGAAGCAGATCATGGACAAGATCAAGACGCTGCAGATGCTACTAAACCGCACGGTATAGTGTTTCGGATTTCATGAAAGTGTTGGTCAATTGGTTGCACTTGCCATTCATATCATTCGAGGCAGAGATCCCCGCAGAAAGCCACCGAAGGTGGGCTTGTGTAGATGCAAGCTGGAATACAGGATTGGGGGTTGAGGTTGTATTTGAGCTATCAAAGTCGTGCAGGTGCCAATGGCAAGGCCCCCGCTGAGAAGAAGCCGGATGAGGCCTCGCATGCCAATCACATGTGGGTTTTGCACTGCAACATAGGGTAGGTTTGGCCACCATAAGAATCCGCACGAGGAGGACACCCAGCAGATGCCTGGATCACCGCTTGCCCCACGGGCTTTGAGTTTCGCTGCCGAGGATTGACATGATCGTTTAGAGTCTGCATGTGTCATACACACACACACACAGAGCTAGATTATGATACCTTTCTTAATAAATATCGGCAGGAGACGAAGGACGACGACAAGCGGCTCGCAGCCGACGACGCCGACGGTGAGCCTGAGTCCACCGGTGGCTTTGAGGAGGGGGAAGAGGAGCAATCCGGAGATTGGGAAAACGATGAAGTGATTGAGCCGGAAGGCGAGGAAGAGGGCGAAGAGGGCGACGAGGGCGACGAGGTGGATCCGAGAATGCAGGCGAAGCTTCGGCAGAAGATCAAAGATGAAATGAAGCCACGTGGGAAAAAAGCTGCAGCCATGAAGGGTGCAGCTAAGGCGAAGGCTAAAAGCAAGGCCAAAGCCGAGAAGGCCCCCAAGACCACCAAGGTTCCGAATGCCCCGAAAGCGAAAGCTACGCCGAAGGCTAAGGGCAAGGGACGAGGACGAGGCAAGGGAAAGGAGAAGGCTCCCGCTGAGGATAAGATTTGGGGGAAGATGAGAAAGGGCGGCAAGCAGAGAGTGCCACCGAAGTTGTCGGATGGCACTGTCTTGTCGCTGGGATGCTCGTCTTGCCGCTTTGCCGAGCGAGGGTGTCCCACGTGCGAGAAGGCTACCTTCAGAGGGAAGAGGCGATCGGATGTCAGCCCTGAGACCATTCGTAAGGCCAGGGCCACTTTGCAAAGCAAAGCGGCCAAAGCCGAGGAGTGAGATATTTTGGCCTGTGGCTTCAGCTTGCTGGGCAGGCACTATCGGATATGGGCTTGGGTTCATTCGGCTTACACAAGATTCGGTCTAGCTTTGATGATGCCGCCAAGCTTGATAAAGCCACGTGTTCGGCACCTCTCGATGTCTGCTGCCTCTAACTATACTTCCGTGTAAGGTAGCGAAACTTGTTTCAATGTTAGACGTGGTTCTCTATGGGCCCAATGCAGGCAGGTGCTTGTCTTGATGCCAGAGTAGAACGCCAAGTTCTAGCTTTTGATGGCTTGTGTGACCGAATGATTGGAGGAAAGGTCTTATGCAAACATGCACTCAGTTGCTCATGTAACATACTCTCTCACACACACAAGCCAACCCGAACACATGCTCACACGCACGCACATACCGTGCGACACATGACATGTGAACACATATGCATGTTTCTTTATACATGCACATTCATACATCGGTGGATACTTAGTCATACACATACATATCTATCTTTATATCTAGTACACATAGTTATATGGAGCCACCCACCAATCATAAAGCCATCATCCAGCTATCCGTCGGTTAGTCCATCCATGCATCTTTGCACGCTTCCGTAAATACCTACATACGGACCTACACACCTACGCAGATACCTAGAGCTAAATATACACGCATGCATACGTACTTACTTATAAAGACGGGCATATATCTATATACTATATATTTATATATTAATACGCATGCATACATACATACATACATACCGGCATAATGACATACTCCTTCAAAGACCTTCACCCCTAGCTTAACGGCCCTCGTTCCCCCGATCCGAGCCCGCACATCCCCTCAACACGCCAGGTGCTCAACTTCGTCATCGACTTCCTGGGCGAATTCCAAGATGCTGGTGCAGGTGCTTCTGTCTGTATGCAAGTGTATGCAAAAGCTAAGTTTGGGAACTTCTGGGTAGTAGTGCAGTGCATTGATCAGTGACAACAAGAAGCTTGGACCGAGATTTGGCTGGCTACTGGCTGTAGGGGTGACTAGCACAAGTAGCAGTGCATGCTGGGTTTTGCCAGGTCCTCTCCGCCCTGGACTACGACTTCGATGGTGGTGCGGGTGATGCTGAAGCAGGTCTGTGGGTCTTGTTCGCCTGTTGTCTTGAACCCCCAAGCTTCGCAACTTTGATTGGTCGCAATTCTTTTTGGGGTCTGGGTTTTGGGATCTTGGAATTGCATGTGTGCCTATATGAGGTTTCTGGTTTGTAGATACAATGAACTACCGATGTCGATACCTTCGAAGCCAAACAACCCCACCAAACTGATTGCACGTCTGGCCAGGCCTGGAGCGATGAGCTCTGCTTTCCGGGCGAGGTATGGCCTCGGCAGCAAACGATGTGGTACAGGTGTGCCCCTGCCCCTGCCGTGTGCCACCTCCCTTGTCTGCCTGTCTCCCTCTCTCTCTTATCATTATCTTTCTCTTTACTCTCTCTGTCACTCATGCACTCTCTCGCTCTCTCTCTCTCTCTCTCTCTCTCTCTCTCTCTCACGTTCTATCTCTCTCTCTCTCTCTCTCGCTGTGTCTCTGTGACTAGTACATATAGCTGCTATTTGGGAACTAATATATATATATATATATATATATATACCTCTCTCTCTCTCTCGCCTTTCTCTCTTCCTCTCTCGCTGGCTCTCTCGAGTCCGGTGCTTGGTCGTCTACTATATTAATTATGTTTCTGCAGGGTTCGATGTCCTCGAGAGTGCTTGTTGGGGGCGGATATCAGTGTACGCATTCAGTTGCTCAAACCGTGGCTTCCTTCATGTGCTGGGCTAGCTAAGCCTGTGTCATTCTGCAATAATAGCTGCATACCATGACAAACACTGCAGCATCTCACCGCTGCCGTGCACCGGATTGATGTGTTCATGGCTGACCGGAAAAGTCCAGTCCTAGAGGTCTCTTGGCCCAATAAGCATAAATACGCATGTCGTTGGAACTATCTCTCGGTGCTTCTCTCTGTGGGAGCCGATCTGAGGTTTTGCCCATGCCCGATTATGAAGTTCACTCGCACCGGCGAGGCCTACAAATCTCTGTGCTTGTGCAGCCACTGAACCCCTTAAGTCGACGAAACCCTAACCTGCCCGAAACCCGATAATGAAGTTTAGAAGCCCTCGATGATCCCTACTAATCTTAACATCCTTTTAATACCCTAAGAACCCTATAGAAGCTTAAATTTTGATACCCTCTGGGGCCATGGGGTTTTCGACCGGGGCTTGCATCATAAGTGGTTTCTTCGGGTTCCATTATTGACAGGAATGAAAGTGCAATCCAGGTTTGGGTCGGGGCTGGCAGTTTCGCATGTTCTCCTAAAGCTAGAAGCTGTGCTCGGTTCCGGGCTCCCCGCAACAATTCCCAGCTCGCTGCCGGGCCTCGATCTAGCCATCTGCAATCTTTACACAAACACTCTTATCGCCAGAAGCAAACGCCAGGAGAACCCGAACAGCAACCCTAACCCTAAACCCCAAGCCCGCATTTTCTGGAAGGGGCCGGCACTTTGTTTCCACTAAGGGCGGAATTGCATAAAAGCAAGCAGAAGTAGCCCTCTTCGAGTTCTTATATTTGGCTTCTATATTGTAGTGACCCGACCTGTCCTTTGGGAAAGTGGGTGCCGGAAACCTATACAAGCACTAGAACCCGAACCCAACCCCAACACGTGACCTATAATCCAAGAACTAGCGATCAGGCCGGACTTCGAGTTGGGTCGTCTGGGCCAAGGACCCCGCTGAAGGGATTCTCCACCGTGGAGTGCCGCTTTGGCACAACCTCTACTTTTCGGAAATTCCGCATTATGTTGCAAATCCTGACTTGCACAAACGGAAAGACTGCTGGACTCTGCAGGCATGAAATGGACAGCGGCGACAGCGGGGCCCCGCACTTCTGATCCTGGGGTCTGCACACGCCAGAAGAGATGGGCTCCTCCCGTAGACGTGGGGCCTTCCAGAGACCGGTACTGGTTCCTCTAATCATAGGAAAGAAAATCGTTCACCGCAGAATAAATCCCGCAAAAGCCTTTTTTCACGCCTTCTAGCACTTTTTATCCGCATTGGTGCGGTCCTGAACAATGACCCCAAGAAGCATACACTGTGCCGGGAACGTGGGAAAGTGCCGTGAATGTGCGGGGAAGTGCCGTGAATAACCGTGACGAAATCACGAGTATTCAAGGCGCAGTTGCTGCTTTTCTAGTGCGGGGTTTTAGCGGCCCCGCAACAGCTTTTGGCACGTTTGCTTCGCTGTGCATGCTGTTTGCAAACGATTGTATACTGCCTGTGCTCGTGGCCGGTTGTGCAGGCTGGTTCTTTTCTAGTGTGGGTGCCCAACATCCTATACGATCTAGCTGCCTCGCGATGCCGAAATCGATGGCCAGTCTCGCCCCGAGCCTGAGCGAGGATCTCGACTTGATTTCTTACGTGTCGGATGGTTCCGTGAGCTTGGATGACAAGATCAAAGTAGCTAGCTCTGCACAGAGGCAGTGTGTCTACCTATATGATCCAATCTGTGCTCGCTTCATGTGGGTCCACCATTCCTACTCAGGCAGCCAGTGCACGGCTGAGTGCTTTGATGGTGGCTTCGCCGACTACCTCCACTGCAAGCCCCTCTCCTTCCACAAGCTCCAAAGCTTCCCCAAGCTCCAAAGCTTCCCCGCCGAAGGACCCTCGAATGCCTAAGCCTCCGGTTGAAGTCGTGGCCTCCCGCTCTTCGTGCCAGGACAGCGGTGCAGCTGCACCTGGCAAAGGACGCAACAAGAAGGGTGCACGGCCTCCAAGCAAGGTCAAGAAAACAATCGTGAAGGCTTCTGCATGGCCGAAGCCAATCCATACCAAATGACATATGCTGTGTTGGAGCCTTGTCGCCAGGCCACACCGAGCCCGAAGTCCAAGACGACGTCGCCCGCATCCTCCAGTGCTACCAATGGAAGTACAGTGCCAGCTACGAGGGTCACAGGTAAGAAGCCCTCCGCCAAGACACCCGAGGACCCTATGTAGAGCTTATAATATTCGTCCCTGCTGATGCTGTGGCTGCTAGCTGCTAGCTCTGACAAATGCCATGTCTGAAGGAACGACGAGCTGAAGCCGCTATCGGTCGGATGTGCACGCCGAAAGCCCGATCGGGAAATGTTACGGCACCGCAGAGTCTAAGGGCGGAGTTTGCAGCCGGGGGGACAAGACGCATGGCCCTGGTTCGCCAGTTCCTTGCTGCTGCTGGTGACAAGGACACCGAACGAAGCCTTTTCACAAAACCCCTTGACCCCATGCCCCGCTTTTGCAGGATGCCTTCGTCCGCCGGGTGGAGCACATGCTCACCAGGAGCCGCAAGCAGAAGACGAAGAGAACCTTTGGTTGGTACACCAAGGAGAGGATGAAGACTGGTCTGGGTTTCAGTGCGATTCTTGCCTTAACTTGGGTCACCTAAATTTTAGGTGACCGAACCTCCAAAGTCCAGGGCCTGTTTTCTGCTGTGCATTTACAACATGTTGTGCTGAGGGATCGCATCAAAGCTGTCATCGCCTACTGTACTGCCCCCGAGAGAAAGAAGACCCATGTGAAGCTTCTTGGGTTGCAAAGATTTACATATCCACAAGCACACATGGGTTGTCGGATCCTGGGTATCATAGTTCCGGCCGCACAGGCGAGACCGCTACCAGCACACGGTGAAGCTCTACTGGGTTGAGCAGGACTTTATTGCCGAGATCGAGGACGAGCAGGAGGAGAGGTTCCAGGACACCCGGTCCGGGCCAGGAAAGGGTGGTGAAGACCCAGCACCCCTCTCGGGCCTAAGTGGTGCGATGATGAGGGAGGATGAGGAGTTTGATGAAAGCGACCATTCCGACTCGGGGAATGAGAGCGATGGGGACGGACCGAAAAACGGACCCGGTGGGCCCAACGGACCCAAAGGGCCCAAAGCAAAGCCCAACCTGAAGCCCTCCAAATCAAAGGTCGACTTGGAGTATGAGAATGCTTTGGAGGCCGCAGCCAGTCAAGAACTTATTCAAATAATTATTATCCCAAATCCCCGCCTTCTGCAGGCTGTCGACAATGTGGAGGAGATTCTGGAGCAGGTCCTGAAGATTCGGAACAAGTTGGAGGACCAGATGGCCAAGCTCGGGAAGATCAAGGATGGCGACAGCCAGCAGAATCTCACGCAAGCAACCTCGTGTCACATGAGCAAACCCAGCCTATCCTTAACTAGACTCCCAACACCAAGAAATCAACACCCGAACTGAGGGCTCTGTCTGCCATGAAGAAACGTGCCGAAAAGATCCTGAAGCTTCATGATGATGTCGCCGAGCTGAAAGCCAACTTCGATGCTCACAAGAGCCTGAGTGCACAGAACCGTGGCGAGTTTTGGTTAAAGTCCAGGTGTACAGGTTGCATAATATATGGTACCAGCCTAGTCGACATGAAAAACCTAAGGGAAATCAGCTCCTTGAACAAGCACATGACTGAGATCGAGAAGGAGTGCACGTCTCAACGGTGTGTTTCATGTCCTTCTGGAATGATGTGGGTTTGCCGTATGTGACAATACTTTCGCTTGGCTTTATCTAAGGTGCTCACTGGCTGTTATGGAGGAGAGGAAGCTTCGGAAGCTTCTCGGCCGCCGTAATCAAAACTGAAAAAGATGCTAAAGCAAAGAACCATTTGGGTCGTGTGTCTACTCAGGACAATCTTGAAGCCCGTGAAGCGGGTTTCTGAGAAGGCTGTGACTGATCCTGCACCGAAGTCCGGAACTTCTGTGAAAGGCAAAGGCAAGGGCAAAGGCAATCGCCGAGTACGGGCGAGCTAGATAGAGTTACATGGATGTGGATAGCCTGGGTCACTTAGACTCCATGATCCGAAAATATTTAAAGTCGGAAACCTTCTCATTAGGCTTATATTAGCTCTCCAACCCAAGATTCTCAAATCAAATCGCACGGATGTGGACCTGTGCCCCGGGCTGGGTATCGATCTTCGTCTTGCTGCTGGGCAAACCTGGTCAGCATAGTTACTTCCGTGTTTTGCACACGAAGTTAGTAGTTAGGGGAACTTATATGTTCTTTAATGGGGGCAACAAGTTGAGAGTGCTTCTCTTCAGCTCCAGTGGTGCCGCAGATTGGTGTGGGGTCAATCAAAAAGATGCTCGAAGCTTGCACTTTGGATGCCAACCAACCCTAGCCCTAGCAATAATTACCTTAAGCCCTCCGACCCCCGCCCGACGCAGGATCTCCGTCGCCTTCGAATTCTTTCAAGAAGGCCAAGCTGGCAGCAGCACGTCCTGCCACTAAAGCTCTGGCCGGGGCGGTTGCAGCTGGGGCTCCTTTCTAGGAATAGCAAAACTTTCCCAAACTCGGGCCATGCGGAACCTTTACCTTTTGTCAGCCCGAATTCAATGTCTGTCTTATAGGGGGAAGTAAATAAAGATAAACCCATACATAAAGTACATATACATGCATTCATTCATCTATCACATATATATATATATATACACACAAGTCTTAATCATAAACAATAACTATGTATAACTAGTTAAGATAGATACGACTCTAGGTGGGATCGACAATTGATTTGTTCCTTCACACAGAGATTAGCCTAGGGTATCGCTTTGGGAAGCCTCGCACTAGAGAGATAATTGCTGTCATCAGTGACGATAAGTTGGTTGTGCTTGCTACCGTTGTTGCTGTTGTGACTAGCCTTGTTGTATCCCTGGTGTCGCCGTTGTGGTCGCTTCGTCGTGTTGCTGCTGTGCTATTGGTGCCGTTGTTGATGCTGCTGCTGCTGCCGCTGCTGCCGCCGCTGCCGCTGCTGCTGCTGCTGCTGCTGCTTTCCGGCATTCCTGCTGCTTTTGCTGGTGCCATCGCTTTGCTATGGCTGATGCTGCGAGTGTGCTTACCGTCCTACTAGTACAACACTGCATTACATCCGTATGTCACGACAGCAAACTCCGGAGTTACAAAGAGTTGCCCCTTGGGCAAGAACTGAAAACAACCAATTATCCTGGCACCCAAAGAATATAATATTTTCAGGGTATCAACATCGGCTTTGCCTGCTGTGGCTTAGGTGAGTGAGCAGCGAGCCTGTGCAGTGGCCGCAGCTTTCGCTGAAGAGTTGGCTGAAGCGGGTGCAACTGTGGCATCCAGCAACTTTCTATCTGATCTGACTCGACTCCACCGCACGGGTCATGAGCATCGTCTGGGGGAGGTTTTGGAGAAGAATGGGTTGCAGGCTAAAATATCCACGACTTGGGTGAATATCGGCATGAAGAAAAAGCATCCTGTGCTTCGGATCCAAGATTTTCTTGCCGGGCTTTCGAAGGTTGATAAAGTTGGAGAGATGCTTTTGCAGGGCCACAACTTCGATGATCTACGCCAGTTCTGGGAGTTGTTCCGGAACCATCGACCTAACCATCCTGCTTTTCAGCATCATGAGCATCATCTGGAGAGGTGTGTGCCTTTGTATTTATTTTGTGACGAGGGCACTGGGCCGAAAAAACGAGGCCTTCTCGTGTTGCAATTCCAGCCAATCTTGGCCAAAGGATCACGAAGAGCCGAAGACATCAATCTCGCTGGCAGCACCTATGTCAACAGATTTCTGTATTCTGTGTTACTTGCCAACACATATTCCAAGAGCAAGCTTCCTCTGTATCGACTCCTGGAACATTGGGCAACTGATCTGGTTTCTGCTTTTCATGACGGAGTTACAATTTCTCTGGGAGGCAAAGTAAGCACCATATACCCAATTGTCTTGGGCCTGAAAGGCGATCTGGCAGGTTTGGTCAAAATGGGCCGATTAACGAGAAATTGGTCTCGAGATTCTCCAACGAAAGCCAATCCACCTGGCATATGTCATCTATGTCAGGCTGGAAGAGCCGCCTTTCCGTGGTTTGAGATTGAGAGGGATGCCAAGTGGTTGAGGGACCCGAACGCCACAAGAGATCGACCGTGGCATCACCCCAGCCCTCTTACAAAGATTCCTAGCGATCTTACAGGGGGCTTCTTCCTCATCGACACCTTCCACACCCTGCATAAGGGTGTAGTCGGCGATTTTGGGGCGAGCTCCCTAGCAGCTAGTCGCGATTGTGTCACATTTTTTAAGTTATCTTTTGTGGACCTTTAGATAGACCCAAAAGTTCCTAATTGTATCTTTATTATCTATGCATTTCATTGTTCGTTATTCTAATACTCTTGTCCCAAAGGTCGTCCTGATGGATTTGGACTTGGTTGCACCAGGGTCGTTTCAAATTCGTTGCGATGCAATCTACGAGGATCTTAGCGGCTACTGCCGTGGGGTTGGTCTCAACTTACACATGGTCCGCTTGACCAAAGGCCTTCTGGGGCGACCTACAGCAGCAGATTTTCCTTCAGCGAAGCTCGAGCTAGATATTATCGGTATTGGGTTTTCTGGCTACTGTATCCGGTAAGAGCTTAGGATATGTTCTGATTTTATACACTGTATTAGGTTCAGGTATAGCTTTTTTTCCAATTTTCGTTGGTACGGGCATTAGAAATCGTTCAGGAGCTGGTTCAAGGGGGCCGACACGAGATGCATTGTACGCTATATAGAATGGAAATATGCCAGGGCTCTCGCTGACTTTTCTGGCAACAATGACGATGAGGCATACATGACCCGTATCTTGCAAGTTGCCAAACACGCAAATACTTGTCTGAGCATGCTGTACGAAGCCCCTCTTTGGATGGAACCAGACACTGCACGAGCTATTTCGGTTGAAGGCCTCAACTTCCTTCGTGGCTTTAAGAAGCTGGCTTCGATGGCATTGAGAAGGGGCGATCCGCGATATCAAATCGTGACGAAATTGCATTTTTGGGCACACATCTGCTGGGATTTACGGTTCCAAGCTGATACTGGCTTTCCCGTGCTCAATCCATTAGCATATTCCTGCCAGATGGACGAAGACTATGTTGGCAAGATTTGTTCGTTATCCAGGCTTTGCCACGGCAGAACGATTCATTTTGCTACACTGCAAAAGTACAAGATCAACTTGGCTCTGAGATGGTAGAAAAAAGGATCGCTGTTTGTTGCCTCAGCCTACAATTTTGAACCCCGAGGGCCCAGAGACACTCAAGGCAGTCCTCCATAACATCGAACCAATCCAGCAGCATAGCTCGACCTCATCGCCATATGTGTTTTTTACGAAGCAACCCTGTACCCTAACCGAACTTTGCTCACCAAATAAGCCCCAGGCATTCAAGAATCTCGATCTTCTCGAAAAGGATATTCACATCAGGAGCCAAAATAGTCAACCGCAGAAAGCATACACCGCAGAAGTCGTACACTGATTTTCAGTTGCCGAAATAAAACAGCAACCGTGGGGGTTCAGGTAGGGTTTAGAGGTTTCGGGGTTTAGGGCCTGTACACCCCGCAAACCCTGAACCCTAAAGCTCGTGGGCAGGCTTTCCCGTGCCTCCATGGCTACACTGTCCCAGAGATCTGGATCTCCGGTGGCCCGGGTTGTCTGTGGAGGAGTTCCTGCGGAGCTGAGGGTTCAGAAAGGAGTTCAGGGTCTCTTGTTGGGCTTATAGGTTGAGCTAGACCCAAGAGTAACCCAGGCATAAAAAGGACGCCCTTTTTGGTTTAAAGGGGCTTATAAGGGAACCTGAACCCTAAAAAAGGGAATAAGGGCCTACTCTGGGTCCTAGTGAGGGTGTAGGGCTCAGGGGTTAGGATTTCGGGAGCATGTTTCAGGGCTCAGGGCTTCTGGGGTGCAGGGTTCAGGTTTTCGGGTTCAGGGTGTAGGGTTTAGATTGATACATGTAGCCGGACTACCTTTGCCATGACGGCTATGCTGTGAAATGATACAGTAGAAGCCAGAAAGTTGGAATATCATTATCGTAACCCCTTTAAGGTAAATTATCGGGGATCCTGCCATCAATCCATATTCCAACTTTCTGGAGTTCCCTGTAAAGGTTTGGAATCGGCCGTTGCTGATGAACCTGAGGATGAAGGACATGAGGAGGATGCTGACTAGGATACCCAGTAACCTGAGAATAAAAAGGCCTCTCTTTTTGGTATTGGGTAACTTTATAAGGAACCTAGGAAAAGGCTAAGGGTACTACTGGGCATCCTAGCTGATGATGACCGGCACGGTAATGAGGGCTATTTTTCTAGACTAAGATGTTGATGGAGATCGCGACAATGAGGCAGACAGTTGGTGAAGCTGCAGATAATGCTCATGATGACGGACATGTCAGGGATTGTCTAATTGTCACGAAGTGTTGCTAGAACGCAAGGTTGTCGGCATCGGTCCCCGAAAATATGTGCATTGCGCCACAAGCACACGGGGAAAATGCTCGAATCGCATACTCGAAGGCCCCATCAAGCCCGCACCAAGATTTAATTGCTGCTCTTCACCCCTGCAGCCACAGCAGACCAACTCATCACCCTAAACCCTAAACCGAGAGTTGTTTGCTTCTCAGCCCCATAGGAACCCGACAGCCCCAGACCGGTGAACTGCTGACTGTTATCCGTCCTGGCCCAGGTGGACTCATCGGTGTGGCATCTGCTTTGGGTGGTTCCGGCGGCGGCGACGGTGGCGACGGGTGCGGAGGCAGCCGAGGTTCCTGCACCCAGCCGGTGAGAGTTAAAGAACATACAGGATCACAGTGTAGAGCCCGTAAACAAGAGATCCGCACATATATCATGAACTCCCAAGTGAGATAAACTCCCGACGCCACATCCTTGCAGAACCCTTAACACCCCGCCCGCTGTTCCACAAGAAAGCAGCAACAAGATACTCGTGCCCCGGATTTGCGTGAAGCTTCGGTAGCCTGTGGGGCTCGGCGCCCAGGGCAAAAGAGATCATATCTCATCTACAGGATCTACAGGGTCTATCATGCAGCTAAGCGTGCTCGTTATTTCTGTCAGTTTTTTGTTTAGGAGTTGGGGTTTAGGGTTTGCCTAGCTATCTTCCTGTTTGTGTATCTATCTATCTAGCCATCTTCTTATCTACCTACCTACCTACTGTACCTACCTACTTACCTACCTACCTGCCTACCTATATAGGTGTCTATCCATAAACAGACACACACACAGAAACTACAATATATGCAACAGCCCTATACCAATCATTTACGCACCTATGTTAGCCACCTCAGAAGGGGCCCCAAACAACTGGGTCTGGTTCAAGTAACGAGTTGAGAGTTTCGGAAAAATGGGGTTTAGGGTTTAGGAGTGGCAAACGTGTGATATGCAGGTATGCAGATCCAGATAGACAGACGGATAGGCAGACGAATAGACAGATAGATATATAGACAGATGGATAAGACAAATAGCTAGGTAGGCAGCATATAGATAGCTAGATAGAAGACTGCATAGCTAGCTAGACAGGCAGATAGACGATAAAGATATAGACAGATGGATAGATCGATAGATAGGGTGGAGATCGATAGACAGACAGGAGCATCTGTGCCTATCCTTGTCCATTAAGCACTAGCAGCTGGGAAACGCTAGCCGTACCTGGCATTACTCGTCACCCAGGGCTCTGTCCATTCAGTAGCTAGTGTGTTATGTATTGACCTCGACCGGGGATGGGGGATCCACAGTTATTGAATCCAAGTTCCTCCTAAACCCTAGAGAACTCTGATACTCAAATAGGGGTACATGGTCCCAAATAAGGGGCATTTAGGGTCTAATAGAGGGTAGATGGAGTAGGAGTTTCAGTTAAATTTAGGGGTACCTTTTTTTGGGGTCCTCATACTAGGATCGTACTACTTAGGGTACTATCTTAGGGTCCCCTCTTTTCGCAAACTCCCATTTTGGGTCCTTTACGAAGATCTGGTTTGGGGTATCATATTGTGCAGGTCGTAGTGGTCCTACAAGGACGTACTACCACTGGTTCTTCAGATCCCTTCACTGAGGGCTTGGGTGATTGGTGCTTCCAGGGGGCGATGCTTCCGGAGAACCCTAAACCCTACACCGTAAACCAGATCCCCAAGCCCAAAAGGGAACCCTAATATAGTATCCTAAAAAGTAGGATCCTAATAAAGGCCCCAAAATAAGGTACCCCGAATTTTAGGAAACCCTCAAAACTAGCTGCTCGAAATGAACCCGTAAGATGCCTTAGCTACCAAGCTGACGAAGGCCCAAAGCAGCCTGATCGAAACCCCAAACCCTATAGTGAACCCCAGAAAGTTGGGACATTGATTTAGAACAATTCATGCTGGGACTCCCTATACTTTACTTTAAGGGCATGAGGCTAATGATGTTCCAACTTTCTGGCTTCTACTGTAGTAGCTGAACGTTTTGAACTGCAACTAAATAACTGTCAGGGTTCCGGGCCAAGCTTCGAGGTTCAGGAGGGTTTTGCAAGAAGAAGAAGAAGAGGTTAGGGTTTAGGCCCTACACCTCAAACTAACCCTAACCCCTAAACCCAAACCCCGAACCCAAACCCTAAACCTCAAACCCCAAACGTGTAGGTTCAACATTCTTGCTTACACCTCCACCCGGAAGCTCTTCCTCTCGTCATAGGGGCCTCCGTGGCCATCCTAGGCCGTTTGAACCTCGGCAACAGCTTTAGGCTTTAGGGTTTAGGGTCCAGGCTATAGGGTTTACGGTTTAGGGTTTAGGCTTTGGGGTCATGGGTATAAGCACATGTGTCGAGGGTTTAGGGTTCGTCGTCTGGTCTTCTTTCAGTGCGCGCTGAAGGAAACTTCGATCACATTCAACGCTTAGGCAAACAGCTGCTAAGGGCCCTCTCAGCCATGAAGTACTCTGACAAGATGGACCCTTGTGGTCCATCAACAACATATACAAGCCAAGACCGAAATTTCGAACACAAGCCGGAAGCACCGACTGCAAAACAAAGCAGCGATCTGTTGGCTACCACTTTGCCCCTGAAGCTCGAAAGCAAACTACTCAAATTAAGCCAAATACAAAGTTCAATCCAGCAGTCGCAATTCAAGATACAACCCCCTCCCCCACCCCCCCCGCCCCCCGAAACCTAACCTCGCAGCCGAAATCGCCGTGCGAAAGAAGCAGTAGTAGTGGTCGTCACTTCAATAAGAGCCGCTGACGACCCGTCTCGTGTTGCTGCGGCCATGCTCACACGCCAGACGCTGCCCGGCCACGTCGCATCATCACAGTCACCGTCATCAGCATCACCAGAAAGGATGGACTAGAAGAACCGTTGGCGATGATGGTGATGCTGATAGATGGGAGACGAAGGCCATGATGGTGATGCGATAGTTGGGAGATGAAGATGATGGCAATGATGATGATGACGACGACGATGCTTATGCTCATGAAGATGGTCATAACGAAAGTGCTACTCACGAAATGCATGGCCACGGGCATTGTAGTGCAAGAGACGGTGCTAACGATGATGACGATCACCGACTGCAGCTCAGACCTCGCAATCTGTTTCACCGTGTTGTTTAACATAGCGGTCCACCCCAGCTAGTACTTGTGCTGCCTGGGGTGGTGGTGACACATGTGAATTCGAATAAAACATATAGTGCAAAAGTTTGAAGATCTTGACCAGGCATCATCGTGGGCATCTTGCCCATAGGGTCCATTTACCCATATGTAAAGTCGTTGAAAGAATGTTTATGTCGGAACATTCGGGGTCGAAGTGTCGCGCCATATTTGGGTACATGGACCCTTGGGTCGTTAATGTTCAAAAGGAATCAATGAGTTGTCGAGCCGCATGACGGATGCGGGCCACGGTCGTCGCAGAGCTCTGCCCACCAAGAGAGTGTGAAATGGAACTTCCGCCCGCCTCAGACACCGTGGCGCAGTCCCCAAAAGTGCCTGCTAAACCTGCAGGGTGCCGCAAAATATCCCAGTCTAAAACACAGTCCAGGATGAGATTGACGGGTGTAGCACCGAGCTCAAGCTTCGTGCTGCAGTAGTGCAGGAAAAAGAACTCGCCCATCGCGTGTTCTCGACGCTCTAGGCGCCGCCTTGTGACGATCAGTAGCCTCTGCAATGCACTTCTTCCCTCGCGGGCTTGAGCAATCTCAATTCTCGACTGAAGTGCACGGAGAGAATCTCCGAGCAACACGCTGGGTGCCAAGGTTTGAGGCTTCGTTTGCCAGCAAGTGTCAAAGTAGCGCAAAAGGAGAAAGATGACGGAGCCTTCGAGGACATTGGTGGCAAGCACGAACCACCTTCGCGGACTTCTGAACCCCTCCTAAAAGTTAAACTTTTAGCCTCCTTATTATAGTTCGTATAGAAACTCAAAAAGTTAAAGTCGAAAGAGCCAACCAGAAGAACGCCAAGCTACTATTATGACTCAGGGAAGTATCCCCCACAACAGTACATAGGACCCTTTTGGGAAAGCTTAGGGTTGTAGATCTCGTGTGCCAAGCCACATGGACATTGTCATCTTGGCATCTCCTGATAGGACCCGAGCAGCTCCAAGAATGAAGTGGGAGAGAAAGACGTAAGAAATTCGCCGCGCATTGTCCAGCATCCTATTTTCAGGGTTTAGGGTTTAGGGGTTTAGGGTTTAGGGGGTCTCTATACTGAACTTAGAACCCTAGCAAAACAGCAACAATTGCAATTTTAGCTGTTTCTTAGGGATTATAATAACCAAAAATTAAAAAATAGTTCTAAGTACCCCTCAGCATCAACACATGCACGGCGAAGAAGCCGAACGAGACGAATACGAGGCTCTGTGCAATGCACTGTGGGGATCCAAATAGCAGTACAGGACACACATACATGACGAAGGTGAAGTAAGCATTCAGCTTCATGACCTGCTAGCGTGCATAAGGCTTTAAGTTGCAGGTTTAAGTTTAAGGGTTTAGGGTTTAAGAGGTTGGAAATGTCGACCGTGAAACGACTCAAGGCTAAGTGCAGGCCCGAACAGAAACCGAGTCTATCGTTCAGAGGTCTACGTCACCACGACAGGATCCACCTGATCACTGGCACGTGGATCCTCCAAAATGTAGACAGCAGCATCGGAGACGTCCTCCTTTGTGATGATGCCGAAGGCGAGGCTGATTGGAAACATCACCTTCATAGGTAGTATTATTAGGGAGACCCCTTAATTAAGGGGTACACCTTCTGAACCCTACTTCTGGCTCTCTTAAAAGGGGCCTTATTGAGAGGGTCTATATCTCCAAGGGTCCCCCTAATCCTCACTCCCACTTCAGGGGATCCGGCTGGCATGGAGCTTTCGGGTTGTCGGGGTAGCGTGAAGTGTCGCCGTGTTATCCTTGGTCGAGAGAGTCGAAGAGCATCCTTGACGACAGCGCTGCCTAAACACAGGTAGTAACTAGCCTTTCGAAGGACATAGGGCGCTTGTTATACTTCGGCTTGGACCTCATTTGTCGACTGTGTAGAAAGCCTTCGCGATCCAAGCACCGACATCGGCATGTTACTTTGTCCCTAATTGCAGCGCCTAGAATGAAGAACCCGTCAGGTCACGGTGTTTATACCAAAAGCCTTCTGCCAAACCCTTCAACATAACTGCGCTGCGACACCTAAACCCTGAACCCTGCTGTAGGGGCGTAAAGAATTACCTATAATTACTATTCTGGGGGGGTTCCTTATTCTAGTTCTAGTAGAATATGTCCCAAAAACCCTATACTGATTATTCAGGGCCCTATATTACTTGAAGGCTATTGACGGGGAATCCTTTGCTCGAGACGCGCGCATTCGGTGTGGAGGGGGGTCAGGCAGCCTGTGAGGCAGCACCATGTGAGCTTCTTATCTTCAGGGGCACCTTGAATTAGTAGGGTGTTCAGGGTTTTTGGTTTAGTGTTTGGGTGTTTCGGGTTTAGGGTTCTACCAGAAGCCTTACTATTTAGGGCCCATGCTAGGGTACCTTTACCTCTCGACACGCCTACATTAGCAACTGCACAGTCTACTACTGCTGGAAACCCGTAGCTCTTGTAGTTTCGCCTGAGCCGTGTAGAAAAGATCATGAATCATAAAACTGTTCCAAGCCCTGCACTGGCACCTCAAACCTGGTGACCTGAATGCCCTTTGTGTTTCGGTTGTGGGCCTCACACATCACAATCATGGGCCACAAGAAGTCCGTGTCCATGTCCCCCAGCTTCATCACGTTGACATACCTGTCAAGGTGTATGAAAGCCCTTCGGGGAGGGAGCAGGGGGTAGAGGGAATGAAAGAAGCAGCAGCCGACAAGCACCTGCCTTGTTTAGCTTCTGGTGACTTTCTCCTCTACTGTATAGGCCTTCATAGTTAGAATGGGGTTTTGGGGTAGATTATAATCACAATAAGGAACCCCCACAATAGTATTGGTAATTCTTTAAGCCCCTATGTTAGGCAATCAGAGCGCTGCTCGAACAACCAAGTATTCCGGCCCAGGTACATCTTAAAGAACAAGGCCACCGGCTGATATGCACAGTAGCACACCCTGGCATTGTGGCGAACGGCCGTGGACACCGGTCGAAACCATAGATGCACATTCATGCGCACCATTTTGAGGGCATCACCTCCCGGAACATATCTGCTGGAGCCTATGTCGGCAGATCACGGCCGGGCAAGTTTCCTTCGGGCAAACAGCCGACTTTGCGAGCTTATAAAGGCCCTGCTCGCGAGAGGCCCCTAAACCCTTGCAACCCTAAACCCTAAACCCCTAAACCCTAAAGTTTTGTATAATGCCCGGCTGTGCTCTGTTGCTTGTGGGGGGAAGCGGTGAAGGCTACGAATTGAGGTTTCAGCGTCGGCCACCCAAGCCCGAAACCTAAAGCCTGAACTGTTTTTTTTAAGGGTTCGTAAGCTTTAAGGTTTTGAACCTCATTTGTCTGTTTCCGAAAATAGGGGACCCTAATACAGTACCCTAAAAAGCAGGATCCTTATTATAAGGACCCCGAAATAAGGGGTAACCCCCTCTTTTTCGGAAACTCCCATATCCCTGAAGACGGTTACAGGCTTGATCCCACACACCCAGATGTCGGACATACAGTTTCAGGGTCAGGAGCATAGGGTTTGCCAGGAATGCTTTAGAAGCTGCCCTCACCCTTTAATAGTGACTATAAGGATTATATTAGGGCCCTATTATATTCCTATTATGCCACTATTACAGGGTGGGGGCCCCCTTCTAAGGTATGCTATAAAGTCAAAAGTGGCTGCAAAGAAGAGGTAGCGACGTGCCGCCTTCACCCAGGACCGACTTGCCCTACACTCTGAACCAATTTCTGAACCCCAAACTCCTGCCCAAAAAGCTTCAAGGCTAAGTAGAAAGATGGTTTAAGGTGCTCGGAAGGCTACCAGAGGTCCTAAACCCCGCACGGCCCAGACCGCAAAAACCCTCACTCGCATAATTGTAAAGCCAAACCCTCACGCCTAACACCCACCTGTAGCCGAAAGTACCTATACTTTTTTGGGGTTCCTTAGTATGGTTTCTGTATGTAGTTCCCTCAAAGAGGTAGGTCTTTTCGGCTACAACCCTAAACCCTAAACCCTGAAACTCTGAACCCTAAACCCTAAAACCCTAAACCCCCAAATCCCCAAACCCAGGAACTCTTTCGAGGGCCCTGACGGCTGCCGCAGTCGCTGTGCACGAGGCGAAGGTGAGCGAAGAACCGGTTCCGCCGCCTGGCTGGGGCCTTGCGAGCATTTTCTTTGTTGTGGTTTAGGGTTTTAGGGTTATAGGGTTTAGGGTTTAGGGTTTTAGGGTTTTAGGGTTTTAGGGTTTTAGGGTTTAGGATTATAGGGTTACAGGGTTTAGGGCTTAAATTTAGGGTTAAGGGTTTAGGGTTATAGGGTTTTAGGGTTATAGGGTTTTAGGGTTATAGGGTTATAGGGTTACAGGGTTTAGGGCTTAAATTTAGGGTTAGGGTTGAAGCTTGATTTCGGGGCCGGGTGAAGAGTGTTGTTTTGTTCTTTTCGAGAGTGATAGGGGGTTACGGTTTAGGCTAAACCAATTCTGGTGATTTTGGAGGTGAATCTACCAACGCTCTCTGTTCTTGAACAATCTATCAGTCTCGGTTTGAGGGCTCTTCTGAAGTTCATGCCTCATGTTGTCAGGGCATGAATAGTTCAACTTACACATTGTTGTCGCTCACCATGTTTGGTATTATTCTTACAACTTCGTATTCGTGCTAGTTGTACAAAAAAATGAGGCTAATGATCATCATGCCTATTGCAAGTGTTTGTTTTTGGGTTGGGGGGCTCGTCCTACCCAAAGCCGAAAATCGGACAGAAAGCAACAACATTAGTACAGTACTAGATATAGTACCACCAGTTTCAGTATTGCTATGACTGCCATTTGCATGATAATGTTCCTTCTTTTTTGCGGACTTCTTCGCGTCATGGATTCAAGGGGCTGGCGTTGGGTAACTGCCGAATCGTCTTCTTAATCCTAGAATCCTTGGCGAGGTCGGCAAACCTTTGTAATTTAGATGGACCAATGGATTAGAGTCTAATTAAAGTTTTTGGGCTTGAATTTTCAGCAGCTAAAGTTGGGCTCGGTTCAGGGTTTGAGGGTTAAAGGTTCAGGAATAAACCTTCGACAAGGGCTTGGAGCGTGCTTTGCATGAACTGCTTTTCAAGCGCCGAGATGCGTATCGTCTCGAAGGGTAGCACTAATACCCGACACTTCAGGCCCCACATGCGCCAACACTAACTCTAAACTTCTAAACCCTAGACCCTGAACCCTAAACCCTAAACTGCTGACCTAAACCTTAGGCTAGAAACCCTGAGAAGACCCATAACTCTAAAAGATACCCAAAGGCCCCAAAGTAGTTCTTTTTTGGGGCTCATATATAGAATCCTATAAGGTAATCCCCAAAAGGAACTACTTTGGGGCCTCTGGGTACAAAACACCCGAAGTGGGAAAGCCTGGACACCAAACTGCAAGCCCTGCCTTGACACCTGGGCCCTTGAGCCACACTCTCAACTCTACAATGGGACTTAGTAAGCTACTATTTGCTTAAGAACCCCCAAAAAATAAAAAATATATTCCTTATGGGGGTAATATAGGGATTACTATTTTTAATTTTTGGGGGTTTCTTAAGCAAATAGTAGTAAGTAAGGTTATAAGTACCTTAAGTGGGGTTGCAAGTATAGTTACCCTAATTATAACCCCAGCTACTCTAATTCCCATGATCCTTTAGTAGGGGTACTATAAGACTCTACACCATACGTTCCCTTAGACCCAAAAAGCTGCTACTTCTTGGGGCTCTTGCAAGGGTTGAAAATCAATCAACCCTAAACCCTAAACCCTAAATCCTACCTAAACCCTAAACCCTACAAGTCCTAAACCACAACCCTAAACCCTAAACCCTATACATCCTAAACCATAACCCTAAACCCTGAACCCTATCAATCCTAAACCCTATAAACCCTTGACCCTAAACCCTAAAGGTATGGACTGAGGTGTGCTCATGCGAGGGTATACGTCGGATCTAAGGCTCCAGTAGCACCACTCTCACCCTACACCGTACACCCTGCACCATCAATGACTGAACCCTACCCAGAGGCGAGCCTTTGGGATTTCGGGTTGAAGGCTTGTAAGGCAGACCATGGGTTACCCAGAGGCCCCAAAGTAGTTCTTTTTTGGGATTACCTCATAAGATTCTACATATGAACCCCAAAAAGGAACTACTTCGGGGCCTTAGGGTAAGCCCTAAACCCAAAGCGCGAAACCGTAAGCCCTAAACTCGCCTGCGTCGGCCATTCCCAAGGCTACGGGTCCATCGGGTTGGACGAGATGCCCTGGAAAATCCTCAGGAACGACGTCTGAAGCGAAAATGCAGCGGCCTGTTAATGGTTTCGAGTCGGGTTCCTTTAAAGGGTCTAGAAGGGCTACTGTAAGGGCTATTACAAGGAATCTATATAGGGGCCTTAATAGTTAGAGTAGGGTTCCTTTACAGAAGTCTTTTAGGGCTGCAAAAAGGGCTGTTGTAAGGATTCTGTATAGGGGCCTTAATGATTAGAATGGGGTTTTGGGGCATATTATACCACAGTCACTATAGTCACAAAAAGGAACCCTCACAGTTCGATTGGACATTTTTCAGAGTTATTTAAGCCCCTATATTACTACTCTGGAGGACTTGGGAATTGAAGGGCTTAGGCCTCGGAAGTCTAGAGTAGAATTCGTCGGTTCCTTTCAACACCAACTTACCATAACACCTTAATAGGGCTTTAGGGGTTCAGGGGTTTAGTTTTACTCTGTTCTCGTGATTCGTGGCAGCATTCGGTGTCGTGGGTGCTCGAAGAACCGGCTTGGTATACTTAGCTATCACTATGATGAAGCCCAAACTCCAAACCCTAAACCCCAAGCCGTAAACGCCAAATCCTCAAGACCGAACCCGAAACCCTCAACCCCCAAAACCCTAGAAACCCTTAAACCCCAAACCCTTACCAAGCTCCAAACCCTAAAACCCTAAAGCCCGTCACGAAACTCAGAGAGTCAATCTCTTCGCCGCGCTTGAACTGCTCCAGCAAGTCAACGGTAACCTCAGGGTCCCGGTACAGCGGACACATGTGAGAGTTTCCGAAAATTACGGGGTACCTTTTTTGGGGATCCTTTTAATAAGGACCCTCCTACGTAGGGTGCTATGTCAGGGTCCCCTATTCTCGGAAACTCCCATGTGATGCTGGTATGTTTTCGCAAACTTGCGAGGGCGATTAACCCTGGACCCTAAAGACTCGTGCACGGGGGGTTGAGGGCAGTAGCCGAGGAGCTTCAGACCCCCCCCCGGTTCCCTGACCAAATGCCGGCAATTCTTGCATGGCAGCCCAGGCTACACACGATCGGTCTACCTAGACCCTCCATCTACCCTCTATTAGACCTTAAATGCCCCTTATTCGGGACCATATGCTCCTATTTGAAGGTACAAGGAGGGTCCTGGTAGAGTTTGGTTTTGCGTTAAGATCGATTGCTGATTCTCGGCCTGTCGCCGGCCACGTCACGGCAAAAGTCTGCCCAAGATCCCTGCAATAACATGGCTCCGATCTAGTTGGAAAAACATGGCTGGCTAGGTTCCAGGCCCCCTGGGAATTTTTATGGCATTGACTTACATGTTCGTTCTTATCCAAACCCTCAGCCCTAAGCCGAAAACCAAAGGTATGCCTTGCTCCGAGGCTTTGGGCCTGGGCTTTGCATTTAATAAATCCATTGTGAATCACCCGGATCATACTGGCGAACGGGAGCTTATAGAAAAAATACGTCTACCTTTCCTGGTCCTGGGTAGGGTCTTGTCGTACAGAAGGGGCAGTTTAACTGCTTTCGGTGTGATTGGGGTGCAAAGCTTCGGGTTCAGGACTTCGACTTCGCCCAGTTTTAGGACCTCGGGGGGAGTTGAAAGGTTCAGGGACAGTGGTGCCCAGAAGTAGCGCTTCAGTATACCAGATTCCGAAATGTGACCAAGTAAGTTGCTGTCTTCTTTCAGCACGCTGTCGGAGACTCGACTGACTCGTCTCCCAATGAACGGTTGCAACACAAACGGACAGAAAGATCCATTCCTCCCAAAGCTTGCACCCAGACCCTTAAGCTGGAAACTACCAGGACCCTCCTTGTACCCTCAAATAGGGGTCTATGGGGTCGTATATAGAGGGTAGATGGAGGGTCTAGGCAGATCGCGAGACCTTACGCCCATGAAGCCCAAACCGAGCACATGAGAAACGCGCCAGAGCCCTGAACTGCCCTGCCCTTACGAATTCCAAAGGCCGATATGCACCAATCAACTCGGACTTCACTGAACAGAGCAGTTTAGGGTGTTAGGGTTATAGAGTTTATGGTGCTTAGGGTTCCGGGCGCCCCTTTAGGGCTGTCTTCTTGGGGGCGTCCTTTGAGTAGATTCCAGTAGGTTGAGGACAGCAGAGTCGAACCTGATTGTGAACCACTCTACCTATAGTCCCCATTGTAGTTCCTTTTCTTGGTTATCCAAAATCTCTACTATAGGTTCCCAAGCGCAAAACTGGTTAACCAGAAAAAGGAACTACAATGGAGACTATAGGTAAGCCCTAAACCGAGGTATTTCATCCTACTGGGGTTCCGCGTTAACGCGTACACCGCTTCTGGTCCTGTGAAATCGAAGATGGTGCATCCCAAACCTTGAACCCTAAACCCTAAACAAACCTAAACCCGTTCTAATTCTTATAGCCACTAGTGACTAGTGAAACAAGGCAAACAGACTTGTAAGACCGTTTGTACGTCCCTGCAACACCCTTCGAGAGCCCTGTAAAACCCGAATCTGATGATTGCGGCCTCTTTATGGGGCTTTCCGAAAATAGGGGGTACCTGATTTTGGGGTCCTTATAATGAGGATCCTACTATTTAGGTACAATATTAGGGTCCCCTAATTTTCGGAAACTTCCATATCAAGCTCGGAGCTTTGTTCTCCGAACCTCGGGTCAAAAATCTTTGGCAGCTGAACATTCGCATGTGGGTTTGGGCTTGAACCGCTGCCTTTACGACTCCTACTGCTGCTGCTACTAGTGTTTACTATCTACTGATCGATGTCATGCCCTCCCCCCCTCTCTTCATCCTGGAAACTTCTACCTAAACCCTAAATGTACTGAACCCTAAATCCTAAACCTGCACACCGAGCCCTAGAAAGCAACTCCCTAAACCCTAAACCCTATAAACCCTAAAACCCTAAAACTCTGACAATCCAAAGCGGATAAGGGGCGGTTTGTTCATCCTGTGCCCTGCCCTCTCCATCCAAGAGCACCTGGAACCGATCGTCTCACTTTGTGGTGGGAAGCCCAAAACGGGTTTAAGATGCTTGGGGTAGGGATTCCTTAATATGAACCCTACTATAGGAACCCTAATCCCTACTAAACCCCCTTAGGCTAAGACCCCTTTTGGCCTCCTAACCCTAAACCCTAAACCCTTTTGGTTTATATAGGGATTATACAGGGACTATGCTACCCCAACAAGGTTAAAGGTTACCTACAAGACTACTAGGACTTTGGGCTTTGGGATCTAGATGGGAGCTTCCGAAAGCTAGGGGTGCCTTATTTGGGATCCTTATAATACGGATCCTACGATTTAGGGTACTATATTAGGATCCCCCCAATTCGGAGACTCCCATATGGACTTTAGAGGTCCCATACAGCATTGATGGGTTGTAGAGTTTGCAGAGAGCCGACTTTCTTGAGCAAGGAACGGCCCCAAATTCTGAAAGGCTCTTCTGGATGATTCTGCGGCTTATTGCTTCGTTGAGGGGTATTGCTGGCTTTGGCGATGGAGACGGATCTGACATGAAGCTTCGCTACACACGGCCACCGAGATGATACCGCAAACATGCACTCACCAATGATGGAAGAAGCGCCATTCGCACTGACCTGTCTCATACGATACCCTAAAGGCCCAAAGTAGTTCCTTTTTGGGGTTCATATTTAGAATCTTATGAGGTAATCCCAAAAAGGAACTACTTTGGGGCCTCTGGGTAGAGAGCGTGGTGGCGAGAGGAGTGGCAGGTGTGCTTGAATCAAAGGGAAAAAGGAGGGACCCTTAATGGGGACCCCCACCCTATAATGGGCTATATCATGGGTATATAATAGCTATATTCAAGGTATATACCTAGGGGTCCTTATTAAGGGTCCCTCCTTTTACCCTTGGATTGAATCACTGTGAAGGGCCAAGAAGTACACTGCGAATTGCCGCGACTACACCACCAGCGGCAACTTTAAACACTAGGACGAACACGAAAAATGGTCCTACGGGCAAGAGCCCGCCACAGATAAATTCTACTTTCGTCGATGCTTGCAACAGAACCATGCTGCCATGGCGTTTAGGGTTTAGGGCTTATGCTTTTGGGGTTATATGATTGCGGCATTTCTGGAGTGCTGACATGTTGGTGTGCTGGCAAAATTGCGCAGAGCGTCGGGGGTGATTTTTTTGTTTCAGGTGGCATCAGCACCTAGACCCTCCATCTACCCTCTATTAGACCCTAAATGCCCCTTATTTGGGACCATATACCCCTATTTGAGGGTACAAGGAGGGTCCTGGCAGCTAGATCGAGACCAGGCCGAAGCTCTCTACATAGCATGACCTACTTGTCGGGTATCACAGGGGACTAAAGGTTATCCTTTTTGGTTATATAGGGACTACACAGGGACTACACTACCCAAAAAAGGTTAAAGGTTACCTACTCGACTACTAGGATGACAGGTGGCAATAGTACCAACGATTGTCGAAACATCACAGCTTCCGGCAAGAAAGAGGCGACAGATCTAAATGACTCCCCAAACACTGTCCCAGCATGACGCTCAAATTTCAACCAAAACCTTGGGTGCTGCCTGCACTCTGTGACAGTCTAGTTTAAGGGTCATACTAATTTTTATAAGGGTTATATGTAAATATACTGCAAATATTGACTAACTTTTACAGTGTGGGGGGCAGTGCCCAAAGCCAAACCCAAAAATCCAAAAACTAGTACCCAAGCCCGGGGCCCTGAACTGAAGATCCTCAACCCAAAGGATGCCAACCTTATACCTCAGCCATACGGATCTTTCAGAATTTTTAGGGTTTAGGGCTTGGGGCTCAGAAAAACAAAACAGAGTCTAAACTCACAAATAACAGGAGCGTTGCTGCAAGGACGCTTTGAATCTCATGAAATTCCGAAGGGGGTTCATGCAACCGTTTAGCCCACATAGTGACCCTGCATACTTCGCCAAGGTGTATTCTCTACAGGCACCCTGCAGAACTCTATAGCAAGGCTCTGCAGACCCCTTCAGGGAACCCTCATGTAAAGAAACGCTCAAAGACCTAAGGCTCATGGGACACACTACCTGGGCCTGAAGATAGCAGAATTGTAGTGGCGCCTGCGGATCTGTTTATATACAGACCCACCTAAGTTGCTTTTAGCCTTCCTTGCTAAATCCCTTGATCCTCGAAGCATGGACCCAAACATTTTAATGACCTGTACAATGAAAACATAAAAAGGAGCCCTAAGCGGTAGGTTCTTTAGGGTCAAGGTAATGTAGGAACCTGATTAAGAAACCTTGGGCCTTTATTAGGCTTCCTTACATGAATCCTTCTATTTTGGGGTTATAGGCCCAGGGTTTCTTTATCAGGTTCCTGACTTTTCAGCCGCTTCAGTGCGAGGCGCTGCCAGGCCGGCGGCGAGTCGCACCGATCCCTCACGGAATACCCGTCGCCGCGCGTTCTGCGAAAGCAGGGTTGGGGCCAGGGTCCAAGGATGCTCCCGGTTTATAGGATTTAGGGTTTAAGGTTTAGGGGTTATAGGGTTTAAAGTTTAATTAAGGTTTAGGGTTTATAGGGTTTAAGGTTTAGGGTTTATAGGGTTTAGGGGTTTATAGGGTTTAAGGTTTAGGGTTTAGGGGTTTAGGGCTTATAGGGTTTAGGGTTTATAGGGTTTATAGGGTTTAAGGTTTAGGGTTTAGAGGGTTTAGGGTTTATAGGGTTTCGGGCTTCGGGGTCCTCAGGGTTTTGGGCACGACGGGGCACCCTAGAGCCCCCCCAAAAAACCCTGAAGCCCCACTGGAACTCCGAAACACCCTGAACAACGTCTATCAATCCACTGAAAGTCGCATTGTACTATTCTAGGGGCCGGTATGGCTCGAATAATGTATGGGGGCATGGAGCCCTCAGGAAAAGCAGTGCTTCTGAGCTTACAGGCTTCTGTGCTGCCGTTGTTTCGCATTCATGTGGACCACTGATTAATGAAACCCTTCCTAGACCCTCCATCTACCCATATCTACCCTCTATTAGACCCTATATGCCCCTTATTTGGGACCATATACCCCTCTTTGAGGGTGCAAGGAGGGTCCTGGCTCTGTGTAGGGGATCTACTGCTTGGATCTCCACTGCAACCCCTGTTAGCGTCGGAGTGCTTTATTTACCGGGGGTCTATGTTACCACTATTCTCCGATAGACTCTAAACCTGAGAAACCTGAGAGACCTAAACCCTAAACCCTTTAAGCCCTAAACCCTAAAACCCTCAACCCTGAAACCCTCAACCCTTAAACTCTACGGCTGATGATATAAATCCTGCAGTACCCATAACAAGGAAAAATCATAATTCCCATAGTTTAGGGTCCTTAAGGTAATGCAGGATTTATATCATCAACCGTATCATTCGGATTTTAGAAACACACCGGAAAGCTCTTGATCTGATAAAGCCACTCCAAAGTCAAATAAGTAAGGAGTCTACCTTGAAAACACTTCGGACCCCGTATTGCACATTTATACCTTCCATATCGAGGTGTGTATATATATATATACACAGACATATGTACATACAGATTATGGGACATATTTCAGGTATATGATACGGTATATGGTTTGGGGTTTAGAGAAGGACCCCCCGAATATCTTAATAAGGCATATTCCCGACGTTCAAAACCCTAAGGCTCCATGTACCTTTATAGTAGATACTTAAGCCTTAAAGGGGCCCTATGTATATAGGTACTCTAAGGCCTAAGCAAAAAATATAAGGGTGCATGGAGGGCCTTCTGGTGCGTGTAAAGCACCGGGATCCTGGCGCGCAGCTCCCAGGTAAACCTCTCTGCGCCGAGGGCTGCGGGGGTGACTCATGTAAACCCCTATGGTAGAAGCCAGAAAGATGGAACATTAGTATCCTCATGCCCCTAAAGTAAAGTATAAGGGATCCTAGCACTCATCCTCCTAAACCCATGTTCCAACTTTCTGGCTGCTGCTGTATAGAAACCTTAAAAGAGCCCTAGACCCCTATAGTCCCACTTGTAAGATCCCTTTAAAGGGGCCGGTCTAGGGTTTAGGGTTTTGCAGTTTTCAGGGATTGCTTCAAGGGCTCCATGAACAATTCTGCGGCTTCGGGGGTTAGGGTTTTGGAACTTTTTGGTTTGGAATGGCCCGCTACAGGATTCTGGCAACAGAAGTTCTATTAGGGTCCTTACCTGGACCCCCAAAGTATGTAGAATAAAAGCCTCTTAATAGATGTTGGGCCATTATTTTACCTACTTTGGGGCCTTTGGGTGAGGCCTTAAGGTTCTATGATAAGCGGCTCTGTCTCCTGAAAAGAAGCTCCCCCAAGTATTCCGAAACCCTAAACCCAAGTATCCACAACTATAGACCATAAAGGCTCTAGGGAAGGATCATCGGGGGTCCGATCCTAAATACTAGACACCCAATAAGTCCGACGTCCGCCTCAAAAGAAAAAAAGGAGGGCGGTAAACCTACAGTAAACCCCGTAAAGTTGGAAACCGGATTAAGGCCAAATAGTGCTGGGATTCCCTAGACATTACTCTTAAGACTCTTAAAGACTCTTAAGGATTGAGGCTATGGGGTTTCCAGCTTTTGGGCTTCTACTGCGGAGTCGTGAACTCAGCATCCTACTGCTTATAGGGTTTAGCAGGGCTTTTGGGGGTTTTCTGCGTCTTGCATCGTTGCTTCTCTTCTGGCAATTAAGCTTTACTAGCCTACCACCTTTAGCTCCTACAAGGAGAGTGGGTTCATGAATTCTTGATCGGGGGTCTACCCAGACCCTCCATCTATGCACCCTCCATTGGACCCTAAATGCCCCTTATTCGGGACCATATGCCCCTATTTCAGGGTACAAGGAGGGTCCTGGTAGGCCGTAAACTCGAGCCCCGGAAACCTGAAGCCTCGACCCCCCCACCCCGACCCTAAACCCCCGAGCGCCCAAACCCCAAGACCCCAAAGTGGTTCCTTTTCGGGGCTCGTATAAAGAACTAGTATGGGGCCTCTGGGTAAACCCCAAGACCCACATGAAGCCCAAACTCCCAAAATGTTGGGCTCTCTGGGCAACGCGAGGTTTGTAGCACTCAGCACTGAAAAACAGCGAGGCGCCTGGCGGCTGCCATGACGGGCGCATGTCCAGCGGGGGCCCGGCTAAACCCTAAATCCGAAGCCTCAGCTCACAACTCCAAACCCTAAAGCCCTTACAAATCCCAGGAAACACTGAGACGGTAGGTCCAGTAACTGTCAGATCTGTATGTCAATAGATGTCCATTAGTTCGGTGGGGTTTTACGCGGCTGTCATGTATTTCGAAGTTTCCCCTGAGCTCTGCGCTTCAATAAAAGCATGCTTGGCATTTATTGATCTCCATTCCCTGTACGTGGCATGAACCATTCCTGGTGAGCAGGATGTTGTCAAAGAGCTGGGTAACTACGTTATTCATGTGGAGCCGCGCACTTCGACCCATTCAGTTTTACAAGCCAAATTGCTGCGGAGTGCTTACGTCGTCTAATGCACTGTTTGGGGTTTAGGGCTCCTGAGGGTCCATAGGGTTTGTCCGAATAACCATAGCATCATGGGCACAGTTCGCTACAGCTATGTCATCATCTAGCTCTGTGATGCGACTACCCTTGAAATTCGGATTGTCACTGGTACATAACCTTTGCCAGTTTTGACAATTACTGTCGGAACTTTTGCCTTGCCTTTCTACACTTCTTGCCATTAGCCAACCTGGTGGGAACCAGAAACACCTTGTTTTCTAAGCATTACGACCGTTGAGACCTTTAGCTATTGGGTCAGAGTTTATCATGCTGGGGTATCAAGCCTGCTCTTTCTGCTATGTGCCTTATAAGTCGGGAGTGTATTGGGAATGTGCTCGATGCAGTCGCCGGCTCATGCGGTTGATCAATCTTCGTGCTGCAACTGCAACATGACGGACCTTCAAAGGGCTGTCTTTGCTACAGTTAAAGACCCTCCCATCTCCATCTACGGGCGTGGCAGAACTTGTGACATATCCATTGTGATTCAGACACTTAGCTACTGCACACATATACGCATATACAGTTTATATATATATATAGGGTATATACATATATGTATGTATATTATACTGTGTATGTGGTGATGGATGTATGGGAGCTGCATCACGACAATGTCGACCGACGACTGGCAGGGCCACGGCCGACTGTTGGCTACGAGCACGCAGTAGAAAGAACTCTTGCCCAAAGGGTCCAAGTATCATTATGGTATATACTTATAGGGTATTTTGGGGGGGTCTAAGTATATACCATATGATACTTGGACCCTTTGGGTTGCAGCACAAAGCTATAAGCCCTAAACTTCTAAACCATACCTAGACCCCCCAAAGTAGGTAGAATAATGGCCCAAAACCCATTAAAGGCTATTATTCTACATACTTTTGGGATCCAGGTAATCCCCAAACTCTGAACCCTGAAGCTTCCAAAACGAAGGCTGAGCCGAAGAATGTCAATGCTTTTTGCTCGCGCGGCGGGCAGCTGTCGGTCCGGATCCTCGCATCTCGGAGGCCTCAAAAGGTGGGATGAAGGTGGGTAGGATGAAGGATCCCTTACATAAGGACTCTAATTGGGAATATCCCACCTACATTCATCCCACCTTTTGAGGCCTCTGAGAGCATCGAGAGGTAGCGTGCCCATGAGGTATTCACAGAGACAAAACTACTTTCAGGGTCCACGTTCTCATAAAATACATATGGGTAGTTGTCAAAATTATGGTCCCTTTTGGGGTCCCTATTATAGTACGGCACCTATTATTTAGGGTTCCCAAAAGGGACTCCAATTTTGAAAACCACCCATATGTGCTCTGGACATAGGAAGATCTTGAAGGCTGCGCAAGACACACCCTCGTAGTCCGAAAAAAAATGTTGCGAATTCCAGACATCCACATTCCAGGACCCCATTATAGTACCCCAAATAGTAAGATCCTCATAATAAGGACTTTTCGGAAACTCCCACATTCCATCCGAAACTGGAGGGCTGTTCTGGAACGCCCGCCTCGCCGAAGTTTCGGGAAGAACTCCAGCACTCAAAGCTCCTGGCTGCACTTCAGATTGGGAATTTAGGGTTTGGCATTTAGGGTTTAGGATTTGGGGCTGAGGCTTTCGGGTTTAAGGATAGAGGCTTTAGGGTTTAGGGTTTAGGGTTTAGGGTTTAGGGTTTAGGGGTGAGGCTTGCGGCTTGAAGGATAAAGGGTGTTAGGATGCAGGATTTCAATTTCGGGTTGGGTGTTGCTTCTTAAAGTTTAGGAGTCAGCTCGACCCCCGACGGACCACAAGAGCACTATCCAAGGTTATGGTACATCGGTATCCTCATGCCCCTACGCTAAAGTAGAAGGGATCCTAGCACGAATCCTCCTAAAACCCATGTTCCAACTTTCTGGGGTTCGCCGTAAACAGTTCTGGGTTGAAGATTGACGGGCCTAGGCGACGACCTCGTCGCGTGTATGGCTTGCACAGGGCTTTTTAAGGCCCCAGAAAAGCACATAAGCAAACAATACGATAGGGATATCCCATATACATCCCCTTATGATGAAGCCCAATAAGGTAGGGATATCCCCATAAAAATGCTCATGCTTGTGTGCTTTTTGGGTCCCTAACTTTTGGTTCCGGGATCATGGGACTTCGTAAGGAGAGTGTTGCACCAGGCTACGGCTCCTGTCGACAAAAATGAGTCAAGAAATTTACACTCGCAGCGACTAGACCTAAGAGTAACCTAGGAATAAAAAGGGTGCCCTTTTTGGTTGAAAGGGGCTTATAAGGGAACCCAAGCCTCTACTCTGGGTCCTAGCGCATCTTCGCCGCCCCCCCAAATTAAGCTGCTTATAAGCGTGCTTACTAAAAAATCTGACCCTCTAAGCAAAGGACTCGATAAACACCTCCAGAAAACACAACCCAACATCTGAAATCCGATTTGCATCGACGCTCAGCCCAAACCCGTTAGAGCCAAAACTGTAAGCATTATAAGGTCCTCCACCGAACCCCGAGTCAAGTCGATTCCACAAGCTCTAGCGTTCAACGGCTTTGGGTTTAGGGTTTAGAGCCGGGGATGTAAGGACTTAGAGTGCCATTCTTACTTGGGAGTTTCCGAAAAGGTAATAGGGGACCCTAATATATAATACGCTAAATAGTAGGATCCTTACTCTAAGGACCCCCAAAATAAGGTACCCATGACTGTCGGAAACTCCCACATGCTTCGCAGAGACACCCCGGGACGAAGTGCCGGCAGCTCCTGCGAAGTGACGGCGAGGTTGTCCTTGGTGTTCGGCTACGGTAATAGAGGGGCCTTAAATGATTAGTAGGGTTTGGGGTGGTATTATTATACTGTATTTACGGTTTGGGGGGGGTATATTATACTGTAATTACAGTAAGGAACCCCGAGTAGGCACTTAATTAATAAAGGCACCTAAATTTACAGGGCAAAAGACTACTCAGGAACCTAGGATACGGTAAAAGCACGGAAACGCTTAACAAGTTCGAGGCCTGGGCGCAAGGCCCAGAAAACCCAAACCCTATACACCCAGGGTTCGTTTCGATTGTTTCATATGAAGACTGCCAGCCATAGGCTGGCGGTTGAAGCAGTGGCTTTCCAGTAATATAGGGGCCTTAGTAATTAGAATAAGGTTTAGGGGCCCAATAGACTATAACCATAATAAGGACCACCCCAAAAAATTGTTCTGGTAATTATTTAGGCCCTTATATTGATATACTTGTGTCTGTGAGTCTCTGACAGCAGAGTGATCGCCCTCCTCTTTGATATACGAAGGCACTCTAACGTGCGCCGGGCATACTATAAAACAGGGTCTGGAATCAGACTGGCCATGAGCCAGCGGTCGAAAGGAGGATCAAAAGTGCCACTCTGTTGATGGCACTGCCTTCCCAAGACTGGCACGAATTCGAATTATACCCCACTTAACTGGGGGCAGTCTATACAGCAGGGGCCGACAATACCTGAAAGTCTGGACCTTGAGGAAAGAGCCCGGAAATGAGATTAGCCATGCGTTCTGCAAGTCCGCGGTGGCCAGGAGTTAAAATGCACCATGGACCTTATCGGCAGGACGCAGAGCATGCACCCTGGCCCTTCCAAGAGCCAAGCATCGGCTGCCCATCGCAAGGGTTGTTGCCGTCCAGATACCTGCAGGCGGCTTGATTTGAGGGCTGCTTCACGGACACCCATAAATATTCAAAGGCTTCCAGAGCTGGCTAACTGACGGAAAGCGCGTGAATTGGCTTCACTAAATGTGACACTATATTGATTCAGAACACACACCCGACCTGTCATCGCTCGACAAGCACGAGGTGGAAAAGCCCTGGCATGGATAGGTCGTCTCACCGTCCCACTTGTAGAAGCGGAACCAGTCGTACTCGCTGGTCATGGGGTAGCGATTGTTGTCGATCTGCCTTCCTCCGAAGTTGGCCTTTGGGCCAAAGATCCACAAGTTCATCATGACCTTGGCCGACTTGTCCGGAATCGGTGGGTTCCCCCCGTAGTGGCTCCTCACCGGAACGCCGTCGATGTACCAGGTGATGCGGTCGGGCAGCCACTCGAAGCCGTAGGTGTGGAATTCGGCACGTGCGTTGCCTTGTACGTTGGTCTCTCTGACCGAAGCGATCTGCGGTCTCCAAAACTCAGTGTTGTCGGCACGGAGCACGTTCGTCGTCACAGAGTTGGGGGAGTCGCCGGTAACCTCGATGTCAATCTCCCGCCAGTGGCGGAACTTGGCATCGCGGAAAATGAACATGGTGGCTACAAAGTTCCCGTCCACATCCGGATTCCCGGGTTGCACATCTGGAGCCTTCATGCGCACCTCGTAGCGCCCGTAGCGGAAGATGTTTCTCCGAGAACGGAACTCGCCGCTCACCAAGGGCTTGTGATCAACTGTCCCCACCTCGGCGTGCGAGCAGGCCTGTGTAGAATAGCCGGGGTTCTGCGTGGCAGAGATCTTCATTTTGCCGTCCTCAAATCGGATCTGCTGCTTCACGAAGCGCACGTCGCCTTCGAAAAGACCACCGTCCGACCAGGTCCAAATGGGATCGCTGTCCAAATCCAGTGGGCTGTCGAATTCCTCCACGAGCGCCAGCGTGAAGCCCGGGTAGTTTGGGTACGTCTTGCTGGGGTCGGGATGCCCGGAGATGTGCCCGGAAGCGCTGGGCGCGCCCACCGGGGATGCAGCAGGCGGTGCTCCAGCACTGCAGCTGGTGATGTCCGAGCAGCAGTTGTGGTAGTCCTGGCATCGGCTGTTGCACTGGCACGCTTGACTCTGAATGTATGTCGAAGGACAGCCGTACTTTTGGCAGCTTCCCCATGCTGAGCGGAGAGTCTTCTGGTCTGTGGCATTGGTTTCGTTCGTGGCCGACATACCTCGAAGCTGTCCCGACGCCGCAGTTAGCGATACCGCCACAAGCATCGTCGCTAACATCTGTGGCGCCATGGGCTCGCAAAGATAGGGCAAAAATCCAAAACCGTCAACTGCTGTGAGCAAATTTGCTACCACGGACTTGCGATGCTTCACAGACTCAATACATGCCTTAATTATCAGACTTTGGTTTGGGTGAAGATCTCTAAACTTGTGATATGGACTGATAGACTCATAGAGACATATTTGTAAGGAGCCTGACTGAATAGTGCTCCTAGTTGGTCAGGCCTAATTTAGGGCTGGACCCACGAGCACATTCGAGGAAAACAAACCCCACCAAAAGAAGAACCCCTCTGACCGTCCTCCTTTTGACCTATTAAATCTGCTGTCGGTGAACATGTAGGCAGGTTCCTTCAGAGACTGACCATGAGAAAACGGTCTGAAGAAGGATAGCAAGTGCCACTCTGTTGATGGCACTGCTTTCCCAAAACGGGCACGAATTAGACCCCACTTAACTGGGGGCAAGCTATGCAAGAAAAGTCCATGCGCCCACCAACGGCCTTCATAATTAGAATAGGGTTTAGGGGGCGATACTATAGCATGATTGTGTTATAGAAAGCTGAGGAACGGGTTTACAGGCCTCGGTGCAAGGTTTAAATGGAGCCACTGAGCTCATCGGCAGGACGCAGTGCACGCACCCTGGCCCTTCCAAGTGCCAAGCATCGGCTGCCCATCGCAAGGGTTGTTACCGTCCAGATACCTGCAGGCGGCTTGGGTTGAGGGCTGCTTAACAGACACCCATAGACAATCATAGGCTGCTGGCTTACTGACAGAATGCCCGCGAATTGGCTTCACTAGACGGGATACAGCAATGATTCAGAACACACCCACCTGTCATCACTCGACAGGCACGAAGTGGAAAAGCCCTGGCATGGATAGGTCGTCTCACCGTCCCACTTGTAGAAGCGGAACCAGTCGTACTCGCTGGTCATGGGGTAGCGATTGTTGTCGATCTGCCTTCCTCCGAAGTTGGCCTTTGGGCCAAAGATCCACAAGTTCATCATGACCTTGGCCGACTTGTCCGGAATTGGCGGGTTCCCGCCGTAGTGGCTCCTCACCGGAACGCCGTCGATGTACCAGGTGATGCGGTCAGGCAGCCACTCGAAGCCGTAGGTGTGGAATTCGGCACGTGCGTTGCCTTGCACGTTGGTCTCTCTGACCGAAGCGATCTGTGGTCTCCAAAACTCCGTGTTGTCGGCACGGAGCACGTTCGTCGTCACAGAGTTGGGGGAGTCGCCGGTAACCTCGATGTCAATCTCCCGCCAGTGGCGGAACTTGGCATCGCGGAAAATGAACATGGTGGCTACAAAGTTCCCGTCCACATCCGGATTCCCGGGTTGCACATCTGGAGCCTTCATGCGCACCTCGTAGCGCCCGTAGCGGAAGATGTTTCTCCGAGAACGGAACTCGCCGCTCACCAAGGGCTTGTGATCAACTGTCCCCACCTCGGCGTGCGAGCAGGCCTGTGTAGAATAGCCGGGGTTCTGCGTGGCAGAGATCTTCATTTTGCCATCCTCAAATCGGATCTGCTGCTTCACGAAGCGCACGTCGCCTTCGAAAAGACCACCGTCCGACCAGGTCCAGATGGGATCGCTGTCCAAGTCCAGTGGGCTGTCGAACTCCTCCACGAGCGCCAGCGTGAAGCCCGGGTAGCCTTACCATTGGTTAGTAGGGAATGGAAGAATGGTCGTAATAGTAGTTATAATTGTACCCCATTCCTCCATTCCCTATACCCTAAACCCTAAACCCTACTAACCAAAGGAAAGTAGCTTGGGTACGTCTTGCTGGGGTCGGGATGCCCGGAGACAGCTCCCGAGGCAGAGCGAAGAGCTCTCTGGTCTGTGGCGTTGGTTTCGTTCGTGGCCGACATACCTCGAAGCTGTCCCGACACCATGCTCCACGACACGGCCACAAGCATCGTCGCTAGCATCTGTGGCGCCATGGGCTCACAAAGATAGCTCAGAAATCCAAAACCGTCAACTGCTTTGAGCAAATTCGCTACTACGGACTGGCGATGCTCACTGCTACCCTACGCTACAGGTACGTTCCTTACTTCGGCTGAATGCAGAACCTCATTCCGTGTTCTCAGGGCGGAGCCCAGGCCCACAGCTGGTCCTCAGCGTTGCTACCTCGGGGAACGGCCCGGTGAGGCTGCAGGGTGTCGAAAGCTGGACGGTTTTAACATATCTAGGATGCGTAAGGTAGCAGGTAACTTAGCCACGCTTCTGGCTTGCTTGTCTTGATGCCCAAACCCTAAACTCTATGAGCCTACCCAGAGGCCCCATAGTAGTTCTTTAAAGAGTTATTGATGAGTCTTGAACAAAATAAGTGGGGTTTTGCCGGGATTTGCAGACGCTCCAGACACTTTCTTCCAGTCCCAAGTGGAAGTCCGAGTTTATGCAGCTGGTTCGCTTTGGCTTAAGATTGGGGGGTTAGGGGTTTAGGAGTTTAGGTTTAGGGTTTAGGAGTTTAGAGGTTTAGGGTTTTAGGAATGTAGGGGCGAATCTGAAGGAAATATCACGGGTCCACCCCACAGCAAAGGATGACGATGTCGAAAGATCATGGTTTACCAGCACCCCCCAAGCACCCTTGAATAGAGCCCTTATGTTCCTTAATCGTGGGAATTTATGGCATAGTAGAGGGCAGTCGGGTGGTGCTGGTAGAAGCCCAGCATCTCAATGGTACCCACCATGGCCATCTGAGTGATAGAATCCTGATACTCACGACCTGCAGGAACGCCCTCCTGTCTTTAAGACATCTCTGCGCAACTCATATGACCTGTTAGCTATGAAGAGCCTGTCGGGGTTTAGAGTGCAGGGCGTATTTTCAGTGGGTGGCATGCGAATCCCTAGGGCTCCAGATACGTAAATAGTAAATTACTTACTATATATATATATATATATATATATATATATACATATATATATATATATACTACCTGCCGCAGTAGCCTACTTGTCATAACTGGAACGCTGGGGAATTGTAGAACTAGATTCCTTACAGTACGACGTATACGACTAGAGACCCTGAACCTGTGAACGGCAAAGAACCGTAAAGCAAAAACCTATAAACCCAAACTAACCCTGAACTCCTTGTCTAAGCCCTCAACCCTGAATAATTTCAAGGGTGCAAAGGACCCAATAATCAGGTACTCGGTTTTCGGATAGTAGTTATGTAGGTTAGGATTTTGGAGAGTATAGGGTACTTGGACCCTTGGGGTAACTGTAACCTGAGCTTTTTCGTGAGACGAGACCTGGCGACTTCCGACTCAGGCGCTGGCTTTGGCATCGCCTTGATCGTTCTCGGGGGGGGGGGGGGGGGGGTTATGGAGGGTTTAGGGTTTAGGGTTTTAGGGTTTAGGGTTTAGGGCTTCCTCGGAAGCTTCCAAAGCTGGGATGAAGGTAGGATTATGGTAGAAGCCAGAAAGTTGGAACATTGGTATCCTCATGCCCCTAAAGTAAAGCATAAGGGATCCTGGCACTACTCCTCCGAAACCCATGTTCCAACTTTCTGGCTTCTCCTGTAGGGTTCAGGGGATTGGCCTGTGCAGATGATGTTGTGGGTAGGTTAGTGGTTTTGGGGGCTTGGGGTTCTCCTTCGTGTCAGGGGTCAGGGTAACATATTCCAGCTCACCCTTGACCTAAACCCTAAACCCGAAACACCAAACCCTGATCCCAATAAACCCTAAACCCCAAAACTCTAAAGCCCTAACCTGAAGCGTTGAGGCTTGGGTTTTTGGGTTGGTGGATTTGCTTCCTCTGGAGCATCAGCGTCGAGGGATCCCTGGTTTCAAGGCCCAAGAAGCACACAGGGCCCTTATATAGGTTCGTTAATGGAGGGTCCCGAAACCCTAAACCCTAAGCCCTTACTGATTGGAATGACGTTCTTTACAGGGTTAGGTAAGGGCTTCGGTATTCCGGCCTCAATAATCAGAATAGCCTTCCTGTAAGCGTTCCTTGAAGGGTGTATCTGAGGGTATCATAACCCTTGACACAACAACATAGCGTTCATCATCTTATGATCTCTAGCTGCGTTAAGCAAGCAGATGGTCTAGATTTACGGCAGGTTCGCCGACATGTCACAAGGAACTTCACTGATAACACTCGCACTCTGCGGGCTGGATGGAATGTCCTCGCGAGAGTCCTTCTCAGGAAGTCCTTGCGTCCAAGAACGTTCTACCATAGGGGCCTTAATAATTGGAAGGGGGTTTTGGGGTGTATTCCACTATACTTATAATGAGGAACCCCCAATATAGTATAGGTATTTATTATTAAGGCCCCCATAATAGCAGGGGCACAGCACCAAGCAACCAATCTCGGATCACATCCAAGAGTAGATGCCCTGCGAGAGACGCATCAAGTCTCACGACCATCCGAGCATTGCCTAACCTGCGACTCACACCAACTGTCTGGCTCTCAGTGGGGAAGGGGGGAATGGGTTATGGGGACAATCATTGGGGATTACATAGGGGCGAGCCATGGACCCATCTAGGCTCAGCAGTCAAAGTAGAGGTGGAACAACTAGCAAAAGGCATCCCCACATTTCTATTCCCGATGTATAACTATGGCACCTATGCCCCCAAAGCCCTGTCCCAGGGTATTCGAGGTACAGATTGGGAAGGACAACATCCAAACGCCCAGGTAGCGGCCTGAGTGGTTCAGGGTGAGCCCTCCCAAAGTACCACGAACCCAAAGGATAAGGGATTCTGCGGATAGGCTTCGGGACAAAGCCGAGACACCCAAAAGCATCAAATACCCCAAGTCTGCACTCTCCGCCACACCAGAACGACACACTCTATACTCGGAATTATAACGTAGACCCGAAACCGGGCTGGACCCAAGCGCCCAGACGCACTCAACCCCTCAACAAATCCCCTTCCGATCTTTATCTTTTCGGGATAGATAAACCGTAAACCTACACCTTAACCCTGCAATCGATCGAGAGGTCTACTGGCTGGCCTCATGTTTCCGTCAATTAAACTCCAAAGGGCCCTCATACATCCCTTTCTGGGACCATTACCCAGAGGCCCCAAAGTAGTTCCTTTTAGGGATTACCTCACACGATTCTAAACATGAACCCCAAAACGGAACTACTTTGGGGCCTCAGGGTAAACCCCTAAAACACCCCAAACCCCTAAAACCCAACAGGGAGCTACCATCCCCAAGAACCCTCACACGTCCTTTCTACCTTCAAACTCAAAAGGGATTACCTTATAGGATTCTATATATGAACCCAAAAAGGAACTACTTTGGGGCCTCAGGGTAAACTCAAGTGGGCACTGAATCACGGCTGAGGTCACGGCGTAACCTCGAGGCTGAAACTCAACCACTCGTGGTTCACCAACTGCCAACAGCGGCTTTCCGAAAGGCCCCAAAGTAGTTCCTTTTGGGGGGTTCATATATAGAATCCTATAAGGTAATCCCTAAAAGGAACTACTTTGGGACCTCTGGGTAGGTTTGGGGTTTAGCTGGGGTTAGGGTGGCGTGGCCCATGCTTTCTATGTTACGTTCTTTTGCCCGGACTGGTTGTTGGAGTCAGGATCTGTCCTTAAGACGTGGCTTCGTCATTGCTCTGCCCCCGCTTAAAGGGTTGTGTCAACAGAGTTCCCCACAAGCGAAACCATAACCAACGAAACAAAGCAATCAAACGCAACACCCAAGGGGTGCGAAGATAGCCTCACAGGTTTGATTGGGTTTGGGGTTTAGGGTTGGGGCTAGTGGTTTTCAGGCGATGTGCTCTTCACGGCGTAGGGCTTAGGATTTATAGGGTTAAAGGATGTTAAGATCTCTTATCTGTTTGTTTGGCGCTGGCTTCTGTCGGATCTTAAAGTAGGTAGGTCGTGTCTAGAAGGCACTTACCCTAGTTTGGGGACAGGACTTATAGTTAAGGCCTCGGGTTCTCAGTCTTTGCATGTACAGTTCTATATATGGTTTAGGGCGTAAGACATGGGGGCTATCGCGCCCTTGACTTCTGAGCCCTCAGAAAGCTGAGTGAGTATTTTCCTAGGGCGCTTTTGAATGTCAAGGTGCTGCCCAAAGGCCCCAAAGTAGTTCCTTTTTGGGGTTCATATATAGAATCCTCTACGGTCATCCCAAAAAGGAACTACTTTTGGGCCTTTGGGTAGGTGCTCCTACATGCTTGGAGCTCTTGGTAGGCCAACCCTAGGACTAAGCTCAGCAATATCCATGGAATTTCGATCTAGACCCTAAACCCTAAACTATAATAGTGTTGGGGGACCCGGGAACCGTTGGAGCCGTCTTTCTGACTATATATGATTCCGACCTGTAGGTTGTAACACTTTAAGTTACCATGCTACAGTAGAAGCCAGAAAGTTGGAATATCATTATCGTAACCCCTTTAAGGTAAATTATAGGGAATCCTACCATTAATCCATATTCCAACTTTCTGGAGTTCCCTTTAGATCCCTTAAAGGAACCCCTATAGATCCCTCAAAGGAAACCCCCCTAGATCCCTTAAAGGAACCATAAAGATCCTACCATTAATCCATATTCCAACTTTCTGGAGTTACCATGCTAGGGAGGTGCTGAGCTCAGATTGAAGACTTCGGGAGAGGGTTTTCAAGGTTTGCAGCTTCATGGTTCCCGGGTTTAGGGTTTAGGGTTCAGGGTTTAGGGGTTGAAACTTGGCGTTTGGGTTGATATCCTAATTCCCGCTCCAACCTCCAAGCATATTAATCCCACGGCCTCTTAACCCACAGCCCCCACACCAAGCTGCTTCTTCAACATCCCACGCACGAACACAATGACCGTAACTATTCCTTCAACAGTCATCGGGCTTTGGGGTATGCCATAACATATATAATGCGTGGTAGGAATCGTAAGGAATGTAACGATTCAAGCCCTTATTCTCTCCCATCTCGGCCTGCAAGCATCGATCGCCCTGCATCAGACGCCCGATGCCCTTGCGAGACTCAACGGGGATCGACCACCTGCAGCAAAAACTTGGTCTTCCCAGGGTGTTTGATTTTAGGATTGTGTGTATGCTCGTGTATGTGATGGATTTCTGCCGGGTTTTGTGATGCTTCATAAGGTCTCTGTGTTTAGGATTTTGCGATGAGTAAGGTTTCTATAACAGGAATATACCATATGGTTTGGGTAAGTATCCCCCGTTTAGGATCTTACGACCCTTTGGGTATGAAAGACGGCTCCCAGTGCTGGGCCCCCCTGCTTCCACAACCTCGCGCTTTCCGCATCATCCCCGGCGTCACCTCTCAGCAAGGAAGCGTTGGGGTGACAACACCATAAACCGCGAAACGCACCTCACTTCCTTAACCCCCAACCCTAAACAACAACACTGACTAACATCTAAACTCTAAACCACAAACCCTCAAACCCAACCCAGGTCAGTGATTCTATTGCACAGACATGCAAAAATTTGCAGTTTCCATCAGCTCCCAAAGCTTCAGTGAGACAGTCGGACAGACTCGACTTCCCAAAGCACACATAAAATTGGGCTTGGTTTATAGGTAAGAAAACTCAACATATTTATAACAAGTAGAAGGCAGACAAATAAAAAGCGGACATAAGCCACCCAAACGGACAACAATCACCGTCAAGAAGCGTCCAGGAGCTGTGTGTGTGTGTGTGTGCATATAAATAAATATATATATATATATATACAGAAAGAGAGAGAGAGAGAGAGAGAGAGAGAGAGAGAGAGAGAGAGAGAGAGAGAGAGAGAGAGAGAGAGAGAGAGAGAGAGAGAGAGAGAGAGAGGGAGAGAGAGAGAGAGACCTATTTATCTTCAGAAGCTTTTCAAGTCCCGGTTGAGGGTTGGCTTTTGGAATTGGGGTTTACGAGTTTACGATTCAGGAATTGATTTTGCGGTTTAGGGTTGATTAAGTTGAAGGCTCGGGGTATGGAGTGCCTGTCGTTTGCAGGGGGCCTATGCAGCTTCTTCGCGCGAATTCTGGTACAGTGATAGTTGGGTGATTCAGACAGTGGCGAGGGGCTAGATTGAGGTTTTGGTTTACAGCTTCAGGCCATAGTGTTGAAATCCTGGTTGCTGGCCTTAACGCTAAGTTCAGCACTCTGTCCCAAAGGGTCCATGTAGATGTTTAGGTATGTCTGTATGTGTACACATTTGCTTCTATGCCCATACACACACATAGGAATGCACATGCGCAGCATACACGTACAGATACAGACACACATTCATACACACATAGATACACACAAAGATACCTACATAGATACACATACATATGTACATACATACTGCATGCATATATATATATATGTACACATACATGTGTTCAAACATTGGAGTGGTACCTAGATACCCTGTACTTTGGGGTCAAAGTATACATCTATCTTGGTGCGTGGACCCGACCCCTAAAATACTTTTGTTTTGGGGAGTTGAAGTTGTGAAACCTAGTTTGGCCCTCAAGTGCGGAATGTGCCGTAACTTCCAGAGGTGATCCTTCGTATGATTTGGATCATACCTTTCTGAATTATTGCTTTTGCAAATTGGGGCCCTTAACTCCTTAACCCTGAACCCTATAAATAAAGCAAACTCCAAACCCTCAAACCCAAACCCCAAAGCCCTAAAGCCTAAATCCTCTAAAGCTAAACCCTCTTACATCCTACAGCCCTGAGCCCTGAAGCCCTAAATTCTCTAAAATCCGACAGCCCTGAAGCCGAGAGATCTGCAACTTCTGCCCTGGCGGCGCCTGAGTCACAGGCCGCCAGCACTGGCTTTGCCGTGCAGCGCCCAGGACCCTTTCCCTGGTCTGTATTGAGGTTTAGGGCTTCGGGTTTAGGGTTTATGCAGGCTTTGCATCAATGTCATGGCTGGTGTTCATGTTGTGAGTATGTTAAATAGGGCCTGGCCGTGCTGCGGGTAGTTCCTTGTTTCCTAAACCCGACTGCACATGGATTTTCCGACATTCTGTTGTGTTGGTCTGGGTTGTTCCGGTACACGTCCAGTGTGAAAGAAGCCAACCTGAAATAGGAACCCTAGTTTAGCGTAGCACGCAGACACTAACTAGTGCACCGTCCACCCGAAGCGTTCGCGAAACCGAAATGGTATTGCAATTTGCGGCGCAGTGGCTTCCCGCATCACATGCTTTTGCACAGGAACCAGTGATGCCGATTACAACACCCACGCAAGCCCTAAGACCCCAAGCCGTATAAACCCGGTAAGCTCTACTAACCTTATACAACACCTATCAAAACCCTAAACTAAAGCCCAAATCCCTAAACCCTTTACAACCCATGCATTCCAAATAAACCTTTGCTCATATGAATGCAAGAGGTGTTCACGAAGACGTACTGCTCACTTGCAACTCGCAGATGTCTTAGACCCTGAACCGTGTGGCTCAGCTAGTGTGGCCGAGTCTGGGACAAGTACTATAGGGGCCTGAATAGTATAATGGAGCCCGTTATACTGTGACTATAATGAGGAACCCCCCAAAATGTAATCGGTAATTCTTTAATTAGGCCCCTATAGTAGTCTGGCTTTCGATCTCTTTGGCGAGCTAGCAGAAAAGCCGTCCCTAAATACCAAAACTTCTAAACCATCAGACTTTCTCAAACCGAAACCCCTGAACGCCTAACTACCCAAACCCATGCCCTGCCCCCCCCCTTCCGAATTTTCAAAACCTGGAAGGCCCCCCCAACTGAGATCCGGACCTTTGAGCAATCCTCGGGGAGGTAAGTTCGGCTTTTCTGGGTTCTCCCATAGTATATCCTTACAACTTTTTAACAACTTCTTGGGTCCAAGCACCTATAATCTCACACTACCCCAACATACCCAACAACAAGGGTACCATCCAAAACCCAAGTAGTGGACGAAAGTAGTGGACGATTGGGTACACCAGTGTTCGCTCCAGTATGTCGCGCTTTCGGGGCCGTAATCATTTTATCAATGTGCGATAACTGTATTGCCATGAGGAACCCTACAAGGAATAGCAGCCTCAACTAAGTCTTCAAGCTTCTAGTCGTTAAAAATTGAGACGGAGGAGTACCTCCCCTTGCTTGATCCGACAATCAAAGCTAACTGAGTGCTATCTGGGCGTTTAGGGGTTTAGCGATCAGGGTCACTCAGTTCCTAAACTCCTAAACGGTTTTGCAATTTGCAGTTGAGGCCTATCGAGCATAATCAGCCTGTCGACACTCCCACAAGGATATGCAGGACTCTAAGCGTGAATCGAAAATCCGAAGCCTGAACCCCTAAACCCCAAACCCAAAAACGTCCTCTGCGACTCCCAAGCAGAAGCCTGTCAGAGGAAGCCTGGCGGCGCGAGGTCCAGAAAATGGTTTAAGGTTTTTTGTTGAGGGTTTGGGGTTCAGAGTTCAGGGTTCAAGATTTAGGGTTCAGGATTGAGGGCTTTCAGTTCAGGGTTACAGATTGTGAATTGGTAGGATGTGGTTTGTAAATGATCGAACCATGGTCCAACACGGCAAAGCCCTGATATCACGAAAAGAATTCAACACCGTCGAACTCCAAACGGATTGAGATTGGGATCCTCTGTGTCTACTTGTCCAGTTCTCTAGCGCAACGATAGGTAACAAAACAGGGCTGAAGATTACTTAGTATACAATACGCGTTTGCTACAGCTCTAAGGCATGGGGCTGACCCCAAAATTGAATCAAAGCTACAGTAGCTCTAGGGTTTAAGGGTCTAGCGTGTATATCTTCAAAGAGCAGGCTGATCCCAAATAGAAACATCTCTAGAAGCCCTGAAAGGATCCCTCAGAGATTCTAAGCCAAAGCCCGACTCCCCTGAAAGGATGCTCGTCATGCTCGCTGAAGCGTCGCAGCCATCCGTCATCATGATGACAGTACCGGATAGCAACAGAGAGGAACGAGACAATTGAACACTTTCTAGGTTTTAGCTTACCATTATGACCGCTTACAGTGCGGTTCTCTTTGCCCGCTGAGGTACTCCTGAACAACAAAGCGGAAACAAGGGTACTATGGGGGCCTGGCAACAATGGACATACTCAATAGCAGGAACTAACCCTTACCCCAAAGCTAGAAAGCCCGATGATGCACCACAACATGCTATCTTGAACCCTTCATGCCCATATACCAGGAACATCGGCAACCCAACTTAAGAGACTTGACAGGCCTAACCAACCCACTTGACTCGATGAGCAGCTCCTGCTTAGTGACGTGAACGGTTGGGTTTCGTTTTAGGTTCCGAAAAGAGATGCTGCCGGGGTGCTTTCTATACGTGTATTAGGTGTGTAAACAGCTTAATAAGGGTTCTTCAGGTTCCTTCAAGGTTTACTACAAGGGTGTCTAGATTCGTCAAATGCCTTAGGGTTTGGAAAACTTAAGGCGTTGGGCCTAGTTGGAGGTCCAGGGTTCATGGCTTGACGATTTTTGCAGGCGTAGGGTATAATTTAGGTTTCGGGCGTCAGGTTCGGCTGGGCATTTCGGGTTGCCCGGCTTTCATTCGGGTTTGAGGTGGCCAGATGACCTCCCCCCTCTATGAACGGTCCTAAGTACCTATGTACTACAAAATAGATTCTCCAAACAAAGGCCTATAATTATGTGATCGTATGGTCCCTTAATGCCCAATTACTGCAAACAGCCCAGGATGTTCGCAGGTGTTTGTCCTTTGAAGCCCTAAACCCTGCAAACCCCCGAGCCCTAAACCGCTTAACCCCGAAACCCCCTGAACCTTGGAAGCCCTGAGCCCTACACCCCCACACACCCCTGATCTTTCATCCCTGTGCCCCAAACCTGAACTGACTCTGAGCCCTAAACCCTAAACCCCAAACCTCGAAACTCCTGGTTCCCGTGCTCGTTCTTGCAAGGGGCCGCACCGATCTCCGCGCCGATCATGTCCTTCGAGGCGATACGGGGGGTATCTTGGGGTTTGTTTAGTAGGGGCTTAGGAGTGGACGTCTTCAGCTAGGTTTGAGGCTTTGAAAAGATGAAAACAATCTGAACAGTCATCCTTCGATGTCATAGGATGCTATTCCAAAACCTTGGACAAACAAACCCTAAACCCTAAACCCTAAACCCTAAACCCTAAACCCTAAACCCTAAACCCTAAACCCTAAACCCTAAACCCTACCTGTATTACGGGATCGAGGCTCAGAGCTCAGGTACAGAGACAAAGAGTTTCAGAATCCCCAGGCTTTCAATCATCCAGTGATTCATGGTTCGGACTTTTGCGCTTTGAAGCTTCGGATCTAAACACTTTGGGGCGCAGGGCAAAGTGCGAGCTTCTGCGTGCTTGCTGAAAAAGAATGGAACTGCAAACAGCCCAACCACTCCAAAGAGCATTATCGACAGAAGCGTGACAATTGGGGAGAGAGAGCAAGAGGTTATTTGTGTCAGAAGTGATTGTAATAGCATGGGCAGCTACAGCTGTAGTTGCAGTTGTCATTATCGTGATTACAGATTTGCGTTGTTGTTGTAGCCGCTACGGATCAAACTGGCAAGGTAGCCTGTGTGGCTTTCGAACGGGCATTGCCTTCCAAGTACGCTCGAAGCACCCACCAGGCCCTCTCCTTTCAAGCGTAAGGTGAGTTGGCCCCACTTTTGTGCAATGTGCCACCATCGCTGAACCGGTCTGGTTTGCCAGGTCTCACTATTACTGTTACGGCCTTGCTTACTGGGCAAGCGGTAGGGTTTCCACCTTCCGCGCAGTGGGGAGAGTCACTTCAGCTCGCTGTTGTGGCGAAATAGCGGATGGCGCTGAAGCTTACGGTGCACTCACACAATTTCCTATATCAGCAAGAAGCGACATGACCCATGACACTTGTTTGCCACCTGGAGGCTCTAGCACGGCTAAGCCGGAAGGAGGCGACACAGTCACGGAGAGGCAGACTGACCCAGCACTTTGGTACGGCTCCACGTGGCTTCAGATTCGCCTGAGCCTACGCCTGGAGCAAGGTGCCCTGAGCCGACCCACACGGCAGGAGGTGCCAGGCCCACAACCGACGCACTAAATGGCTCAGCAAAGCCCCCCTACAGGCTTTAGGCTCAGGCTCCTTTCAGAATGGCTCCGGTCTCTGTCCTTGTTGTTTGCCCTGGTTTTCCTGCTGGGTTGGGGCTTGCTCTGGGTGGTTTTTACTTTTGCCATCCCGAATAGAGCCGAAGTCGGTCTTAAAGCAACAGAGTGCCACAGCGGTAATCGCCCGCTACTGCCCGCCAGGAGCAGAGCACGCTCGCTCAGCGTTGAATTGAAATTGCTGTTGTTGATGATGTCGATGTTGTTGTTGTTGTTGTTGCTGTTGTGCTTGTGGTTGTCGTTGCTGTTGCTGTTGGATACAACCTCTCGGCAGCTAGAGGACTCTCGGAAGATGGACCCCCTCCCCCAAAGCAGGCGGCGAATAAGGAAATTACATATAGGTTGTAAGATACGGCAACTCTAAACCTAATTCCCGGGTTCCTGAATTCGCAAGGCTGTGTTCGGGCTATGTATGTATATATGGTGCGCAGTTGTTTATGTATGCATGTCTGTATGTATGTATATATATATATATATATATATATATATGTATCTATGTATGCATGCGCATCTGTATGCGCTTGCGTGCGGCGTACGTATGTATATGGTAAGGTAGTGTATTACATATTGTATGGTCTTGTATTGTACGTATGTACGCATGTATGTATGTATGCATGTACACTTCTGTGTATGTGTATGTATATCATGTATGTGCTTGCATATGTATATGTCTATGTGGATGCCTGCGTGTAAAACGTACCTGGGCAATCATGCATGTATGTAATGTAAGGTAATGCAATGTAGTGAAGCATACTGCAAGGTAATGTATGTACGCATACACGCAAATCGCAGCTAAAACCCGGAGATGATCAAGGAGCATTCCGCGAAGTGTTACCTATAGAAGGCGTTGTACTCAAACTGTCAGCGCAGAATGATCCCAGCCTGGAGAAGACCTAAGAAACCTTCGGGCACAGGACCTGAAGCAAAATGTTTGGTTTGGCACCTGACACGAAGTCTTGAAACCTAAATCCCGGCTCCGCAAACCTTTTCCGATCCCTTGGTTCAGGCTTTTTGTTAAAAACGGTGACTCCCGTCTTTTCAGAACTTGAAAGAATGTGGGTTTAAGGTTGAATTGCAGCCTGACGGCTGTTCAAAAGCTGCAAGCTCATGCAGTCATTGCGGTGGATGTCAAGTGGAATAGAAACGTGCGCCTGTGCCTTCCTAATTTCGAGGTTCACGGTCTTGTGTATTAGTGGTTTGGGATTAAGGGGTTCTCATCGGTGCTCCGAACATCTCCGGACTCAACTTAGAGCCCGAGATCTAAACTATCAGCCCGAGGTCCAACGACTGCTTCACCTTTTGAAGTGCTAGAACTCTATAATGTGTTCGGGCTAAGGCTGTAGGGTGCAGAGCTGTAATCACCCGAAGGATCCCTAACCCCTGAAAACAACAGAATATCCCCAAATCCCCAAATCGAAGTACGTTTCCTCGAAGCGGGTGTCCAGGCATGCCTGGCCGTTCAAGCCTGGCTTTGTGTTTGGAACTCTCGTTCGAACGCATAACGTACCCCCAAGTATGTAGGCTTTCTTGGCTATGGGTAGGGAATTTCTGGTTTCTGGGCTTAGCGCGTTGTTTAAGCTCTAAGGGTTTATGTAGGGTTTTGGTGCTGGGATTTTGGGCTTTAAAGGTTTCGGGATTAATTATAGGGGTTCTGGTCATGAGACTTTAGGGTTGGAATAGGGGTATTGGCGCCAGAGCATAGGAAGCAGTCCTGCCCTCAGCCCGAGCTCCAAACCCCCAAATTCTAAACGCGAAACCGGCCACCCAAATTGGAGCATAAGACTCAGCCTTCTAGGTGCGACAGGGTTCGATCATGGCTTCCTAGGTTCCTGAGTAGCCCCATAATTAAATAATAAAATAAGAATACCCTTTTTCCTGCTATTCGGTTTTGCCCTATAAGGGCAAAAAAGGTGCCACTCAGGAACCTCACATCTACAGGGTTCAACAAGGGGTTCTACTGGCTTCTGTAGAGGCATCCGGGAAACCTAGCCTTCAACTTATCTAAAGCCACAGCAGGCGTTCAAATGGCTCAGGCCCATCATTGCCAATCTCACGCAGGTTCTAAGCAGAAGGAGGGTTAGGGTTTAGGGTGCTCCGCCCTGGAGTTGAAGGTAAGCCTAAACCGTCCCTAAACCGTATAAGACCTTTGGATTCAGCTGGCAAAGACTTGGTCCCCGGCTGCGCAAGCTGCCTGTCACGGCATATCTTCAACACATTGCCATGACACGCTATTGCAATGAGGCTTTCGGTTCAGGGAGTATGTACGGGTTCGTACGCTGGTAGTTGAACAAATACAGTAGCAGTATGCTTCGAAAAACATGGCGTAGAATGTTCGCTATTGCTTGACAAATCCTTGTGTCCATTGGTTGAAGCCATGCTTCAGCCAATCTGTATACTCTTGTATGTGAAGCTGCGGAAATGCATCTTAAGCTTCGCACCTGTATTCACGTGATGTCATTGCCCTGTAAGCCGTAGACCACACCAATCCTGGCGGAACTGGCCTTCTCTACGGAACGCGTACTCTGCAGGGTCACATCGGCGATCTCGACGAACTACGACTTAATCACTTTCGGATGTGCATATTTTCTTACACGTTGTATGCCACCCCGAGCATCCATCCTGCCCCAAAGCAATTATTAATGGAACAAGTGGCCTGTTTGGCCCCAGCAAAGACGTGCCTCGTCCGGCATCAACAGGAGAGAGTCGAGGGGCGAAGATCTGGCCATGCACATATCGTTAAAGCTTCTGGGTTTGATTGACGGGAAGACAATTGCACAAAATCACTGCTGTCTAGCAGTCTAGCGCAAACTACAGCAACTGTATGCAAGATGTTAACCTTTTAACCCTCATGTAGAAGGGGGCTCTATATATATATATATATATATATATATAGTACTCTGCAAGCTTGGATCGACTCCTGCCCAGTTCCTTTCTGGTCCCATTGGTAGAGTGCCCGATCCATGCTCTTGCAAAACATAGTTATGTCCATGCCGGCGGCTTTGAAATCGGTCAGGGCAACCTTCGCAGCTGCAGCACGTTCCGGCGAACACTCCAGAAGATGAGCGAGCATTTCTTTCACTGTCCACTGGGTTTCCTTCTTCATGATTCTGAGCACGGTGGACAAGTATGCTTCCGCAAAAACCTTGTCAGGCTGAATGCCGAGCTCCTGCATCGTCGCATACAGTTCCAAGACTTCTTTCAGGGTGGCCGTCGAGTATGCGCCGGCCAAGTTTGTGAATGTCACAATGCTTGGCTGCAGATCAAGGTCGAACATCAGATTGAACAGGTACTTCGCAGCATTGTGATGTTGTCCCGAAGATCCCCAGCAGGCCCGTATTGCCGCGGACACATGCGAGGTTTGAATTTCCACTCGGTTTTGGCTCATTACATCCAGAACAACAGCTGCTGTTTCGACATCTCCTGCTCTGCTAGCTGCGGCGATGCGAGCAGCAGCCACTGGCTGGTCTAGTTCAACTGTGCGCCGAGCTTCTGACCAAACAAGGTGCACTGCATTTTGGTCATCCATTTTCGCATAAACTAATAGTGCGGCTGTAAACGTTGGTGAAGTCTTCGTCATGTTCAAGCTGCACAACCGCTCGAAAACGACGGCAGCTTCTCGATATTGGCCACACCTGTATGCAATGTGCATTACTGCATTGTAGACGGGAGTGTCTGTGCCTGCGTAGCCAGAGAAAAGCGACCGTACCTGCTGCCAGTCTCCTCTGTCTCCCGCATCCGTAATTTGCCTGAGCAGCTGTCGCCCTTCCTTCGTGAAGGAGTCGTATGGCTTTATGTTTTTGCCCGGCATCTGCGTCCCACTGCGATCGCGGAGTTTTCGCAATGGCTCCTGCCTGTGCATGCTGAAGCAGTCTCGCGATAGCGAGATGCTAAAGATAATCGATAACAGCGCAATCATCCGATTCAGGTGTTGCAAGTGTGCAGCAACTTCCCTGGCGGACATGGTGCTAAGAAAGGCCAGGTGCTGACTATGCACTGTTGGGACTCGCATTGGAGACAAGCTTGTGACAATGTTCAATCATGCAAGATGGTAACTATGACGCTCGACGACACATGTTCTCGGCTGAAATCAGACGCCCTTTCAGCATCAACATGCACGAATCTTAAGCTCATGATGCTGGACATATGAGTAGCTACAGCCAGCCATAAAGACAAACGCGAATGGGCCGTCGTGCAGCGGTTCACACAGGTCTCTATGCTGTTGTCAGGGGTTTCACAGTGCTGATTATTCTATAAGGGTTTGATGAGGTTAAGGTTTGTAAGGTTTGTATAAAGTTGCTCTGTTCAATCTGCCTGCAGCCTGCAAGCAATGACGTAGGCATGGCTCGGAAGAACAAAAAGCCGGACCTGTTGGGGCGAATCACGGCCGTAGAGATTTCGGTTTAGGGATCCTATCGTTGACCACTTGAGTGAGAGCTAATAGATGCGAGTATAGACACCAATTTTTACCTGACATCACGCTCCTCAAGCAAACTAGCCAAACACCGTCGTCACGCGACATATCACACACACACACACACACACACATCCCTAGAGAGACCAATACTTCTAAACAGCAAGGACTCTTCCTGAAGCTGTGCGGGCTGCGGCAGTATGATTGGACCAACCTTCGTTACTCTCTTTCAAGCTGCTGACTCTGCCTTAAAGAATAACTGCTCCTTAAGCTTTCTTACTCTGCTTATGCCCTAGCTTTGGGGGCCAGGGCCTCGGTGGCGACATTGTCCAAGTACCAGTCAAAGGACTTGCACCCCAACCTCCGGCCCAGCATTGCGGGATTCAAGGGCAACCTCAAAGGCCAAAGGGAAGTTATCTAGGCGCCTTAACAATTACCAATACTACTTTGGGGGGTTCCTTATTATTCTCACAGTATAATGGCCCCCAAGACCCTGTTGTAACTACTAAGGCCCCTATATCAATCCCAATGGCTTGGCGCCGTTGAAGGTTTGCGCATTATGGACCACACCGGGATTTGCGGTGTTGATGGGTTTCGGCGTCGTGGCTTGAGGGTTTGGGGCATCAGTTGTAGATTCGAAGCTCATGGTACTTCATCCCAGACGTTCCATACTAGGGTCGCTTGACAGCAGTTACGACAAGAGACCCTAGTATGGAAAGTACCCGCGGAAAGGCACCCCAACCTGAGAAACCTCGTGATCTGAACAAACTAACACAAGGATTTCGAGTTAGGGCTGCAGGTATGTTCTGCCATGTCGGAGAAACACACTTCTGGAAGGTCCAGCACTAATTAATGACACCCCTTGCAACCATGGACACAACTCTCTCGACAAGCCCTATGAAACGAGTATGACGATCCGTCACCAACCATTCTGCAACCTATTGCACAACCAAACAACACTCGTCCTGTCCGTGAACTCCGGCTTCAAACCCCAAAATTCTGCACCCTAAACCCTTTACAGCCTACGGCCTAAGCCCTAAGACCTAATCCGTCTACAAACCCTGAACCCTGAAGCCTAAACTGAGTTCTAGACCTCCGACAAGTTCTTCAACTCTGGAGCTTCAGGAACCAGACTCCACCAACCACTCAGTAAGCCAATTTGCATTGTAGAGTAAGTCAGACCATTTTCGAAGACCGCCTCTTCTATGTTGTCATTGTCGCTGCTGCTGGTGGTGCCGGTTCTATTGTTGATGTTGATAATGCTGGTCATGACATTCATGATGATGGTGATGATGTGGGGGCTGCTGCGACGAGGATGGTGACGATTCTGATATGGTTGATGGCTAACCAATCTTGGCTAGCGTAACTGTTCTGCTTGTCAATAGTCTTCTGCTGCAGGTGCTCGACCCTGAAGTGCATCATCTACCCATTACTGCTATGGCGGCAGCCTCTCGCGCATATTTCGCCGGCCACTGACCTCGGTGTTAACGGCACCCGCTTGGGCTGTACAAGGCGTTTCCCGTTTAGCTGTTCAGGATGAGGACTTGCGGCGTATGCAGGATTTGGCAGACCATATAATCACCGGCTTTTGCGCTGCTACGTGACGCCTAGCTTGGTGTACTTGTGCAGGGTCCTATAGCACGCTACTATTGATGGCTATGGCGTCTCATAGGTTGTCCAACATATACAACCAGCCTGCGAAGTGTTGGAAGTGGGAAGGATACTTTGCCTGTTTATATGGCTTAGGCTTAGAACGAATCTACAGAACAGTCTGTCTACATTGCTCAACCTCCACTTTGGATAAAGCACGGTCAGAAGCCGGTACTCTTCGACAATGTATCACCAGCAGCTACAGCAGCAATGAACACAAAGCAGTAGCAATTGCAGGTGCGGCTGTCTACCCTGACTCCTAATGCCTTAACCCTGAACCCGAAAACCTGACTCCCTAAGTCCTAAACCGGTTGCGACCAGCCTGCTTTGAGAAGTCCGTACCTCCGTAGCCGTGCCGACCGGCACATTCCGCGGCTTTAGGGTGTGACATGAATCGGGGTCTTACTTCCTGAAACGAGGATTTTGGGGCATATCAATTCATATCTGTCCAGGAACTATAATTTATTACGAGTAGTGTAGATGTAGAACCTACGCCTTAAAATCCTGCTTCTATCTGTACATACAATCGTATCCTTTTGCAAGCTCTGCGGGCCAACCCGACACTTACACTTACATCCGTGACCCAACAACGTTCAAAAGACGACCCCAAACCTAACGAGCGCTCTACACAGTCTACACGCACAGTTCCTCCAAACATCTAAACATCACTCCAACCTTGAAGACCCAAAACCTAAATGCCAGGACCCAAAACCGAACATGGAATAACCTCACGGACTTCAGACTGCACCCACGAAGTACCGCTGAACAGAACCCTGAGCTCTCGCTTATTCTAGCTTCGTGAAGAGACTTTAAGCCCACAAAATCTACAGCCCAACCTGCTTGCAGCCTAAACGTATCAGATCCTGGGCTCACCCACATCCCCCAAGCTACGCTGTCGGTAAAGAGGTGGCCCTGCCAGGTGGACCAACCTGAGTGAGAGCTTCTAGGGCCTCTTTCTAGGGTTCTGAATGGCCTAGGGCTTGGAGGTATCAGCGTTTTTTTTAGTGCTGCTAGCAACTTCTAGAACTTAGTGTTTACAGGGTTTTCTTTGTAGGACACGTAATTAGGGTCTGAAGCTCAGAGCTCTGTTCTGTTAGGTTTAGGGTGTGTGCTTCCTGGAGACTTGGTGGTTGGGGCTTTTGAGGCTTTCTTACACACATGACAAGTGTAGGACGTATTTCATGGCTTCCTTGAGGCGGTTTGGGATTGTGGGCTTCATACGAGGCTCCAGTCTAAGGCCCAGTGTAGGCTTTCTTGGCTGTTCGAGCTCATTTATTGATGGATGCTGGCTTTAAGTGTACAGTTTCCCGCTGGGCTGCAATGAATACAGGAATGAAACACCGGGATGCTGATGCAATGCCTCAAGCACCTGGAGCTCGTTTGTGAACCCCTGATCCTCCTGGAACACGAGGGCCATCCAACACCAGGAACTCGTCATGCCCCTCCGGTACTCTTGCGGACTATGTTGGCTCCCCTTCACAAGGGATGGTCTTCCTTGCCCACGCTCCGAGCACCAGCTTTGATCTGCTGGTCCGTGGATGTGATCATCTGACCACACGAAACACCCAAGGGATTTTTCGAGCTGCAATGCTTCGATTGCGCTGCCCTCCCAAAAAGAAGTATCGTACCACATGCTTTTAAGGCACTCTGCAGCCAATGCTATTGCTTTTGCATTTGTAGGTTTTGGGGGCACAGGGCTTCAGGGGGCATCGGGCTCCTAGGGTCTCGCCGATGTTTTAGGGCTAATCCGACGGGATTGTGGAGACTTAAAAGGGCTCCAGGAATTCAGGATTTACTTGTTGAGTTTTCTAGCAGAGCTGACTGGGCCTTAACAGCTGGAAGAGGGTTGTGGTGGGCTGTATGCTCGATTGTCACTCGGTAACACTGCAGAGCAAAAACAGAACTTTTACAGGCCTCTAAATTATGTAATACTCCCACCCCGAAAAACAAGAAGAGCTAAAGATTACTTGCTCTGCTATTGCACAAGAGGTTCCTAGGATCCGTAGCCGAAGGATCCTAACACTACCAACTGTTTTATGCGGCCGGTGTCCTAGGGGATTAGAATGGGGTTCTGGAGCACATTATGCCAAATAACAGGGTGCTGATAGTCTGATAGGAAGTATTCCGATGTCCGACGCATATGTTATCTTGGCGATCTCGGCAATGTGTGAACCCAGCTCTCACTGTTTGATCTCGCTTGCGATGACGATCTCGACGCAACACCACAACATCTAGCACCAATGAGACTTCGATTGCGATGTAAGCCGAGCCTGGCCAACTTCTTGGGGTACTTCTTTCAATAGGTACTGACTATCTGTTCGATGCATTCCTTTGGCTGGCACATTCACGGAATCAGGTCAGGTGCACAAGTGCAGAACTCGCAAAACACCGTGTCAAGTTCACTTACATCAACCCCTAAGCCCTACACGGGCTGCCCTAAAAACACCCCTCAAGAAGCTATAATATATACAGCTATATATATATATATATACACATAGATAGACAGATAGATAGACAGGGATCCCTTGATCCCTTGAAGGAGCATGGGGGTCTGAGATGTTGATCCCTGAAAGCCCCAGTCTGTGTTGGCCCTCGGAATTTTTTGCAAGCCTAAACTAAGCAACATGTAAATGCTACAGTAGTCTGGAATGGTGCGAGTTGTCAGGTTTTTAGAATGGGTATCGCAACGAGCACACGGCCCTCCAATTTCCGCGTCATCCCCTCATCCCACATCGACCTTCCAAGCGCCATCGGCTGAATACCCAACACCCTCATTATAGACCCTGACCTCAGCGCCCTACCACAACCTTGAATCAAAGGTTTCCGCTTGTGATTTCCAGGTGTGTGCAATCTGTGAGCCTGGCTGTTCAATGAATTCCTATCTGACACATATAAATCCTTACCAGTTTAAGCTCTTGAAAGTCCAGGTAGACCTTATGCTTCAAGTCGCTAAACTCCGAACTAAGCACCCTGGCGTCTGGTAGGAATTAATATTATGATTGGGGGAGGTATACCCCAAATCAATACCTAGGACCTTAGGACCCGTTGGGCAAGCATCAACCCTAAACCCTGAACCCTAAATACTAAACCCTTAACCCCGAACTGAGCATCCTGGCGTCTTATACTCGTCCAGCCAAACTTCCGCTACTCGGAGCCTGGCACAGGAGCGGAGCCGAGAGCACAGAAAAATCCGACAGCTCCAGAGCTTTGAGGGACCCCAGTTACGAGTCTTGCTTTAGGGTTTAGGGGTTTAGTGTTTTTAAGATTCAATGGCCCTTTCTCCACGCGAACACAGGTCAAGTGCACCTCCAGGAGGAATGCACCAACAGCGCGGTCCGCAGACGCATTTACAGCATCTACGCAGCCCAACATCTACAGATACATCCTTCCACACTCAGCTCAGCTTGTGGGTTTAGGGTTTAGGGGTCATAAGGCTTTAAGGGTTTAGGCTTCAAGGGTTCATGTTGTGAGGGGTCCACCCGGGACAATCTACGACGCAGAGTACACACAAGCGTAATCGAAACAAGAAAGGAGAAGCGAGGGTCTAGCCATTGTCCATAGTACGGTAGGAAACTCTCTCTCTCTCTCTCTCTCTCTCTCTCTCTCTCTCTCTCTCTCATTATATATATATATATATATATATACATATATATACATACCTATCGATCTGCCTATCTACATATATATATATATGTATACACATCTAGGCCTAGATGTATGGTCTAAGTATATAGGGGTTCGCGGCTTAGGGTGAAAAGGTGTAGGGCTTAAGGTGTGATGAAGCTTCTCGGCGTCCTTAACCGCAGCCATGGCAACAGTCTCTCCTATCTAGGGACCCAGAGACTGAGCAGGTGTGTGGGATACTGTATACTACACTTGATGCAAGGAGCGCTTACTACACATGGAAAACTGACCCCGGACGAGGCGGTTTCGGGAGCCACGGAAGAAGATGCTTCGGGCAGTAGTTAGTAGTGATGGTAGTCGTCGTCATAGTTGTAGCACTAGTAGTAGTGGTAGTAGTAGGAGCAGTAGTAGTAGTAGTCGTCGTCGCAGGAGCAGTAGTAGTAGTAATCAATAGCAGCAATAGCAAAAGGCAGAAGGAGGAGTAGGAGAAGGAGCAGGAGTAGGAGGAGCAGCAGGAGCAGGAGCAGGAGCAGGAGCAGGAGCAGGAGCAGGAGCAGGAGCAGGAGTAGGAGGAGGAGGAGTAGGCGTAGGAGTGGGGGTGGCGATAGAATCCAGCACAAAGCTGCTCAGCAGACTATCTGGAGCATCTCCAAAGCGTGAGGGTTTAGGACTGAGGACTCGCCGAAATTGCAGGCCTCCAAGCCACAAATTGGAAAGTCAAGACTTGAAGCAACGTCTCATTCAACATATCAAGACGAAACATGGGCACATGGGTACGACCCGGCCTATTGCGGACCACCTCATTGGTATCAATCTCGTAGGCCTGGAGTTGAAGGCTTCCGAGGGTTTTGGGGCAGGCTGCAGGTTTGCATTGCTACACCAACTGCCATGTTTCTGCCCGGTTGTAAATGTATGTGTGAATGAATGTATGTATGTATATATGTGTATGTATTTTTTATACATACACATAGATATATGTATGCATGTAGAAATATGCACGTGTCTATGTACGTATATAACAAAAAACTTTAAATGATCGAATGAATGAACGAACGAATGAATGAACGAACGAAAGGTAAAAAAAATAGCACATGAATGAATGCATGAATGAGTTACTGAATGAATGCAAGAATGAAAAAAGTACAGAACATTAGTAAAGAACTGCATGAAAAATCAATAAATAAGCATACCAACAATCAACGTAGTAAACAGTTAAATAAGTAACAATAACAGTATATATATATATATACATAGTTTATATATATATATATATATATATGCCTGCCTACCGAACAAAAGGTTTGCTGGCAACTGTCACGGCTACGAGGCTACGACTGATTTTCTCATTGTGCAGAACTCAAAGGCTAAGCCCAATTAAAGCCACCGAGTGTCTTGATGGATGGTTTAGGATTCGGTAGAGTAGAGATTTGGTGTACGCATATTATAGCATAGATATAATGAGGACTCCTACGGAACTGTATGGGTGATTGTTCAGGCCGTTGTAGAAAAATGAGATCACCAGTGCAAAAAACCACTAACCCTTAAGTCGTCACTGCTGCGGCCTAAACTAGCCAAACCTGGCTTGAACACTCTGAACCTTGCCAGTTCAAAACCCTATAAGCCTACAAGCGCTGAACCCCGCCGCCTGAACTCCCCAAGCCTTGTTTTGTCACTTAAGGCGTTCCGGTTTAAGGTCGAGTTTGGAATTTTGAACTTAGCATGTTGGTTCGACCGAACACAGCAGTGACAAAAACAACGAGACTGCTGCTTACGCAACCTGCTCTCACCCATGACCCACATGGCTCTCCCTGCACTTGGCACATACTCTCTGCGGCCTTGTCTTCTACTACGATGAATCTGAATGCCATCGGACTGAGGGTTCGGCGGCTTAGGGTTTCGGTTACAAGCCGCTACATTCATTCACCGAAACCTAACCCCAAACCCTAAACTCTAAACAGAATCCCAAAACCCTCGGTTGAGCTCACCTGGTGCGGCCAGTAGCGATGGGAACGCCAAATGTGGCCCACATGCGAACACCTGAATCGGGTTTTTGCTGCTAGTGTCCCAAGTAGAACCCACCACATACACTCACTACCCGATTCCGAAGGAGCATTGTATACACTCCGCAGAAACCGAAGATCAAGGCCTACTTCACCTCGGGCGCAAGGATGGCGCCAGAGGCTACACGCCACAGTTTTACACAAGCCTGAACACCCTTAAAGCTTAGAGTTTAGGGATTTAGAGGTTTAAGGGTTTAGGGTTTAGGGCAGGGTTCAGGGTTTCCGACAAAAAACGAAGGTCAGACTGAAACCAAGAATTGGCAGAGTTATTCAAGCCTCAGACGCCATGAACAAGTGGGAGTTTCCCAAAATTAGGGCTACCTTATTTTGAGGTCCTTACAATAAGGATCCTACTCTTTAGGGTACTGTATTAGGGTTCCCCATTTTCGGAAACTCCCAAATCCTACTTGTAACAGTGATCACTGGGCGTCACCGTACTCGGACATGGCTAGCATCAACAGTCATCCTCGAAGTGACTGGTCCTGAGGAGGAGAGGGACCTTGCTTAGTTCGACAAAGCACTCGCCGGATAGAGAAAGTTAGTACTACTTACTGTTTAGCTCTAAGGTTTGTGATCTCATTGTCTATGGAACCTTTGTTGGGCAACCCAGCTTGCCCCAGGCAGTTCTGCCCGAATCGATCGGAGACATGCGCTGATAAATAAACATGGCGAGATTCGAATAGTGCAGGGCCGACAACGACAAGCATATTGAAAATGATATGAGAACAGCCAAAGAAAGAAGCCAGAAAGGAAGCAATAAGGCGTGTAGGGTTAGAGTTTAGCTTTTTGTTTTGATGCCTCTTTCCGATTTCGAACCAGGGTTGAGGGTTCAGCGGTCCCAAGCAGCAAGCATCACAACGGCTCTCTTTTCGTCAGCGCTGGCATGACGCGGCTAGGCAGTGGTCTGCTGTTGTCCTGCAGGCCAACAGAGACGAACATGCTATCCATCAAAAAACACGTGGAGCCCGAAACCATCAAGACCCCACTCTTGGGCTTGGGCTGAGGGCTTAGGGCTTCACGGTTAAGCATTCGAGCTGTTAAGGTTCAGAGTGGATAGGTTAAGGCTGAAGCCAGCGCACAAGAAGCTGTCACCGGAGGACATCGGCCTTTTCTCGCGTTTTTGTGGGGGGGGGGTTTAGGATTTAAGGCCTTGAAGACTAATGAAGCAATCTCAGAGCCAACAAAAAACCGTAAGCCTCAAATAATGTAGGGTTGAGGGTTGAAGGGTGCACGGTACGGAGTTTGCCCCGAACCTTGATACCCAAGAGCGCCAGAAGCCAGAACATTGAAGCCTACACCACACCGAAGAACTCAAGAAAACGGTCCAGGCTGGCCGGCATGCTCATCTTCTCACCTAGGCTGTGAAGTAACCAGCGAGAAAAAAGTATAGACATTTACTTCATAATGGTTCCCCTTAATTAAGTAACAGGTCCCCCAAACATAGTCAAATATGGATGGTTGTCAAAATTATGGTCCGTCTTTGGGTCCCTATTATAGTACGGCACCTAATATTTAAGGTACCCAAAACGGACCCTAATTTTGACAACTACCCATATGATACTCCAAAGCCCAGTCACAGGCACCGACGATCGTGTCGCGCGTAATGGCATCCTCTTGGAACCCCGAGGCACGGAGATCCTGCGTCAGACTGGTCTTACGCCTTACGCCTTGCAACCTACTGTAGGGGTCGTAATAATTAGAATAGGGTTTGGGGTACAGTATACTATAGTGAGAAATAGTGAGAATAAGGAACCCCCAAGCCCGACTCTAATTATTAAGGCCCCTACACTAAAGGCCATGCGACGTGTCAGGTTACCTTTCAGCAAAACGGTTTCTCGAAAGGCTTTGCGGGGGCTTTCGGGCTTTGAGTTCAGGCTCGTCGAACTTGTTAGCGTTAGGGTTTAGGGTTTAGGGTTTAGGGTTTAGGGTAAGGTTCGGAGAAGAACTTTGGGGGCAAGTATGGCTTTGGACTTCTGGGCTTGGGGCGTTTTTTTAAAAGTGCAATGGCCTTTCTCCGCAGGACAAAACGACCGGGGTCCTTGCCCACCTCCACAGAGGCGTACACAGCAAGTCAGGCCAGCATGACACTTACAGTAAACCCCATAAAGTTGGAAACCCAATAGCCTAAATCCCTAAGAGTGATGTATAGGGAATCCCAGCACTATTTGGCCTTAATCCGGTTTCCAACTTTACGGGGTTTAGTTTACAGACACGGGGCCAAGACTCGCAGAAATGAGGCGACAACACATCGAGGCCTTCTCTTGGGGCTGTTTGGGGTCTACCTATACTCTCCATGGTCGTTCCTTTTTGGGGTTACGTTTATCCAACACCAAGAAGCTGAAATCATTAACCAAGCCTTGAACATCCACAAGCTCAATAACAGCAACCCGCCAGACCAGTCACCTGAAGAAACAACTGCGCCATGCGCCAGTTGCTGCCCTGCTCCGCCGCGAAGATGCAGGCTGCCATTGTCACGAGATCCTTGCAGCCAACATGAAAAGCAGCCACTCCCAGACCTTCCAAAATCCCTTAATTAAGGAATATACCTTAAATCATATTAGGGATCCTATTATGATTTAAGGTATATTCCTTAATTAAGGGATTTTGGAAGGTCTGGGCTCTCGGGGTTCCACAAAACCCTGGACCCTAAACCCTCTCATAAAGGATGCCTTAAGGTCTCCCGTAAAGTGAGCCCTATTTTGGAACCTTATAATGCCCTGAAAAAGAGCCTTCTAAACCCCATAGTACCCGGACGGGATCCTCTCTGGGTTCTACAAGGGTTCCACCAAGGATCCCAAGGGGTTTAGGGCTTATATCGCATATAGGGCTTATAGGGTTTCGGGTTTCAGGGAGTTGAAACAAATTTGGGGTCCAGTGTCACTTGAACCCTGACCTCAGGCGCAAAACGCAGCGTTTCCAGCAATGGAAACTCAAACTTCTCTAGACGGGTACCCATAGGCCCCATAGTAGTTCCTTTTTGGGATTACCCTATAGGATTCTACATAGTACGGTTGATGATATAAATCCTGCATTACCTTAATGACGCTAAACTATGGGACTTGTGGTATATTCCTTATTATGGGTCATGCAGGCTTTATATCATCAACCGTATGAACCCCATGGGTAATGTAGCTGAGGGTTAGGAGCTCCTGCATTTATCTCATAGAGGTGTCTAAATATGGTAGTTTTCGAAACTTCGGGGCACCAAATGTCGGGGTCCTTGTAATAAGGGTCCTATTATTTAGGGTACTAGGGTCCCACATTTGAAACAGGGTTTCGGGGCATATGTCACCGGAGTTCTATGACAAAAGAGCGGCCAGAGATCGGCTCAAAACACTTAAACTGGAATCCTTGAACCACTCCAGCATGCTAAGCCCTTGAAGGGTTTAGGGCCTTTTAGGGTTTAGGGTTGAGGGGGTTTAGGATTTAATGTTGAAGGCCTCAAGCCTAAGGCTTACAGCTGGAACTGCGAAGTCTTCAATCCTGCACCCAAGAAGCTCCCCCAGTTTTTCAAGCAAGAACCCTAAAAGCCCTAAACCCTAACACTACCATGACCCGAAAAGCCCTCAAAGACCCTAAACCCATAACCCTCAACCCCAAAGCCTAAACGCCCTAAACCCTAAACCACCTCAAAGGCTCTGAAGCTTCTGGACTTCTTTCGGCCCAAGTGTCGGCGGGTACGTGGGCAGCCTGCGACGCAGCGAAGACCTGATACTCAGTCCAAGGCTACGAAGCTAGCTAACTAGGACCTTGATTAAGTAACCTTGGGTCGTTAATTATTAGGGTTCCTTATCTGATTACTGATATATTGGGGTCATTACAAGGCCAGGCTTTCTTAATCAGGCTCCTACATTATGTGTACCCCTAAACCACAAACGCCAAACCCCCACACCCTACAAACCCCACACCACTAAACCTCAACTTCTATATGTCCACTTTACTACAATGAAGATCTCCAACCCAAGCCTCCAAAGGTGCCGTCCGGATTAGGGACCCTTAATGAGCAACATCAACCTCAACCTAACTTGAAAATTAACATGAAGTGATCCCCCTTTTTCGCTGGTTTCCTAACATGCGCCTGGGAATGATACACACATACACTCGGGCTGAGGGGTATCAGGATTTAGGAATTAGGGGGTTGAGGGTTCAACTACGATGTGGGGGAGCTTTAGGGTCTCATGGGGTGGGGGGCGGGGGGGGGGGGGGGGGGGAGGTTGCTGGCGCCTCCTTGTGACGAGGATACGGAGGGCAGCGCACTATGCAGATATGGGTGGTTGTCGAAATTGTGGTCCCTTTTTGCGTCCTCAATATAATACGTTTATTTGGGGTACCCAAGAAGGGACCATAATTTTGACAACCACCCATATTGCCTCAAATCATAACAGTAACCAGGCAAGAGTCTCAGGGATGATAAGATTGCAGAATACATCGGTCATCGGACTCGATAATGTACCGATAATATTGCAGAGAAACTGCTGACTAAAGGGTCTTGCGGTTCTGAAGAGCCATGTTGAAATAGCGGTCGCAGTTGTCCAGTTCCTTAAGGGAATTGCAGGTTGACCTTTAGGACTTTAGGACTCTTATGATGCCCCACAAACCCTATAGACCCTAAGCCCTGAAGGTGAATTCTTCTTCTATCCCTATCAACCCCAAGGCTACTTACTCTACATTACCAACACCCTAGAAGTTACGGACAAAATCCTGCATGGCACTATATACCTAAAACTATGGGAATTATGGCACTCTACTACATTTAAGGTAATGCAGGATGTTGTGCTTACTCTACTACTAGGAAGCTAGGATACCCAGTAACCTAAGAATAAAAAGGCCTCTCTTTTTGGTATTGGGTGACTTTATAAGGAACCTAGGACTACAAAAAGGGAATAAGGGTACTACTGGGCATCCTAGGAAGTTCTGCCTTCCGGAGCCGCCTGTAGTCAGGAGCTAGAGCTTCGGGTCTTTACAATCTACTTAGAGGCCCAGGGGACTTACCCAGACCTTCCAAAATCCCTTAATTAAGGAATATACCTTAAACGATAATAGGATCCCTAATATGATTTAAGGTATATTCCTTAATTAAGGGATTTTGGAAGGTCTGGGTAGTAAGCAGGTTATAAGTGGAGTTAGAAGTACCCTAAGTGGAGACTTAAGAAGTCCCCTGGGCCTCCAAGTACCCATTGCCCCCCATAGTACAGTAGTTCCTTTTTGTTTTTGGGGGTTGCCTTTATAGGATTGGAAACATGAGCCCAAAAAAAGGAACTACTATGGGGCCTATGGGTAGCGAGGATTCTTGGTTCCAGTCTCACACGTTTAATGTAGACCTCGGAGTATTGACCACCGAAATCCTGAAAACTCCAAGCCCCTAAGCCCTAACCCCCTAAATCCTAAACCCCAAGACGTAAACCCTACGACGTCAATGCTAGAAAATGAAGTACAGCCCAGCTCTAGGGTACTGAAACCAATCAAGAAAATGCCAGATCCTTAAACCCTAAACCAAACCCTAAACCCCAAAATAAGGGCCTTAACATGGTACCCTAAACCCTAATTATTACTTAGTACAGAGGGACTTGTACGGGGACTCTCCAAATAAGCCTATAAAACACCATGCGGGCCTGCAAAGCCCCGCTCCAGGCAGCCCCCTTGACGCAGCTACTCATTGCCTTGGCACAGATTGGTAGGTTATTTTACCCTTCTCCTTCGCCAGAAATGAGGGTTTCCGAAAATTAGGGGTACCTTATTTTAGGGTCCTTATAATAAGGATCCTACTATTTGGGGTACTATATTAGGGTCCCGTATTTTCGGAAACTCCCAAACGGTAGGGATTAGGGTCTAGGCGGAGGGTGTGGGGACTGCGACATGTCGGGATCTGAACCTTACCTTTGGTTAGTAGGGAATGGAAGAATGGTAGTAGTAGGTTCCTTTAAAGGGATCCTTTAAGGGATCTGTAGGGTTTAGGGTTTAGGGGTTCAGAGTTTATCTTTGGGTAGTAGGGATTGGAAGAATGGTAGTAATAGTAGTTATAATTGTACCCCATTCCTCCATTCCCTACTAATCCAAGGTAAGGATCCCTTTAAAGGAACCCTAAATCCCTATAGATCCCTTTAAAGGAGCCCTATAGATCCCTCTAAAGGAGCCCTATTCCCTACTAATCAACGGTAAGGAATTGGGATCAGTCTCTCCCGGCTTGGCTCTTTCCAGTTTTCCTTGATACTTCGACTCTGGGTTTTAGGGTTTAAGGATTTAGGTTTAGGGTTTAGGCTTAGGGCTTCAGGGTTTAGGGATTTAGGGTTTTAGGGTTTAGGGTTTTAGAGTTTAGGGTTTTGGAGTTTGGGGATTTTGGTTGAGGGTTAGGGGTTTAGGGTTTAGAAATTTGGAGTTTCGGGATTTTGGTTGAGGGTTAAAAGTTTGGAGGTTTAGGGCTAGAGGTTTAGGGTTAGGGTTTAGGGTTTAATGTTCTAGGGTTCAGGATGTGGCCACCCTGGGCAACCCTTGGATCTGGACGGCTGTGCTGCTGGCTTCTTACATCTTGCAGCCGAGTCAGGGATGGAAGCCGGAGTGCCGTCAGTTCGCGGTTTCGGGTTTAGGGGCTGGGGATTTCAGGGTTTTAGGGGTTTAGGGCTTTAGGGTTTAGGGAGCACCTGCACACTCTCCTGAAGGTTCAAATGAAGTCGGGGTAGGTTTTTTGCAGTATACCCACAATCGAAACAACGTGATGCAGTAAACAGTGCTCCTTAAGGAGCACTATAAACACTCACCACAACCTGCCGCAGTGCATTCTCTACTGGTTGCGCGGTTACAAAGGGCGGTAAATATGATTGCAAATGACTAGCCTCAAGTAACTCAAGTAAGGCTTAAGGGATCCATATGAGCCCGCTGTCTACGAACTTGCAGGAATCTGCATCTCGGAAATATTCTTCAAAACAACTTCCTTAAACCCGAAACCAGAAAGACGACCCAACACGGCTTAAGGAGCCCTCAAGGGAGCCCTTGAAGGGAAGCCTTAGAGGCAGCCCCGCGGCAGCATTGTAGCTAATAGTGGTTGCCCGGAGGCTTACCCGCAGAAGCTCCCTCAGAAGCAGGCCTTTGCACGCTGTATTTTAGGGATTTAGGGTTTAGGGTTTTGGTGGGTTTAGGGTTTAGGGTTTTAGGGTTTGCGGCTTTCGGGCTTTAGGGTTGTTAATTTGTTCTGTTCCCAGCAGCAAGAGCCACACATCCCTGAGATCATACACCACGTACAACATAAGTGGCCCAATACCATCTAGGGGAATCCTACTGTGAGGCCCTCTGTGTTTTGTGTCTTCGGCTGTTCATTCGGGCAAATGGCTGAACACGTGCACCACATGCCCGAACCCCGAAATCCTAAACCCCAAACTCCCTGCCCCAAGCCCTAAACCCCTAAGCCCTAGAGCCTAAACCATCCTAAACCATAAAACCCTAAACCCCAAAACCACGAACTCCTTTAGACAGACTACCAAGCGAGGATTTCAAGCTTCGGATGCTTTCGGAGGCCTCCGGGGGCTATCGTAACAAGTCCTGTGTTAGGGCATTTTAAGATTACATTAAGGTTTATGCTTCGTGAATTGGGATTTAGGTTCGGAGGTCAGAGTTTGGGATTCCAAGCTTAGGGGTAGTGACTTTTTGGGGATGGCGAAGGGTAGGATTCTGGATTTGGGACTTTTTGGGGTGGGCAGCTTGGGGCTTTCTGTTTCCAAACTCATATTGCTCATATCCGCCGTGCAGAGATGATACTATCTCCACTTTTCGCAGAGAACCCCTCAAGCCTAAAACCCATCAAGCCGGTTTAGGGTTTAGGGGGTTTACCACTCAGACCCCCCAAAACCCTAAACCTCAGTTTCGAGAAGCGCCTGCCACCGGCCAGACTCGGCCCTTTTCGCAGGCGCTGATGGCGGCGTTGTAGGTGATCACTGCTGCCTCCACCTGCGGCTCGGAGATAGGGCGAACCCTAAACCGTAGACCCTACTCCCTGCCCAGAGGCCCCAAAGTAGCTCCTTTTTTGGGATTACCTTATAGGATTCTATATATGAACCCCCAAAAGGAACTACTATGGGGCCTCTGGGTAAACCCTAACACGGAGCCAGGGCTGGTTTTGGGGCTTCTTCGGATGCGTCTCTTTAAAGGCTTTTGGGCTCAGCAACAGGGGACTTAGTTTGTGGTGTTGTAGGATGTTAAGCGAGTGGAACTATCGCTAGCTTACTGAAATCCCTGCATGCGAAGTCCCCTAACAAGATGACATAAGGGCATGGAACTATGGTTACCTTAACTTCCCAGACCTTCCAAAATCCCTTAATTAAGGAATATACCTTAAATCATATTAGGGATCCCATTATAGTTTAAGGTATATTCCTTAATTATCGGATTTTGGAAGGTCTGGGTTTTTAAGCCCTGGTTGCGAAGTCCCCGATTCCTCTAAGCAGGGCAATAGCGAAGGGCCTGACTTTCTTGTAGTCGCTGGAGCAGGGCAAGAGCATGTTGCCATTCTCCAGCCTTCTCCTTATGTGTTCGGAAACCTATCCTTACCTGGGTTTTGAAGTAACCAGGGAGAAAAAAGGTATAGACTTTTATGTCAGAATGGTTCCCTTCAAGTATCAGGTCCCCCAAAAAGTATTGGAAACTGGTACTCCGAAGCCCAGTTACACAAACACAATACCCGAGGAGGCTCTACTTTCAGACCCTCTTGCGAAAGCCAAACATGTTGAACTCCTGGCATTGGAGAACTAGCCAAGGTATCTTGAAACTGCGTGGTAAGTTGGAGCTTGAATAGTTACCCTACCCTTGTACTCTGTGCGACTAACATGGGCATCACTCATGCTTATGATGCTGATGCCGTTTATCGCTGCCGTACATCTATGGCCTATCGTCAGTCTTTACTCGAGAACTCCTGGCGCATCATGCTGAACAATTGCCGGCTCACCAGGTGACTGTAATTTAGACGCCTGGAAAGTGCTCTCTACCGTTAAGATTTCTAAAGCTACTCAAGATTCAGGTCTGAACGAACACTCGAAAAATAATGTCATCACTTTTATTATACGGTAGCTATAAACTATAATCATCCCCCCAATTCCATTCATTCAAGCTCCTGTACCACCCCCCGTATGGTAGCTATATACTATAGAATATACCCCTATATACAATACAATGTAATCAGGCTCCTATACTACTCCCGGCTCCCAGTCTCGAAAGCACTCATCACCGCGCTGTAGGTGATCACTGTCACTTCCAGGAGCGATTCCTCTTCACAGGGGGCAACAGTGCACATAATGTAGGGGGCTGAATAATTAGAATATGGCTTCGGCGCCTATTATACTATAATTCAAAAAAGGAACCCCAAAAATAGTATAGGTAAGTATCAAGGCCCCTGTGTTAATGTAGGGGGCTTGAAAGCTAGAACAGGTTTCTGGGGTCGATTGTAATAAAATTCTATGGGCGCTACATGGGGATACGACAACTGTTGAATCCCCAGCCGTTCTATCATAGATAAGGAGGGTCTAAAGGACAAGGTCTGTATGGAAAGGGAGATTCTGGAAAACAGATAGTCATGCTAGAAAGATCCGACAGCTTCCGTACTATTTTGGGCCCCCATCCTCGGTGCTCTGTAGAAGCCGAAAGGCCTGTTGCCAAGCCCCTGCCTTCTCACAGGCACTGATTGCTGCATTCCTCGTGATGATGCTTGCTCTAATCCGTCTCGACTGCATGTTGTCCAAAAGGGCTTGGGCAACCTCCCACTCTGAGCCTGCAGCACAGGCACTGATCACCGCCCCATAGCTAACGTCATCCTCCCTCAAACGCCATTCCTGCAAGTCTCCAAGGAAGTGGAGAGCGCGACACCACTGTCCTGCCTTCTCGCAGGCAGTCATGGCAGCATTGCAGGTGGGAATCGTGGGCTTAAGTTGCTGCTCCCCAAGCAGCTCAAGCAAATGCAGAGCTAATTCCCACTTCGCAGAACCTGCGCAAGCGCTGATGGCCGCCCCATAACTTACGACATTTGCCCACTTTCTCTTCCGGAGACCTGGCATCTCAGAAAACAAAGGACCCTCATGGACGCACTAGGACCCTTTACGATCCTTTAGTATAAAGAGATCAACAAATAACAAAAATCAACCCATGTGTACGAACGCCCGATGATGCAACTCTTCTAGAATCCGTGATGAAGCCTTAGACACGAAAGCCGACAGCGAATGACTTTTCACGAACCCGCTCCCACCTTGCATCATTTGCAGTGCCCAGATCCAGTCTTTGGCTTTCTCACAGCTACTCAAGGCCTCAGCACTCTTGACGGTTTAGGGTTTATCTGGGAATCCCAAAACTGATTGCTTTAGGGGGTTATGCCCAAGGGATCATGACCTACTAATTTGTAGCGTTTGAGGCGACAGGTGTGGTTGAACTAAGTAAACAGAAAGGACTGTCATAGACTAGGTTAACCTACTTGTCGGGTATTCTGGGGAACTAAAAGGTTAACCATTTTGGCTTTATAGGGATTATATAGGGACTGTACTACCCAAAAAAAGTTAAACGTTACCTACTCGACTACTAGGTTAAAGGATTTAAGAAGCTTATGCGTGGAGCTTTCTCGTACTTGTGAAGCACCTAAAGGGGACTCCAGAAAGTTGGAATATGGAATAATGGTAGGATCCCCTATAATTTACCTTAAAGGGGTTACGATAATGATATTCCAACTTTCTGGCTTCTACTGTAAACCGTGTAGAACCCTTCGATTTGCCTTTCGCGACCTTCAAAACAACCCTGAACCCTCGACCCGAAACCCTAATGGTCTAGGGTCCCAAACCTTCCAAAATCCCTTAGTTAAGGAATATACCTTAAACTATAATAGGATCCCTAATACGATTTAAGGTATATTCCTTAATTTAAGGGATTTTGGAAGGTCTGGGATGGTCTAGGGTTTAAGAAGGGGGAGCTAAGCTCTCGGCGGCGTTGAAAGTGATCGCGTCCGGCCGAAGGCCCTCCACTTCCAGCTGGGCGACCAGGCCAAAGGCTTGCCTCCACTCGCCGGCCTTGGGTGTACGGCTCAGGCGGCGAAGGGTTTAGTGTAGGGCTTCGGGCTTAAAGGGGTTGAGAGCTTAAGAGTTTAGGGTTTCAGAGTTTCGGGTTTCGCTGTTTAGCGTTTGTAGGGCTTAATTACGAGTGTCGGCCGTGCGGTTTTGACCCCGAAAAGACCTAACTGGACCTGCCTCTTTCGAGACTAAAACTTAAGGAAATCATAACAAGCAGCCTAAAAGAAAAGGTTTAAGATATAGGTACACAGATACTGATAGAATGCCATGGACCTTTTCGCAGGCACTGACGGAGGCATTGTAGGCAATCAGACTGGCGAGATCCCTGTCGGCCATCTCTTGTCTCAGCTGCTGTGCCCGCTGCCATTCCGATCCCTTCTCACAGGCACTGATGCTGCTGCCATAGGTAATGGTGTCAGGGGCTAATCGGTGCTGGTTCAGCTGGCACGGTACTTCCAGCGCTTTCTGCCACTCACTTCCCTTCTCCTCAAAGGCAAGATGTCAAGTCAATCCGGCTCTGAACCCAGAACCTGAAACCTCAAACCAAACCTCGCCCCCGAACCTTCGTGAAGATCCCAAAACCCCGCAAGTCCTGCGGACGGGCTTATGTCTTGCAAGCTTGAAACCCCGACTCAAGCCCAGCTTCCCCTACACCCTAAACCCTAAACCCTAAACCCGACTGAAGTGCGAATGTGCTGATGATGGCATTGTTTGTGACGACGTCAGGAAGCTCATCGTGCCTCCGGCTTAGGGTTCAGGTTTGATACTTAAAGGCTCATGGGACTTAGTAAGTAAGGTTATAAGTAGGTTATAATTAGGATAACCCCACTTAGGGGACTTATAACCCCAATTATAACCAACTTACTAAGTCCCATGATCCTCTAAGTAGGTCTTAGCGGCCTGTTGACATTCGACCCAGCAGTACTTACCACGGCTAGTCCTGATAAACAGTCGGCTCTCTAGACTGTCGTAGCCACGGCTGTGAAACGCTCAAGAAGTCCAGTCTAAAGGTTTAAGCACTTTTGCTCCTACACCCTAAACTGCGAACCCTAAACTCTTAAGCCCTTAACCCCTTTAAGCCCTAAACCCTACACCCCAAACTCTAAACCCTAAACCAAAGGACTTCTCCGCTCGCAGCTAGGCCAAGTGCATCGAGATGTAACTGGGAGACTCTGACGAGTGCAGTAACTCCAGGACCTTTTGCGGACTCCTTCAGCCATGTGAGGGATCCTACTATAATCTACGGTAGTAAGGGATCCTACTATAATCTACGGGTAATCTAGGGTAGTAAGCGATCCTGCCATAATCTCAGGTAGATTCGTTGACTAAGGGATATTGGAAGGTTTGGGTTCAAGACCAGGAGTGACTGTCGCAACGGACACTTAGAGGATCATGGGACTTAGTAAGTAGGTTATAATTGGGGTTATAAGTCCCCTAAGTGGGGTTATCCTAAATATAACCTACTTATAACCTTACTTACTAAGTCCCATGAGCCTTTAAGCAGGAGTGACTGTCGCAACGGACAATCATCTGTTCGGGCCTTTAGGCTTCAGGGAACCGGTGGCTGACCCTTGCCTTCATATAGGGGCTTTTACGATTAGAATAGGGTTTGGCTGCCCATTATACTATAATTATAATCAGGAACCCCCAAATAGTTTAGGTACATATTCCAGGCCCCTAGATTTCCTCCCCAGGTCAGAAGAGTGGAGCGTCAAGGCAGTCCCTGCCTGATTCGGGTTTGGAGTCTGGCTTTTGGGGCTTTTAGTTAAGAGATTTTGGGGTTTAGGTTTTAGGGTTGAGAGTTTCGGGTTTGGGCCATGGGGTTTCGACTTTTGGGTTTGGGGTTTCGACTTTTGGGTTTGAGGCGAGGGTTTGCAGGGATGGGTGTGCGTCCGGACGATACGGCTATAGCACGGATGTGAAAGAAAGCTTTCTACAAAGAACGACCGTTGAAACCAGCTCAGGACTATCTAGAAAGCCCTGAAGTTTCATTTGTAAGCATGACCGCACCTAATACCCTGATGGCTTAACACCTTAGAGTTACCCTAAGGCCAAGACCCAACGGCCAGCAAAGCCCCAATGTAGGGGGCCTGAATGATTAGAATAGGGGTTTGGGGGTTCCTTATTAGAACTGTAGCATACTATACCCCCAAACCCTATTCTCGTTATTAAGGGCCCCTAAATTATAGCACCCTTTATAGATCACGTATAGTTACCCGTATAGACCGCTTTGAAGGAACCCTATCCTAATTAAGGCCCCTACATGGGAGTTTCCGAAAATAAGGGACCCTGATATGGCACCCGTAGTAGTAGGATCCTTATTACAAGGACCCCAAAATTATGGCATCCCTAATTTTCGGAAACTCCTACATGAACCCAGAGGCTGCCTCATCATGGAATCTCGCAACTTCACCGACTGTCGCCATGCAGATCCTCCGATTGCTGTTGGCTTTAGGGTTTAAGGGTTTAGGGTTTAAGGGTTAAGGGTTTAGGGTTTAGGGTTTTCGGCTCGGGCCTTCCAGGATCTAAGACTGAGACACCCGAAGTAAGCGTAAGTCCCTGAACCCGAAATCCCACATCCCTAAACCCACAAAGAACCACTGCCAAGCTTCAAAAAACTGATGCCCTAGACCCTGATTTCAACACCCCCGCGAGCCCCTACATCCTAACGCTGCGGAGCCTGAACCCGGAAGGGTCTTAGGGATTAGAATAAGGTTTTGGGTGTACTACAACGTAACTTTAAAGAGCCCCTCCCCTAAACAGCACCGTAAGACACGTCTGTAAGGGAATAACATGACAATGTTTCTATATTAACACACCAAACACCCTTAACCAGGGGCTACTTGGAGGGCCATGGGACTTAGTAAGTAAGGTTTTGAGTACCTCAACCGGGGATATAAGTAGTTATAAGTATAGTTACCTTACTTATAATCCTAGTTACTAAGTCCCATGCTCCCCTAAGTATGCAAACCCTCAACCCCTATCTTCGAGCACCTCTCTCGCAGGAGGACAGGGCTGAGTTGTAGGCCACCAGATCTGGCTCCAGGAATCCCAGGGCAAGCTCCTGTTAGGGTTCATAGTAGAAGCCAGAAAGTTGGAACATGACTTTAGGAGGATTAGTGCTAAGATCCCTTATACTCTACCTTAAGAGCATGAGGGTAATGATGTTCCAACTTTCTGGCTTCTACTGTAGGGGTTTGGGGTCTAGGGGTTTCGTGGCTTAGGGGTTTAGTAACCCTTGTAGATCCCCTTATAGTAACCCTTATAGATCCCCTTATAGTGGCTTAGGGGTTTAGTGGCTTAGGGGTTTAAGGTTTGGGGTTTGGGGTTTAGGGCCTCTGAAAGTTCGGAAGGTCCTGGTGGGTTGGGGGTTGTGCCGGAGTAGCTTGGGTGCGGGAAGTGGGGCTTATGTTCAAGAAGTTGTGGAGATTCTTGTAGGTCTTTCTAGTGGTTTCAGATCAAGCCAAATCCCACGTGGCCATTACACGACTACCCTTAAACCCTGAACTACAACAACAAACACAAACTCAAACAACAAAAAACACTCACACACCTGAAAACTTGCAGCTCCTGCAAGAGCTGATGACTCTGCGGCCACGCGCCGGCCCGAGCACAGGCACTCAGTGCGACTCCGTACGCGATCACATCAGCCTTCCCGCAGAGTTTAGGGTTTAGGGTTCGTGTCGGCAGAATCCACAGCTCGTGGAAGGGTTATAGGGTTCGGGCTATGGTTTAGGCTTTAGAGTTTAGGGTCAGGGTTTAGGGCTTAGTGTTCAAGTGTTCCGAAGCCCTCAAACCTGAATCCTAAGCCCAAGCCCTCTATGGCTTATGAACCCGATGAGCTGCTGTACAAAAACAAACTGACCTCTGATCAGGGAAAATCCAGATTGCTGTATATAGGGGTTCCTGTAACGCATAAACCCGAAATTCCAAATCTTGAAACTACCCAGAAGCCCCAAAGTAGTTCCTTTTTGGGATTACCTTATAGGATTCTATATATGAACCGCAACAAGGAACTACATTGGGGCCTTTGGGTAGGTTCGTGAAGCACGAACGGCTTGGAACAATTTCTCAAAGCGCTTGAATCCTAGAAGCCTCTGTCTTCGAACGTAGCGCGGATGGTTCGGGCTTTTGGTGGTTTGGGGTTTATAAGGGTTTCGGGGCACCCCCGTTGAGACGGTTGAATGTCCCAGGTTCGAATTTTGTCTTGATGGGTTTGTCGAGTGAAGGTTTATTCCGGGAGCTCTGAAAAAAACGTACAACCTGCCGCAATTGGCTTAAGCCCTTGGGCTATTGGGACTTTGGGTGTAGCGCTGTGCTTAACGAGTTAGGAGCTATCGCAAGCCAAGTAAGAGTGCACGAAAGTAGTATCCCTTCAAACCCTAAACACTGCGCAGCCTTTCCCGCAAACCCCCAACACTGAACCACCGAACACTGCAACATTGAACCCCAAGCCCCAAACAGCGACTTCTTGCCCCGTAACCCTCAACGCTCACAGCTCCTCACCCAACCGATCTCTCGGCTTCCGCTCACTGAGCCCGAAAACCTAAAATCCGAAGCACTAAACTCCAAGATGCTTCTGCCTGCCTCCCTACATCGACGGCTTAGGGTCTAGGGGCTTCGGCTTGGCGGTTTAGGGGTTCAGAGGTTAAAAAGCTTCGGGGAAGCTGTGAACTCTTCAAAGCCCTCATAGGGCCCTAGGTCCGTTATAGGGTATACTTCCCGAAAGCAGGTCAGTGATACTTCCGAACATAGGGTATACATCCCCAAATCATAGCGATAATTCCCGAATAAAGACACCCTACACTCTACTAGATCTGAAGCCCTAAACCCTAAAGCTCTTACGCCTAAACCATCCCTAAATCTTGAAGCCCTCAACCCTACAGCCCTTACAGCTACTGAAGGCCTTCTGGGACTGAATCCTAAGCCAGCCAACCCTAAACCCTAAACCCTAAACCCTAAACCCGACCTCCAAGGAATCAGCTCCCAACTCCAGCAGCAATCGGAGACCCTCCGCCCAGTCTTGGGCCCTCCCTCGCTGCTGGATGGCCTCTCCCGGGCTTCGGGTTTAGGGTACATAGGGCAGAGGGTGTTAGGGTTAAAAGGTTCCGGGTGTATAGGGTCATTATAAGGATTAGGGCTTGTTATAGTTAAAAGGTTAGACGTTAAAGGTATATGGGGTAATTATGAGGATTGTAAGGCTCAGGATGCAGAGTTTCGGGATGAGGGCTGAGCATTTTAGGCTGAATTGGGCCCAGCTCCTGGTGAACACTCGGGAACTGCAAGGGTCGTGAAACAGTCCTGCAGGGGTTCTTCCAAAAAGAAGGATTCCTCGAGGGTGCAAAAAGGGTTTGATGTAGAAACAGACCGGTGCTTCGGTGGGTTCCCACATTACCTAGAGACTCCAATATCCCTTAACTAAGGAATGTACCTTAATGTAGGATCCATAATGTGATTTAAGGCATATTCCGTAATTAAGGGATATTGAAGTCTCTGGGAAGGACAATGTTTAGAAAGCTCAAGGAAAAACAACTAATCTTTGATGCTCGCACATCTGTGAACATCACGAGTATCTTGATAAGGACCCCTAGGTATATACCCTTAATATAGCCATTATATACCCATTATATTGCCCATTATAGCGTAGGGGTCCCCATTAAGGGTCCCTGCTTTTCCCCTTTGAGAGAAAGGAATGCAAGTCTTAACTGCGAGATCTCTCTGTCTCTAGGAAAGCCCAAACCCCAAACCCCTCTAAACCCCAGGACCTATAACCCTAAGCAGGACAATCCTAAGAACCTAGACCCTTCACCTCAATCCACAAACCCGAACACCCAAACCCTAAAGACCTAACCTCAAGCCCTAAACCCCAAACCCTACCCTTCGGAACCGCCTGACTATAGCTTCGGAGATTTGGCGACACGCTGGAGACCGTCATCGGCTCAGCCCCAGTGGCTCGGTGTTCCGGGCTTCGGGTTTATTTAGGGTTTTTTGGGGCGTTTAGGAGTCTAGGGTTTAGCTTTACAGTAGGGGTTTAGGGGCTAAAGTGTTCAGGGCTCAGATTTTCTTTCGTAGGGCTAAGGGTGGAGGCCTTGGGATTCTGCTTCTAAGGTGGCTTGCATAGATAAGGTTTCTGATGAAATTGACGAGGGTAGGGATTGAGGCTTGGGTTTGGCTCATGCAGTTTTTCAAGCCTGTGCAGGGATTACGGTGGTTTCGAGGCTGCTGTGGGTTTACGGAATGGATTTAGTTGGGTGCTTGAGCTGCAGTGCTCGCCAGAAACAAGCCCATGTGCTGTTTAGTGCTCGTGTGGAATTTGTAGACGAATTAAATACCCGTATAAATTATGCTAAAGTCTTATGGTTGGCTCTGAAATTCAACCCAGACCAATTAGATACCTATGTTTCGTTTCTTCGGGGCCCTCAAAGCTCGCGTGAAACCGTGCAACACCCCGCACGTTTCGTCACAGAACCTTCAAATAACCTTGCTCAGCCCCTGTTACCCCGTGTAAACGTCTTAACCCTGTCAACGAACCCGGGCATCCCGGCCCTTCTACAGCCCTTGAAGAAGCCTATAACTGGGCTTGCAAGTAACCAGGGAGACAAAAGGATAATCTTTGATTTCATCATGGCACCTTTAAGAAAGAAGTATTAAAGCATGGAACTCCAGGGCCCTGGTCGTTCTGGGGCACCCTAAACCCTAAACCCTACCCTAACCCTTTGTATTCGGCACATGGGACCATCAGGACTCTCGACCGAGCTTAGCACGGCTCGTGGACCACCGAGCCACCGCATTGCCAAGCGCTGAAGCCTAGCTCCATCTCCTGTTTGGGGGGCTCTTCCCGTAAGGGGTCTTTACACATGCTATGGGGTTTACGGTTCGGCATTTAACAGGGCTTCAGACTTTAGGGAGTTAGCTTTAAGGCTTATTGGGGTTTAGGACTTCGGGTGGAGCGGTTCGGAGTTCAGATTCAAGGTTGTAGGGACGCCTTAGTACGGAATATTCACATCAAAACGGAGAAACGTTTCTTGCTATGAGATAAGGAATGCGGGGTGTTCCGCTTGGGGCATATCGCGCAAGGCTATTCTAAGCGGCAGTTGACATGAGTGGTCTTGCAGATTAAGGCGGGAACCCATGGCATTGCACACTTCCAGACTTCAATGTCTAAAGAGCACGAAAGGACATCCTGACTTGTGGATCTCGATTTCCAATAGCCGTTAATAGCTGCGAGCGGTATAACCCTGCTGCGTACATACAGACCTTACATACGGAATGTAATGTACTGTAACTATAGCATACTGCGACTGCAGCCATGTAGTTTCAGTTCAAATCCATGTATTTGCAATGCAGTTGCAATGTAGTTGTGTGAGATATAGGTAAGGCAGCTGTGTGATGAGCATTTTGCCAGTATGGTGATTTTGAACAAAAAAGAACGCACCGTAGTTTAAAACTATGTGATGCAATCGGTGCTTGTACTCTTGTGTGAGCTTTTTTGCTGAGCAAGTTGCACCCATCTAACAGAGCAAACTCCCCACCGGCTCCTCGCCACCATAGATGCGCAACTCAGGGTCATATCCTTCAAAAGAGGGAGAGCAAACATGCTGCACCCCCACCCTAAGGCAGGGTCCAAGTAGTCCTTGTTTATGGTTTGCGATACCTAAGCAGGCCCCAAAGTCCTGCAAAATATTGAATACTTGGACCATCTTGTACCCTTAGGGACAATTATTAACGCTCGCAAAGCCTCTGTTCTATGCTTCAATGAGCACCCCAACGTTCAGTCCGGCTCAATACTGCTCGCATAACATAGGGGCCGTAATAATTACATGTTCTAATTTTGGTTATAACTATCATACAATATTCCCCAAAACCCCGCTCTAGTCATTCAGGCCCCTGAAACACTGGGCTGATTATGGGTCCACCGATTCTTGTCTGGGAGTCTTAGCCGGGTTTGGGGTTTGTAGGGCTTTCGCACCTCGACAGAAAACCAAGATCTGGGACGGACAACTTGAACCTCCAGCAACACCGTAAAATCACCCCCTCAAGCCTATAAACCCGAACAGAAACCGACCCTGAACCCCGTAGCCCCAAAGCCTTATGCCCCTCAACCCCAAACCTGAAACCCTGAACCCCAGACTCTAACCCCTACACCCCATGCGGTCCTCCCAGGTGGAGAAACCAGGAGCGGTCCTGACAGTCGATGCAACTGGGGGCATTTCCCAAAGCCAAAACAAGTACGGTTTAGGGTCTACCTTAACCCCAAGTAACCTACCTTTTTAAGGACTTATCTAAGGAAATCATAATAACGAACCCTAAAGAAGGTAGGTCCTTTAGGGTCCAGGTAGGTTATAGGGCTCAAGGGTCCACGGGAACTGATAATTCTCGATCTCTGGGCTTGATGTAGGTATTGCTACCATATAAGCATTTGTTTTTGGTTCGGGGCTTCGCACTTTACCTAGAGGTTCAGCCTGTCCCAAAAAATGCAGAAAGCGCCGAAAGCCCCAACCACAGGGCAAGTCCTAATGTGTGCAGAGAGAGAGAGAGAGAGAGAGAGAGAGAGAGAGAGAGAGAGAGAGAGAGAGAGAGAGAGAGAGAGAGAGAGGGGGAGAACCCGGGAGCTTGAAAAGTGAACTTCCTGAGTCCCTTCCATCCAGTATCCTACCAGATTTTCAGCCACCCAGAACCCTATGAACCCCTAACCCTTATAAACCCCATTCTCACAGAGAGAGAGAGAGAGAGAGAGAAAGAGAGGGACGGAGAGAGAGAGAGAGAGAGAGAGAGGCACATACATATATGCGTGTACAAACGCATACAGACATACATTCATACATTCACGCATTACTTAGCCCCGTAAGGCCCTTGCCAAACTTGTGAAGCCCTTAGAAACCTCACTACCCAGGTACAACAGTATAGAACCACTGCGGGCCATATAAATCCTTTGTAACCTAGTTAGTTGATCAACACTTCTGTTTGACCTTTTCACACAGCAGCCCCAGAAAGACCGCCCTAAACCCTTTATGGAACCCTTGTAGATCCCTTTAAGGAGCCCTTAAAGGATCCCTTTAAAAGTAACCCCTAGTTTTCGGAAGCCATAATGCCCGAAAAAAGACGTCCCGGGCATCCCGGCCACTGCGAAGAGCCCCCCGCAAAGGACGGAGGAGGGCGCCAATGAGTCCTGACTTCGTTGGAGGTCTACCCATGAGCTGTTTTGCCTTTAGACTTCATCGTTGCTGCGGTTCAGGCGTCAGGACCGTATTTATGTACATGTATATGTCTATGTACATGTATGGGTATGTGTATGCGTGCGTGTACATGCTCGTGCATATGTATATGCATGTGTATATGTATATCTCCGCATATGTAAGTAAGTATTCATATGTTCACTGGAAAAAAGCGCATCTGCGGCTATATTGCCATATGCAAAATAGAAACATCTTGCTAGATAACGGTAAGGTACACAAAGACGGATGCTTTTTCAGCACAACCTTTTGAGGAGGTGATCGTGGTGTTCAGGCTAACGGCCAACGCTTGAGGGCGTTTTAGAAAAGAACCTGAAGAGTCAGGCTACCCAGAGGCCCCATGGTAGTTCCTTTTGGGGGTTCATACATATGTAGAATCCCATAAGGTAATCCCAGAAAGGAAATACTATGGGGCCTATGGGTACAGGGGCCTTAATCATTCTGACAGGCTTCTGTGCTAGTTACTTATTGTAGAGTTGTTGGATCACGGTCCATAAAAAGGCGATTGTCAAGACACAGCTTTGAAAAGTCCAATGCTCAATGCCCCTACAGCAAGAAACATTTATGCAGAGTATTCTTGCATAGCACAATGGACCCCTGCAATGTTCTGACTTTGTAATTTTCAACGGCAATCGTAATCACCAGCCCTAGAAATGTAGGGGGGGGGGCAGGTAAAGTCGATGCCTTAATTTAGGAGTGCTTGGCTCTATCGGCACACGACACGAGCATCAAGTATCGGCTTGTTCAGCAAAGCTGTAGAACACCAAACCCTACACTCCTGGACCTTAAACCGCTTCTGTCTTGTAAACCGCCTTCCCTCCGTCACCTCCCCCTCCGGGCGCTCTCGAGGCTTTTGATTCAGCCTCAGATGTTTGGGAATGCCGGAAACCAGTTATAAGGCTCATTGTAGACCGACAGTAGCAATGATCGTTTGGACTAGTGGAAATATCAGTATGTTAATGTAAGTATAGGATCCTTCTTAATTTAGATGTGCCGAAGATTCGGAACAAAGGTATGGGTCAGGAACAATACGATCCATAGGACAAACATCGCTAAAGCAGATGCCCCAGCATATACTCAGAGTACCGTACTGCAGACACGAAATACTCGGATTCTCATTCTAAGGACCGTCAAGTATATTATATTATATAGACCAAATTTGAAGCAGCCCCCTTATACAACAGAAGAACAGACACACACACACACACACACACACACACACACACACACACACACACACACACACACACACACACATGACGCCTGTATCAAACCCCAAAGCAGACTGACAGACAGCCTCAACGATTAGGACAGGGTGCTTGGGTCATAAGCGGATATGGGAGTTTCCGAGAATAGGGGACGCCAAAAATAGTACCCCCTAAAAAAGAAAATCCTTATTACACTCAAAGTAAGGTAGCCCTAATTTTCGGAAACTCCCAAAGGATCACTACATACTCAGGCCTCTGTACCAACCTCTTGCAGCTGATCCTGTGGATTGGATGTAGGCTGGCGGTCAAAGGGCTTAGTACTTAGGGGCTGAGATGAGGGCTTGATGAATGGGGGCGCCAGCAAGTTTCTATGACGAACGACCGAAAGAAGGACACACTTCGGAACCCGAACCCGAAATCCTAAACCTTCAGACCCTAAGAGAAACCCAACCTCTGCTGCCCAGGGGCTGCCAGTTAAAGCTGACCATACCAAGGCCAAAGACGCTATAGCTGAAATCCTCGCCGGCTGTTGGGCTTCGTTTTCGGTTCTTGAGAAGTTTTGGCTTTGTTAAGCTGTACTAGTACCCCCCCTTTGAACCATATTAGACAGAACATGCTCATTATTTAAGTTAAGTTTTATAAGTTCATACGAACAAATGTACAAAATCTTTTCTAAGGAGACTATAGTACGGGCCCCGCTCCACTAAGCAATGCCTAAACTCGGGATCTCGGCTTGGGGTCTTGGGGTTTAGGGTTTTGAAGGGTTTTGGGTTTTGGGTTTTTTTGGGTTTGGGGGTTCAAGGTTTTTGGGTTTTTAGGGTTTGGGCTTGGGATTAAGGCTTTTGGGGGTTTTGGGGTTGGGGGTTTTCGACGGTTTGGGCTTCGAGGTTTACGTCTTTTGTGGGGATAGTGACTATTGCTACATGGCTTTGTATAGTTACTCAATCTCTAGCTGCATGTTCAAACCACATGAAACGTGAGAAGCCAGTGGAAAAGCTGAAAGCCGCATAGCTCCTCCGTGTCGATGCCATCAATGCTGGGCACAACCAGGCGCGTGCGGTCCTTCAAAAAAGCTGGCTTGAGATTGCTTGCTTGGAAAGAAGGTGGCGATGGTGGCGGTGGTGGAGGTGGTCGTGGTGGTGCTGGTGGTGGAAATGGTGGTGGCGGTGAAAGTTTGTCATAGTTGTAGAGGGACGACCAATTACGTGAGAAGCCGCAGCATTGCTTCGAGTTTTATGAGGCAGTGAAAGATGCAGGCATTCGGAGCTGAGGTTAAGCTGGAAATGGCAACCTATCCATGGCAACACGGCTGCGACACGGAAGCACAAGTCTTGGCAGGGCGAGAATCGTGTGATGCATCGGCAAGACAAGCAACGTCAAAACGAGAACCCTCGACGCCCTCGCCCCTGCATGTAGTAGTGCACATAGTCCAGGCATCTTTCCACACGCAAACATAGCTCTATCGGAGACATACCGTCCCGAAACTCCAGTGTGTGGGATGCAAGCTGTCACCGCTGTTCACGCCTGACAGGCGCTTTACATCATTTTCTCGACAAGTCCATGGTTGCATCTGCTACTGCTACGGCCGCGCCGTTCGAAGATGCAGAGTCTCAGCCTATGCAGCTGAGCCTTTTTGGTCCTTTGCCCTACCTCCCCTCCAAAGCCCGAAGCCCTAAACCCGAAGCCGCAAAATTCGGAGGCCTCCTGTGATGTTGCTTCCCAGCACTCGAAAAGACCAACCCAAAACTTTGACCTGCCAAACCTTAACCTTCAACTATCATTATTATTCTTCTTCCCAATATTAATGTGACTATGAGTATGACTGCTATGATGACAGCTATTACTACTGGTATTATGCTACCCCCAAACCCCAGAACCTCACCTGCCCCCCCCTCAAAAACACAATGAAATGTGAACCCTCACACAAAAAACATGAACCCCTCAAAACCCCAACCCAACCCCCAACCTCGGATTCGAAAAGCGCCAAACCTCCAAAGCTTGAAACCCCAACCAACCCCCAACCCTCAACCCCCCGAGCCTCAACAAATTGAAGCCGTAAACCTTAAACTCTAAATCCTAAGCCCTAAAACCAAAAAGTCTAACCCCAAAACCCTAATCCCTAAACCCTAAGCCCTATATGCCCTAAACACCTAATCCCCTAAAACCAAAAAGTCTAGCCCCAAAACCCTAATCCCTAAACCCCTAAACCCTGGGCCCTAAGCCCTATATGCCCTAAACCCCAAACCCTAAACCCTAAACCCCTATCCCTAAACCTGAAGCCCTATATGCCCCAAAACTCTCAAACCCAGGAAGCTCCTCGGCGATGCGAAAAAGCAGCGGCTCGAGCCAGCCCTGAGTCGCCTCTGGATCGGAGATTCCCAGGTATAGGGTTGAGGGTTTAGGGTATAGGGTTTAGGGTATAGGGTTTAGGGTTTAGGGTATAGGGTTGAGGGTTTAGGGTTTAGGGTTTAGGGTATAGGATATGCTGGGTTCTTGTTGGGGGATTGAAATTTAAGTCATCATAATAAGGATCTACCGTAAATAATAAGGATCTATAGTAAATAATACGGTTTCCTTATAATGGTAACTTGCCCAGAGGCCCCATAGTAGCTCTTTTTTGGGGTTCATATGTAGAATCCTAGGGTAATCCCAAAAAGGAACTACAGTACTATGGGGCCTATGGTATAGGGTATGCAAGGTAACGGGTTGAGGAATCGGTTTAGGGTTTCGGGTTGCAAAATGGCCTTTTTAGTTGGAGACGGCTCGAGGAGGTCTCGAAGTTCGAGTGCCCACCCTGCTCGAGGCGGGTGGCCAACAAATTCTTCCTCTGGGCATCGTCAATGTCGGTGCATGCAATGGAAACGCCTTGCATGCCCTCCCGCTACTTAGAGGATCTGGGGACTTCGTAAATAGGGCTAGAAGTAAGGTAACTATAGTTATATGTACTTATAACCCTAATCAACCTACTTATGACCCCACTGACTAAGTCCCAGGATCCTCCAAGTACTGCTTCGCAAGCCTTCCGGCCACTTGTTGGCGCACTCCGTGCCCCCCCAGGCCCTCCAAAATCCCTTAAGTAAGGAAGATACCTCAAATCATGTTACAAGGTCCTACTGTAATTCAGTTGTAAAGTAGGATTTTGGAAGGTCCAAGCTTTAGGCCATCATTTCAGAGTCGTGGGCGGGCTTCTATAGCCCACGGTAGATTTGTCAGAGCCGATGCATGCAACAGACACGTGGTTCGCGGTTTAGGGCTTAGGGTGACCTGTTGTCTAGCGTCCCGACTCACGTTTGATCGAGCCGTTGGAAGCCAAAGACCAAAGAGAATTCATGTCTGCTTGGGTACGGCCCCCAGACAGTAACAGTCTATACTAGGGCTACTATAGAGGGCCGAATATAACTAATTTACGAATATTAACCAACTGTTACCGAGTGAGGGCCGTACCCAAAAGCTCTCCGTAGTCCCCCGAAGAACCTTTATAATACTAAATTGCTCATCACGGTTCTGAAGTTTGGTTCTTCGCGTTGTGCAGGGTATGGTTTATAACTTCATGTTTTAAGCCCCTGGTGGGCCATGATTCAATCTCAAAGTGGCGAACATACCCCGGACCTGCTTGAATCCGCTCTATCGTGGAATTTGGGCGCAAACTTGGCCAGGCACTTTGTGGGGCTTTTGGAAAAGTCAATTCTGGCACGTTCGGGTGCGACGACGCTAGCGGTGGCTGCAGACACCCTGCTGAAAGTCGCCTCAACGTGGCTGTCCAAGCAAACTATGATCTCGCCCTTGGCGTGCCAAACACCTGGCAACCAGCATGGGGAGTTTTGCCCGGATTCCATCGCTTCAGGTTTCATGTTGGAGGATCGATTCTTAAGGTAGTCACGTCACGGAACCCGTGACCTTGCCGTAGACCACAAAGCTAACGACTCCAGCCACCACATGAGGTGGATGGCTCCGAAGGAGGCATAAGGACATGTTTTTCTGGCGTGACATGAGAAAATAACAGTACCTCCAAGTTTACCGGTTACTTGCTCCATCATCTCTGAAAACCGGCTGACCCCTCAGGCATTCGCCATTCCTGAACCCCACCGCAACTCCAAGGAGTTGGGCCTTTGGGTTTAATGGCTTTTGGTAGTTCGAGTGTAGGGATTCAGAACTCTGAAGACCACGTCGACTGGCATTGATGGTCTAGACCCAAGAGTAACCCAGGAATAAAAAGGGTGCCCTTTTTGGGTTAAAGGGGGCTTATAAGGGAACCTAAACCCTAAAAAAGGGAATAAGGGCCTACTCTGGGTCCTAGTGGTAGCTTTCAGCATTCGGTAAGCCGGAACAACCTAGCCTAAGTTGAAAAGTGCAAACTCGAAGCACTCGACAACAGCTTGTACCGCCTATACCCCCTCGCCCGACTTCAAACCAATCCCAGGACAAGTTGGAGAAATCTCTATGCAGTCCCAAGACCCAGGAGAGAAACGCAAAACATTGAAAGGTCTCCCCAATGGCGAAAGAATCCCAACAGAACCCTAAACCCCCTAGGTCCTCAAGAGGCCTTCCATTCTCGCCTTCATGAGCCCGCGCCGGGCCTGTCAAAGAGCTGGGGGCAAGAGCTTGAGCAATCCCTCACAACACTCTAAAGCCAAAACGCAGCACAACAGAAACAAAAACACTAACAGCTGGATGCTAAAGGCGAAGAGGGGTACGGGGTCCCATCAGAATTGCTTACCTCAACTTCTAGAGGGTTCGGTTTTCGCAAGTACTCTCTGAGGATGCCATGAGTATTCGGGCTTGGGGCCGTCGATCTTGCCGCACGGTTTGAAGCGTCAGCTGCAGTCTTTCCAGAAGGCTACAGGGTACGGACGGTGCTCGAACCCTAAACCCTAAAACCCTAAAGCCCTAAAACCCTAAAAACCCTAAAACCCTATGCCTATAAACCCTAAAACCCTATAAACCCTATAAACCCTAAACCCCAAACGGCAGCCCTCCCTGTCGAGCCCGGAAGAAGCATGGTTGGCCGCAGTGAGGCCTGGAGGCGGTACAAAGTCACCTGCCGGGAGATGGCTTTAGGATTGCGGTATTTTTTAAACACCTCTTTTCCTTTCCGCCTTCAAGTTGGGAGGGATTTCGGGTTTAGCATTCAAGATTTAGGGTTTATGTCGTTGCGGTGTTGGGATTCAGGGTTAGGGGGTTTAGGGTTTAGGGATGTTTAGGTAAGAGAGAGTCGTGGTTCTCTCATATTCCTCATTCGAAGGCAGGGCTTTTGACATAAGGCGTTCAGGATGTGGGCGTAGGGCTAAGACCTTGGGCAGTACGTGAACGTGTTTGTGCAACTGGCATAATGTAGACGGCGACGTCAGTGTGTACGTGCGCATATACAGGGCGTGTATACTGAAGGTTTGCAATTGAGCAGCCAACAAGGCGGATCCAACACCCTCTGGATTTGCATGTCGTTCTGTCAAGTTGCCATTACTCAATTTTTTGTATGTCGAAAACGAATGTTCGGAATCCGCCACACAATAACTAGCCTTACAGAGTGGATTCCCCAATATAACCACATTGCGTATTTCGTTTTAGTCCGAGGAACTCCTCCCCCTTTCGAACGATCTCCATCTTTAGACCTGCAAGCCCACATCGTCAGAGCTGCGGCCGTGTGCCCTGCCCAGAGGCCCAAAGTAGTTCCTTTTTGAGACTACCTTATAGGATTCTATATATGAACCCCAAAAAGGAACTACTTTGGGGCCTTTGGGTAGATACTGGCAATCAGCACAGCATCATGAGCATCAGTTGTGGGCCGGCTTGCCAAAAGCAAGCAAGTGGCCCACATCATCTGCGGCCCAACTCCCTAAAAATACCGGCAAATGGGCCCGCATCGTGAGTATCAGTTGTGAGCCGGCTTGCAAAAAGCACACAAATGGCCCAAATCATGCGCAGCAGCTGCGACCGCAAACGGCACAGCATGATGAGCATCAGTTGTGGCAAGCAAATCGCCCACATCATCACTGATGCGGCCCCGCTCTTTAGATACCGGCAAACGGGGCAGCATCATGAGCATCAGTTGTGAGCCGGCTTGCAAAAAAGCACGCAAAAGGCCCACATCAGCAGCATCAGCAAACGGGCCAGCATCATGAGCATCAGGGTCGGATTCCAAAAGCAAGCAAGCGGCCCACATCATCAGCATCAGCTGCGTCCCCGCCCGGCAAAAGGGGCCCGCATCATGAGCATCAGTTGCGGGCCGGCTCGCAAGCAAACAGAAGGCAAGTGGCCCACATCATCAGCATCAGCTGCGGCCCCGCTCCGTAGACACCGGCAATCGGCACACCATCATGAGCATCAGTTGTGGGCCTGCGTGCCAAAAGCAAGCAAGTGGCCCACATTATCAGCATCAGCTGCGGCCCCGCTCGCTCCCTTGATACCAGCAAACGGGTCCGCATCATGAGCATCAGTTGGGGCCGGCTTGCACGGAGCAAGCAAGTGGCCCACATCATCAGCATCAGCTGCGGCCCCGCTCCCTATAGATACCGGCAAACGGGGCAATCATGAGCATCGTTTGTGGGCCAGCTTGCAAAAAGTAAGCAAGTGGCCCACATCTTCAGCATCAGCTGCAACCCCTTTCCGCAAACGGTCCCGCATCATCAGCATCAGCTGCGTCCCCGCCCGGCAAAAGGGGCCCGCATCATGAGCATCAGCTGCGGGGCCGGCTTGCAAGCAAACAGCAGGCAAGTGGCCCACATCATCAGCATCAGCTGCGGCCCCGCTCCGTAGACACCGGCAATCGGCACACCATCATGAGCATCAGTTGTGGGCCTGCGTGCCAAAAGCAAGCAAGTGGCCCACATCATCAGCATCAGCTGCGGCCCCGGTCTTTAGACGCCGGCAGCCGGGCCAGCATCATGAGCATCAGCTGCGTCCCCGCTCCGAAAACACCGGCAGTCGGCACAGCATCACTGAGCATCAGTCGTGGGCCGGCTTGTAAAGCGCAAGCAAGTCACCTACATATGAGCATCAGCTGCGGCCCCGTTCCCTGGATTCCGGCGCACAGGACAGCATCATGAGTATCAGTTGCGCGCCGGCTTCCGAAAGCAGGCAAGTGGCCCACATCAACAGCCCGCATCATGAGCATCAGTTGCGGGCCGGCTTGCAAGCAAACAGCAGGCAAGTGGCGGCCCCGCTCTTCACGCAAGCGGAGGAAGGCCCGCAAAATCAGAATCATCAGCATTGCCTCCCAGTCAGAATCACAGGCCACTGCCCAGTCACCGGCCAAGGGCCTTATGATGCGGGGTGGGCTGTCTTGCAAACACCAGTGGCCGGTATCATCTGCGTTGCCGCCTGAACTCCCTGAACCCCAAAACCTAAACCCTGAAACCAGAAACCCCAAACTCTATAAACCCTGAAACCAGACACCCTAAACTCCAAAAACCCTGAAACCAGAAACCCGAAACTCCAAAAACCCTGAAACCCTAAAGCTGAAAAGCCCCTAAAGCCCCTAGCCTAAACCCTAAACCCTAAACCCTACACCCTAAACCCGGCACCTTAGGAAGGTGCAGCACGTGGTCCTCAAGTTCGGCACGCAGTCGCTTCCATTGCCTGGCTCTACGACTTCTCCCGGACGGCTTTAGGGTTTAGGGCTGTAAGAGAAGGCTTTCGGGGTGTTTAGGGTTTAGGCTTTCGGGGTTTAGGGTTTAGGGGGTTTAGGGTTTAGGGTTTAGGGTTTAGGGTTTAGGGTTTTCGGGGTTCTCTCTATTAAAGGGGGTATTTGTAGGCTGGTATAGGGCTTTGGGGGTTTAGCGGTTTAAGGGCTTGGGGACTTACTGTAGGAACCTGACGAAGAAACCTTGGGTCTTTATTAGGGTACCTTATATGAATCCTACTATTTTGGGGGTACTAGGCCCAGGGTTTCTTAATCAGGTTTCTACATTAGGGGTTTAGGGGACTTAGGCGTTGGAGGGTTTAGGGTTTCGGGATTTGGGGTCAGGGAATGGCGGCTTAGGGTGCAGACTTGGTCAGGCCATCGCACAGGGAGTAACAAGGGAGCCGAGCTACTGGCTTCGATTCGGCAGACCAAGGTACAGCACTGAAAGATTCCCCTAAACCCTAAACCCTCAACCCTAATTCGACTTGGTGCAAGACCGCGAAAGATGGGTTTCGGACGTCACGGATTGCACTCAACAATCTCAAGGCGAAAGCCTCCTCATCGCTGGGAGTCTTCATGCGCGTGCGTGAGGAGTTAGAACAGCCCACACCTTCCAAAATCCCTTAATTAAGGAATATACCTTAAACTATAATAGGATCCCTAATATGATTTAAGGTATATTCCTTAATTAAGGGATTTTGGAAGGTCTGGGGAGTGAGAACAGCCTTCGAGGGCAGGTCATTACAAGTATAAGTCACAAGATGTCGGTAAGGGATACCATCTGAAACCCCGCCGAAAACACCTGGACCCGAGTCAGACGCGCTCTTTGCTCTGTGAGGGTTTATGGGTTACGGGCTTACCTGGACCCCGCGACACTTCTTATTCTTGACGACTTATACCGGGAAGCCAGAAAATGGAACGGTAAAACCTAGGTTTGTTAGAGTCCGGGTAAGGCTTACAGTTCGGGCCATCCAGAAGCCCTTAAGCCTTGAAGGTCTTGTGGGGTTCTATATTCTAAGTGTAATCAAAAAAAGGTAGCCCGAAGGAGCACTGCTGCCAACTATTCAAACCTCATAGCCCATACCCCGAATTAACGAAGGCCTTTCAGGAAACTTCTGTGCTTCAGGTCGGCTGGCATCGTCGACGAGGAGGACCTACCAACTCATGAATCTAACCCAAACTCCAGACCCCTAAATCCAGACTTAGATACCGTTTCGGGTTTAGGGTAGCAGTTTCGTAGGCTCGTGGATTTGGTAAATTTGGGGGAGGACATGACGATCAGCTAGTGGGTGAAAGGATCCGCACTCCAAGCCCCCCATTGTTCCACCATTCCCTTCCCACCCCAACATGTGCAAGTGTTGGGCTCGAGACTACCAGCAACATCATTCAAGCGGGCTCCCTAACATATGGGAGATTCCGAAAATAGGGGACCCTAGTATGGTACCCTAAATAGTAGGATCCTTATTATAAGGACCCCAAAATAATGTACCCCTAGTTTTCGGAAACTCCCATATCCACAAAACCTCCACAAGGCCGGACCGAGTCTACCCAGAGATTCCAATGTCCCTTGATTAAGGACTATACCGTAAAGCATATCAGGGATCCTACGATAATTTCAGGTATATTCCTGAACTAAGGGATATTGGAGTCTCTTTGTACACTTTACTTTGCTTTACATGGGGGTTTCCGAAAGAAGGGGACCCTAATAGTCTAGTACCCCAAATATTTAGGGTCAACAGTTTAGGGCTGTACTGAGTTGTGAGATAAAGAATCCCCCCAAAAATGAAAGGCGCTCCTAGGGGAGCTGACCAATAGCTTTTGGGATTATGCAAAGTGAAGGTTGCCCACTCTACATACTACCTATAGTCTCCATTGTAGTTCCTTTTTCTGGTTAACCAGTTTTATGGTTAGGAACCTTTAATAGAGAGTTTGGATAACCAAGAAAAGGAACTACAATGGAGACTATAGGTATTGAAGCTGTCCGGTCACAGGCTGTGTTATTAGGATTGGGTTTTGACCTCAAACCTCGGCCGCGAACCCTACTTAGAGGATCATGGGACTTAGTAACTAGGTAAACCACGTCCGTACAGTAGAAGCCAGAAAGTTGGAATATCGTTATCGTAACCCCTTTAAGGTAAATGATAGGGGATCCTACCATTAATCCATATTCCAACTTTCTGGAGTTCCCTTTAAGGCCCGTCCAATGTCAGTCCTAGGTTCAACAAGCACCCGTTGACCCGAAGCAATCGTCTCTCGTTCTGCACAGAACGTTCCCAAAGGGTCCAAAGTACCTTTATTTTGAATGCAGGGTTTCTATATTACGAGCTCCTAATATGATTTGGGGAAGTATCCCGCATAACAGCCTAGGAATTTTTGGGGTTGTATAAAAGACTTAACCTGAGCCTGGCCCCATCTATGTCTATGCCTACGCAGAACCCGCAAGCCTTAAACCCGTATCTAGAGCCGTTATACCCTTCTACATCTCTATAACGTCCCTGATAAAACATCAAAGCGCCCTAAACCCTAAACCCTAAACCGCTCTGCCTATGGAAGATCCTTTTTGTCCGGCGCGGGCTCTTATCGCAGTGGCTTCACTTTGACTGCATTCCAGCGCTCAGACCATTTCTCCGAATTGGGTCGCCTTGACTTCAGGGTGCGACTCCCCATGGTTTCGGGGTTTCCACTTCGAGGGTCGGGGGGACTTAGTAAGTAGGTAGTACAGTAGAAGCCAGAAAGTTGGAATATCATTATCGCAACCCCTTTAAGGTAAATTATAGGGGATCCTACCATGAAACCATATTCCAACTTTCTGGAGTTCCCTGTAAGTAGACTTATAAGTACCCTAAAATAGGGACCCTAATCAGGTTCCTACAACAGGGATCCTAATATCGATGCCTTTCAAGAAAAGCTTGATTGTTGATCAGGAGTCTAGGCGATCGCACCTAATGTAGGAACCAGGTCATGAAACCTTGGGTCCCTATTTGGGCTCTTAATATGGATCCTAATATATTGGGCTTAAAGGGCCAGGGTTTCCTAATCAGGATCCTACACTATATCACGCCATCGTGTGCCTTTAGGCCGAAACCCTCTAACCTAAACCCCTAACCCATCTTAATCCACTATAGACCTAGCTGCGAAAAGCCTCTTTGGAGAGTCTATTTTGTGAGAAGCGTCCCATCGTAAGAGGATCGTGCAACCGACCAAAACTCAAACCTGATGTAGGAACCTGATTAAGAAACCCTTTGTCTTTATTTGGGTTCCTTATATGAGTCCTACTATTTTGGTGTTATAGGCCCAGGGTTTCTGAATCAGGTTATACTGAACTTAGAATCCTAGCAAAAAAATATAGTTTTAGCTGCTTCTCAGGGATCATAATAACCAAAACTTAACAATATTTCTAAGTACCCCTAAGATTAGTCCTGAAGCCCCGATCCCTGAGCCGTCAGGCCAGAAGTTCTGACAAGGTGCTGCTGCTTGGGGACATCCTGGCGTGCTGGATTCTCCGGATCCCCATCTAGAAAAGACGGGTACCAGAATAGCCCTGAATACAAAACGAGCTTAGGGACAATACCGGTGGGCTTTACGAGTTTGTGGTGAAGGGGTTTGGGGTTGAAGGAGATGGGGTCTAAAGGCTGCGGGTTTTGGGGGGTTTAGTCTTCGGGGTTTCGGGCTTGTGAATTTCTCGAACCAGGACCTGAGGATGATACAATCCTTTATTTCTCTTATTCCTAGAGCTACATATGGAAGTGCTACGATGTGCTACGTATAGTAGTACATAATCAAAATCAGCAAAGGGTTTCCGTCAGGATAGTCACTGCTATCCAAGCATTGATCTTACCACGCTGATTTCGGCTGTCACCTCCCGCGAATAACCACAACCCCTGACACCCCTGCTCAACCCCAAAACCCTAAACATCTAAGACCTGCATCCGGAAGTTCTACTGTAGCTTCCACTCTCGGGCTTACTCTGGTTCCAGTATGCCCTCAACAACCACGGAACACTTTTGCCAGTATTCAGTTTGAGTTTCAATCAGGAAACAACTTGATGACGACGGCCAACGAATACAACTCGGCAAGCTTCTGCAAGTAAAGATACAAGTACCTTAGTTGGGGTTATCAATACGTGTAGACCTAGCTAGCCTACTTACAACCCTACCTACTAATTAAGTTCCTTCACCCTCTCGCAACACTGCCTGCCAGATCTGAAAGTGCCAGATCCAACATCTTAAGACTGCCGTGGTCTAATAGCTTTGTTCAACAAGTAGGGCCCTTTCGGGCGTAAATCGACAGGCCTCCGTAAAATTGTTACTAGCTTTTGGGGCCGTCGTAATTAGAATAGGATTTCGGACTTCGGAAATATTTATTGTACACACGTATATCGGGACTTGAGGGGGTACTACTGCTAATTATACTACTAAGCGTACATCTTGCGGTTGGCCGTAAACTTCTCTAATTAAGCGGTAATAAGTTCCCACAGACCCATACCCCAAAGCCTCTCGAGCCGCATAGCTATGGCTACCTTACTTTACTTACTAAGTCTCCTAATCCAGTAAGTATCCCCGCAAGACTTAGGTGTAGGGTCTAGACCGGTTCGGATACCTATGTCGAACTACCGTCCCGGAAGCGGAATACACCCTCGCGAATATGGCATTGGGTAGGGATCCTCACTCCCAGCGTAGCAAGGCTCGCCAAGCAAGGGTTTTGCTTCGATTATCGTCAATCTAGATGTGCATGTTAAGCCGAAGCGGCTCCTAAACCCTAAACCCTAAACCCTCACCCTCTACACACTACTTTCCTCAATCCAAATCCCTTGCAGCCTGAACTGAGCCTTCTCTCTGAGCCCTTCAAACAAAGAATGCAGAAACAAACACAAAAGCCGAAACCCCAGTTTGACCACACAAACGAGCAACAGATTTGGCCTCCGCCTGCTCCACACATTCCAGGATTGCCGCAATGGAGGCCGCACCCACCTACAACAACAAACGGCATGGCATGTCGTTCAAGCTGTGAGGCTTTCTGGAGTGCAGGCTGAAGTAGATGTTGCAGGCGATGATTGGATGGGGTTCTACTCCCTTGCACAGGTGTCTGTACGGAACAAGTTATGCTCTGCTTACTTTCTAAGTGGTCCTGTCAAGAAACACAATCGTGCCACCAATACGGGCTTAATGGGTTACAGCTCGGGGGTAGATTGTCGTTCTACCGAAACAGCACTGCTCGAACAATCACTGGCTTACGAAATTGAGCCCCTCGGACATCCGAGCAACAGAGAAATCACAAAATCAAACACAAATTGAAAGCAAGAAGTCGAGGGTACACTCACCCGAGCGGTCTTCGCTTGCTTTCTTTAATAGCTTCAAATAAACACCTCATCAAGACGCGTGCGCTTACCCACTGAGGTATGGCTTGCTTGAGCACCAAAGCTTTCCACATTGGTGAATCTTCGAAACACGCCTTCAACCGTTCGATAAGCTTCATAAGGCAAGGCATAATCGGCCTAATTACGGGCATAAGACTGTGTAGCTTTGTCACGAAGGATCAAAAACCAACAACACAACAAGTTCCAGTATTAATGATGAATTAAAGCCCAACGGAACCCCACGGCAAATGCAACATACACCTGACTTACGTAATTAATCGAAAACCCGCAAACCCCAAAACCCTAAACTCCACCTAATTAAAAATCCCAGACCCCAGACTCGCGGGGGACCAAGGCACTTCAGAGGTGCAGGACTGCGCTTCCCGGATGGAGCGCGAGAAGGTCCTGCAAGGGTTCAGGAGTCAGCTGGGCTTTACGCGGCGTTGCAGGAAAATGATACCCTAAGTTTTGAAACTTATGAAACCCAAAATATTGAAACTTATGAAACCCTAAATTTTGAAACAAGAATCCTAAAATCGTTATCCGTTGTCCTTCGATCAGTATCAGACAGGCCAGGCTGTCAACTGAGCAACGGGCTTCCGGCCAAAGCCAGTAGGGGGATTGTGCTTACCATCCCTCAATTCTCTTCGCCTTGTCACGATCGCAAGAGGATTCAGACATCCACCGAGTGTCCTCTTCTGCTAATTTCCCACAGGAGTTCTGGCTTTCGAGTTTAGTTCGGGCCCAGGTGGATGTTGTCGGGTGCCCTTTACCCATAGGCCCCATAGTAGTTCCTTTTTTGGCGGGCTCATATGTAGAATCCGATCTCGTAATCCCAAAAAGGAACTACTATGGGGCCTATGGGTAGTTGCTGGCAATGACAGAGGTGATGCTTATAGGGTTTAGGGTTTGGGGTTTAGGGTTGGGGAGAAGTAGACCTGGAAAGAACGCCTCATCAATACTCTGAAAACAACAAGGAAGCCGGCATAGAAAGCAAGCATCATCACGAAACTCCTAAACCTGAAACACTGAAGCCAATTTCGTAAACCTTGAAACCTAAATCCTAAAACTTGCACCCTGAAGCCCCGAAGTGCTTGCTTGGGTGGGATCGGGGAGCTTGCAGAAATGAACAGGTTGGGAGACATCAGGTACACCAAGCAACGGAAGCATGCACGATTTATTCCCAAGATCCTCTGAACAAGGGTTTCTTTCGGGCTTAGGGCTTAGGAATTGTTGGGCTTCGGGTTTAGAGCTCACGTGATCCTACATCCTGAACCGACCATACATGAGGCGCACGCTGCAGAAGCCCCCGGGGGGGGGAACACCAGAAAGTTGGAACATGGGAGTTTCCGCAAACAAGGGGTACCATTTTCTGGGGCCCTTATAATAAGGATCCTACAATTTAAGGTACTACATTAGGGTCCCCTATTTTCGGAAACTCCCACATGGATTTAAAATGATTGGTCCAGGGATTTCCTACACTCTACCTTAAGGGGGTGAGGATGATGATGTTCCAACGTTCTGGCTTCTACTGTATACCACCCCAAACCCTGAAGCCGTTAAGCCCTCATCCATCCACCCCAACATCTTCAGCATCGCCTCGGCGCGGAGTCATCCGAAGTTCGGGTCGGAATGATGACAGCGGGCCCTGGAGACACGCTGTAGCGTCGTAAGGGGTTTTATTCCCTGCACCCTAAACCTCTAAATCCTAAACCTATAGCTTCTTCGAGTTTAGGGTCTACTAATATTACTAATAGTATTAGTATTATTGTTATTATTATTACTATTATTACTATTATTTATTACCGAAAACTCTTGAGGGGCAAAGGGTGCATCAGAGTTTGGGGCTTGGGGCCTAGGGTCTTCATAGTATTATAGGAAACCTTACGAAAGCCCTCAGAAACCCGCCAAAAAACACTCTCAGACCTAGAAAGCCCCGAGAACGCCTAAACCCCACAGAATTTGGCAGAAGTAGGTCAGCTGTGCAGCCTCACTAGCTGATGGCGCACTGAAGGGAAGAGAGACCCGGAGACTCCAACGGAGTTAGGGTTTCAGGGTTTGGCTTCTAATTACCTGAAACCATGTTGAGAGGGACCCCTCTCATGTAGGAGCCTGATTAAGAAACCTTGGGCCTTTATTAGGGCTCCTTAAATGAATCTTACTATTTTGGGGTTAGCGGCCTATTGTTTCCTGATCAGGTTCCTATGTTATACCTCAACGGATGTGCATACTGCAGGGCTTTAGGAGCATGGAGAGGGCAGGCGGCATGGATCATTTTGCACCAAGGGTTTGGGGTTGAAGCTAAAGGTAGAGGATATATATATATATATATAAATAAATAAATATATATATATATATATATAGATATATATATATATATATATATATATATGTAGGTCTTACTATTTTGGTTGTTGGCACGAAGCTGTGGAACTTAGGGTTAGGGCTTGGATTGTGGATGGGCTATTCTAGAAAGCCACACCACACCGAGCTCGATCTGCGTCGTCATTCCTTTCCATGCTTAAGTGGTCGATGAAGCGTTCGGGCCAAGAAACCACACGAAGTACAGTGATGTAACAAAGGTTTGCGAAGCACAGTTATATGGGTGGTTGTTAAAATTAGGGTCCCTTTTGGGTCCCCTAAATATTAGGTGCCGTATTATAATAAGGACCCAAAAAGGTATCCTAATTTCGACAACCACCCATATAAGTATTCAGAGCGGTGTAGGGTTTAGGGTTTAGGGGACTTTTCATCCTCTCGAGTCGAATCTTGCACCCCAAACATCCCTAAACCCTCACACTTAGGATTCCTTCTCCCCCCCTCTGGCCTTCTCATCCTCTCGAATCCTAAACCCTAAACCCTAAACATCCCAAAACCCCCTAACTTGGGATTCCTTCTCCCCCCCTCCCTGGCCTTCAGGAGCTACACCCAGCGGTTTCAGGCTCCCGTCGCCTTCGGTGCGGCTGGCGGGCCTCAAGGCGCAAAACTGCAGCTGTGCCTATAATCTCGCTTTTTTGGTTACCCATTTTTATGGTGAGCTCCTCTACAGTAAACCCCAGAAAGGTTTCTAATTAAGGACTAACAGTGCCGGGATTCCCTATACTTTACTCTTAGGGATTGAGGCTATTGGGTTTCCAACTTTTGGGCTTCTACTGTAATATGAAAGTGGTCAACCAAAAGAAGGAAGTACAGTGGAGACTATAGGTAGAGCTCTCTCTCGTCTGCTTCCGCTTTGAGCTTCAGAGGTTTAGTCCCCCCAGACGCCATCAGCAGCACAGCAAAAGCTCCAGGCACCCGCCATATCCTCAAGCCGAAATGGGAGTTTCCGAAAATCGGGGACCCTAATATAGTACCCTAAATAGGATACTTTTTATAAGGACCCCAAAATAAGGTACCACCGATTTTTGGAAACTCCCAAATTCAACGTTCGGGATTTTGCCTCAAACAGCCAGACTTCTCGCGCTCCGCCGGCACACAGCCAACGCATCAAGCACCGACAGACAGACAGACCGACAGACAGACAGACAGGCAGACAAGCAGACAGGCAGACAGGCAGACAGGCAGGCAGGCAGGCAGACAGGCAAACAGACAGACAGGCAGACAGGCAGATAGGCGAACGAGAGAGAGAGAGATAGATGAATAGATAGACAGATTAGATGATAGATACAAAGAAAAGATAGACAGATCTATTGATCGATAGATAAACAGACAGATAGCTTGATCGTTAGATAGACAGATAGATAGGTACACAGATAGGTGGGAAGCTAAGTAGATAAATAAGGTAGCTTTAGGTCTAAAGGAGCTCTTACGGACTAAGCGTTCAACATCAAAGTATGCTGTGTCAACCTACTGTTGATGATTTAAATCCTGCATTGCATTACCCATAATAAGGAATATACCATAATTCCCATAGTTTAGGGTCCTTAAGGTAATTCAGGATTTAGTTCATCAACCGAATGTCAACGATGACACGGTCCATGGACCCTGGGGGCTTTCGACGTCATGACATGCGATGAAGAGCATTGTGCATCTCAGAACCGTGGAATCCTGGGCCGTTGTTGGTCTGAAGCCCCAAACCCAGCATAATCCGCAGAGGGCCTGCAGGCGGCTTGGGAGTGTGATATCGGGGCCGGAGCTCATGATTTACAAAAAACGTGTGGCCCATCGCCTGAAGCCCTCCTACGACACCTTGACCTAAACCCTGCAGCCTAAGTTCTGACCCACAAAACCATAAAGACACCTGAGCTCTGAACCCTATGACCTACCTGTCGGGTATCAGGGGGAACTAAAGTAAAGGTTAACTTTTTTGGGTATGTAGGGGTTGTATAGGGGCTATACTACCCCAAAAAGGTTAAAGGTTGCCTACTCTACTACTAGGATGAGGCTCATGATCCCGCCACATGGGACCGTCCACATTCTGACGAGGCGCCCGAAAGCTTTCGAGGGCATTCCATGCCTCGCATCACTTGCTGGAGAGCTCAGGTTTCTTGTGATACTCACGGAAGCACCTTAATTCAGGAACATACTTAACTTATAGTAGGATCCCCAATATGATTTAATGTATCTTCTTACATTAAGGGATATCGGGATCTCTGCAGCAGGGCTTATGATTTGGGTTGCGAGTTTGAGGTTCTTCCAAGCCTAGAAACACATAAGCTTCCCTACCCCACTGCTTCTTCCAAGGAACCCTAAACCCTAAACCTTAATCCCTAAACTCCTGAGTGTCCTAAAAGCCTCAACTCGGAACCTCTCCCCTTACGTTCATTCGTGTAGTGCTCTGCTTCGACGCCAGCCCCTGAAAGGACCTGAGACAGCTTGTACTAAACACACTAACCATGACGAGACCAACAGTAATAAACAGAGGAGTAATGCGAACAGTGGTGCTGTGATCACCTCACCACCACCTGCGACAACATATTAGTACGAATAACCATGGAAAGAGTAACTAATCATAGTATTGGCAACAACAATGACAACACATGTAAACAGCTACAGCAAAAAGCTTTTCTCTCTCCAAGCTACTCGTTTCAGGAAACTGGCCCATGAAGATCGAAGCCGCGACGACCGAAGGCTGGTTTCCATTTCCGTAATAGCAATAACAGGAATAATTGTAATAGGAATGGGATAAAGACTAAGAACATAAAAAGAGTAATGGGAGTACTGCACTAATGACCGTAGTACAGTCATATTAAAAGTGATAGTAAGAGCAATAGCGGTGGACATAGTAATGGTGATGGAAATAGAAATAGAAATACAAACAGTAATCGTGATCATGATACTTCGATAGTGATACTGATAGAAAATAGTAATAGTAATCATACTAAGTGTTGCTATTGTTCCCATCAATATTACTGTTCTTACAAGTACTAGTTTTGCGACTGTTGTACTACAATTGAAATTACGATTCTTGCTAGGACTATTCCAAACATTATCTGTTTACGATCATCATTGAAAATTGAAATTGTCATTACTACGGACGTGACCAGAACCTTTTTCTTTGTCGCTGATGCGGGTATATTCTGCTATGTCGGGGTGGATCATACCGGAACCATGATAAAGTAGGGTCTACAAGGGGATACTGTTACTGGCTGCCTAAACCCTAAACCCTCAACCCTTACGACCTCAAAGCTGCAAACAGGCTGAAATTTTTGTGCAGTGGACCGCAGACCTGGCCCTAGCTGTTACAGTAGGGCTGGAGTATCTGTGTGCATACATACACAATATGTGCATATTTAAACATGCAGTTTTATGAATGTTTCGTTCGTATACGTACATAAACGTGACTACTGACTGTTCAGTCCTCTGCAGTACAGCATCCCAAAGCCCTGAACCCAGAAACGCTTAAGCTTCGAAGGACAATCGCAGCACAAGGGACGCCCCAAGACCGCTCGGAGTGGCAGAGCCCACCGTAGATCCGTGGAGCGGTGGCTGCAAGGTGCAGGGATTGTAGGGTTGGGCGTGTTGTGTTGTGGAGGTGGCAGGTTTCTTGTTGAAACTCAGGGGTACCCTTGTTTAAGGAGTTGGACTGCTTGATTCCTAAGGTCCCATGTGGACAGTATTTGCACGGTTTTGAAGGAAGCACCGTGGTTTGGAGTCTGGTGTTTCGCCTCTCGGAATTATACAGACCAGAAAACGTGGCTACAGTTTTGTCTTGGGGCTGCTTACTGATTATCCTAAACCCTAAACCCTAAACCCTAAACCCTAAACCGTGTGCACCAAATCCGCCAACGCCCTAGTCCAGGTGTTTTAGGCCTCAACTCTTAGGGTACAGGTATGGTTCAAGTTTAGGGTTTAGAGGGTTCAGGGATCAGGGTGTACACCCAGAGCCCCCAAAGTAGTTCCTTTTTGGGATTACCTTATAGGATTCTATATATGATCCCCCAAAAAACTACTTTGGGGCCTCTGGGCAGTGTAAGAGGCCTGGTAAAGCTCGCAACATGTAGCAGCGCCTGCTCTTCTACGCATAGAACGTGGCTCAAGATCGAAGTTGTTGTTGGATTCTGGGTTTGTATCAAGAATCCTTAAACAGAAGACTCTATAACCGCAAGAACCGAGATCTTCTTAAGCATCGATGGCTGTTCCCTGCTCCGCCAATACTGACCCATCAAACAGGATGTCGAATCCCAACTAAGCTTGAACTTCACAAGCTGCAATCTCATGCCGCCCCTTGAACCAATCACGTAACATAGAAGCCTGAATGGTTGGGCCATTCGGCCAAGGTTTGGGGAGGGAGATGGGGTAAGGGGAGGTACGTGGGGGGGTCTGCACTACGAGAGTTCTCTAGAAACTGACCGGGAATCTTGCGAGGAAACCCTGAAACCGAAACCGCCTTCCGACCTCAAGATAGCCTCTGGAATTCAAGGCTCAGAGATGACAATACCGACCTGAAGTTGCGAAGGTTACTTAAAGGCTCATGGGACTTAGTAAGTAAGGTTATAAGTAGGTTATAATTAGGATAACCCCACTTAGGGGACTTACAACCCCAGTTATAACCTACATACTAAGCCCCATGATCCTCTAAGTACCATTCGGCTTTGTAAAAAGCTTAAGTTTAGAGTTTAGGGTTCAGGCCAAAAAAGGCAAAGTGCTGATGGCCATCCACTAGACCCGGACTTCATAATAATCGAACACATGGTGCGCCCGTGCCTTAGGCCGTCCTTCGGATGGCAGGCCTCGAACCAGCCAGTGAGTTTTAAACCAAAGGGGAAAAGGAGGGACCCTTAATGGGACCCTACCCTATAATGGGCTATATAATGGGTGTATAATAGCTATATTAAGGGATATACCTAGGGGTCCTTATTAAGGGTCCCTCCTTCTACCCTTGGAAGTGAGTATTAAACCAATCCCAGTACAGTAGGCCCTAGGAGGGGCCCTGGCGTAAGGTTCTCTTCGCGGAATGCTCGGTTGGGTCCTCGTGGACGCATCCAAGGCTTGGTGAACCCAAAGGGTCCTAGGTGCTGTTATGGGGGATACTTCCCCAAATCATATTATAATATAGAAACCCGACACTTTCAACCCTTCGGGGAAAGGAGTCAGAGGGTGGGCATGGTGTCCTTTAGCTTTCGAACTTTGGCCAGGTTCATCACGAGGCTTCGGCAATTATCAAGCTATGTTCGAGAAACATCCTCATGCAAGTTTTGCAAGATTCTGCTTGGCGATTGCTAAACTGCCGGCCAGTCGGAATACACAAAACCCCAAAACACCTAAGCCCCATAACCCAATCACCCAGAAGCCTGGGAAAGTCGGATGGGTAATGAAGACTGCTCCTTTTAGTTCCTATATATGTTCTACCAGCAAAGCGTCATATCGACAAACCTTGCAACTTTCAGTTTTGGCGAAACCCTAAACCCCTAAACCCTAAACCCCTAAACCCTAAACCCCTAAAATGTCGGAGCTTAGATACCCGAGCTGAGCACCAGACTCGCTGTCTCCGGCATCTTGCGCATTGAGGAGCCAGTCCTAACTCAGAGGCCCTCAATAGTGCCAGAAGTAATATACCCAGAGGCCCCAAAGTAGTTCCTTTTTGGGATTACCTTATAGGATTCTATATATGAACCCCAGGGATCTATATAAGCGCTAGTATAAGGGATACTAGAAGGGTACTACTGTTAATGATATAAATCCTGCATTACCCATAATAAAGGATATATGGGAATTATGGTATATTCCTTATTATGGGTCATGCAGGATTTATATCATCAACCGTAGAATACCCAGAGGCCCCAAAGTAGTTCCTTTTTGGGGGTTCGTATATAGAATCCTATAAGGTTATCCCCAAAAGGAACTAGTTTGGGGCCTCTGGGTAGTACCAGAAGTAATATATTAATATTAAGGCCCTTTCGAACGCTCTGAAGGGTTTCTGCGGCTCTCTTGGGGTTGACAAGTGTCAGTGGTTACAGCAGCAGGATTTGGGAGTGAGCCGTACCGTGAGGAAAGCAGGGAAACCTAAGGCATAGTACACTAAATCACTAGATTCTTCAAGCTTCTATGCTACACAGTTGTGGCTCTACCCAAAGGCCCCAAAGTAGTTCCTTTTTGGGGTTCATATATAGAATCCTATTAGGGACTCCGCTTAGAGCTCATGGATACGTCATCTTCGGGTTGGCTTCCTACAGTAGAGGTAAGCAAATAACCAAAACACGACCACATCGGAGAGAGCAGCAGGAGTCTTAGGGATTTAGGGATTTGGGGCTTTAGGGGTTTAGGGATTAGGGTTTAGGGGTTACAGTTTAGGGGTTTAGTTCATGCCATGCAGTCTTCTGAGTCTTCAGGAAGCTCGGATTCAGGGGCGAATGGACAATTGGGTAACAAACTGGCTGGAAGTATGACTGCGCAAAGCCCGGGTGCCTCTCCCCGTAGTTTCCCTGTCCCTCCAAACCCAAGAGTAACCTAGGAATAAAACGGGTGCCCTTTTTTGTGTAAAAGAGCTTAGAAGGGAACCTGAACCCTAAGAAAGGGAATAAGGGCCTTCTCATAGGTCCTAGGATTGAGGTGAGGGGAATGACAATACTGTTTGTTCAGTTCCGTGGACAGCTGCGCCGCAGTATCACCAACTCGCCAACGGCAGAAGTAGATCTACCCAGAGGCCCCAAAGTAGTTCTTTTTTGGGATTACCTTATAGGATTCTATATACGAACCCCAAAAAGGAACTACTTTGGGGCCTCTGGGTAGTACTAACTGCCATGAGTCATCACCAGCACTACTCGAAGCACTCTGACTTTGATGTTGCTTGCACACCGCTTCTTGGAGAACCCACAACCCAATTGCCCCAAAACACCAGCATCCCAGAACCAAAAGACCAAAACCCTGTAACCTACCAAAACCTGCCTTTTTATAGGGCCCATTCAATACTAGATTCAGGTTGGAATATACGAACCTACGCAAAATCATAGGTTGTGCATTTATCGGAGCCCAAAGATTTAAAGAAGCTGGGCTTCGGACATCCCAAACCTCACAAGCCTCAACGCCAACCCTTGGACCCCTCAGCCCCGAAGCCCTTCAATCCGAATCGCCTAAAACCCTGCACCCCGAGCTCACGAAAGCACTAAAGTCCTGAAAACCCTAAACCCTCAACCCTCAACCCTAAATGCCAAAACCCTAAACCCTAAATCCTCAACCCTAAACGCCTAAACCCTAAACCCTCAACCCTAAACCCTAAACGCCTAAACCCTAAACCCTCAACCCTAAACCCTAAACGCCTAAACCCTAAACCCTAAACCCCGAAGCCCTCAAGCTCTACGCAAGGGCCCCGGCGCGGGGTGCAGCGGCGAGTCGCTCGGGACGGGTCGCAGCGGAGCGCTTGGCCGTAGACCTATAGGGTTTAGGCTTGTAGCGTTTACTCTAAGGCATACCTTGATAACCTAGTTTTTTTGAGGACTTGAACAGGGACATCATACTTAGGAGCCCTAGAAGAACCTTTTCTGGGTCACAGGGTTCAGGGCTTATAGTAAAGGTTTGTGGTTAGGGCCTCCAGCCCATTTAAGGCTTAGGGCTTTCTACTTGTAGTGCTGATGCTTCAGCAACACAAGGATCAAGGCTTAAGCATCTCGGGCCTGAAAGCGTTGAAGCGAGTTTTGAAAGACTGCTCCGTGTATTCGCCCAACTCCAATCTACCAGCAGCAAAAGGTGCGAGCTTCCAACCCACAATCTTTGCATCGCCCGCTCCCTTTCCGAGGACCTCTGCAAGACAATCATACTATAAGAAGCAATGACACAGTAGGCCTTATAAGGTTAAGGTCGCGGCTGAGGGCTGATTTGAGCGCTTATTTCAGCATAAGTTTGTTTGATGTAGTCAGAGAGAGTTGCTCTACAAATGCTGGCATTCATTGAGCACTCCGAGGAAAGCCAACGTAGATATTCAGGCCCCATTTCCTTAATCCATCTAAATCCGCCAACCCTCAACCCCTATACGACCTAAAGCCCAATCCCTGGCCTGTACGTAGTAGGTGGCATTCTCACTATGGCAAACTTACTTCTACCCCTACATACAAAGTTCCCTGAAACTCCACCCAGAGGGCCCAAAGTAGTTCCTTTTTGGGATTACCTTATAGAATTCTATATATGAACCCCAAAAAAGAACTACTTTCGGGCCTTTGGGTAAAGCAGCCCTAAGCCGGCTCTTGCGTTCGGGTCGCCAGAGCTCAACGGCATAGAGCCTTCTGCAGGATCCTGGGGGGGCGTTATCTAGACCTTCCAAATCTCTTAATTAAGGAATATACCTTAAATCAAATTTGGGATCCTATTATAGTTTAAGGTATATTCCTTAATTAAGGGATTTTGGAAGGTCTGGGTATCTAGAATTAGGGTTTGTGTGGGTTTCCATGAGGATACATCTGCATGTATGTATGTATGTATGTATGTACGTATGTACGTACGTATGTATGCATGCATGTATGTGTGTATATATGTATGTGTGTGTACACACACATAACATACACGGGACTCACTTAGGCTTCGAGACGGGATTCTCAGGGCTCTACTGCCCTTTCAAACGCGGTCGTTGCCAAGGGAAGGGGGTTTCGCACCCTGGCCAAGGGCTTCGTTTAGCGTGCGGTACCTGTACGAGCCCTTACACCCTGAACCCTAAACCCTGGTCTTGAACCCTGAATTCCGAACCCTTATATACACCCTGAACCTGAAGCCCTGGGTCCCTGCACTGCTGTGGTCGTTGCAGTGGAGGATCCCCCGTCCAATCGTCCGGGCTGTCGAGATCATCATCGATGGGAGGGTCGTACCTTGCAGGTTAGGGGTTTGTTGCTTACAAGGCTTGGGAATTGGGGCTTACGGTGTGTAAGGGTTCGGGCTTAGTGCGAGGGGGTTTTTGGGCTTTGCGTCTCAGGGGTTGGGGGCATAGGGCTTCAAACGACGACAAACCACCCTGTAGCAAGACTTTTCCTTTCGCCGCGGCACATGAGAGCAAGAGCGCCGGGTGGGAAATCACCGCCGTCGTCCTCGCCAAGCTGAGGTGCGACAGGGGCCGTGGCAATTAGAGCGGTGTCTTGATTGGCTTACTTTAGTAAAAGCAGTGCAAAACGCTGAAAACTCTGCACTCTCTCTCTCTCTCTCTCTCTCTCTCTCTCTCTCTCTCTCTCTCTCTCTCTCTCTCTCTCTCTCTCTCTCTCTCTCTCGTATGTATAAAAATGCATAGATAGGTTCCCCAACCAAATTCGTTCTGTCTTCATGGAAGGTTTAAGTAGTATTACTCTTCCTTACAAGGTTCCTTCTTGTAAGGACAAGTACAACAGACTATACCTCGAATTCGTAGGTTTGCGCAGCAATACTGTTCCTGAGGTTCTTGCTGAGAGTAAACCCGGGACGCTGTGGGCTGCAGTAGGTCTGGGTGGTTTCGGCCGAGGAAGCATCCGGCAAGCGCATAAAGACAACCATGATAGGTTACAGGCTTGCCAGTACAGTAGAAGCCCAACAGTTGGAAACCCAATAGCCTCGATCCTTAAGAGTCATGCATAGGGAATCCCAGCACTCTTTGGCCTTAAACAGGCTTCCAACTTCATGGGGCTTACTGTACTCTCCTGAATATGGAGGCGACCAGGGCGAAGGGATTTGTTAGGGCTGCAGGCTTGTCGGGCTCCCGCCTAGGGTTTCTGAGGCCTTCGGCTGAAGATAAGGTAATCTGCGGGCTGCAGGGAGGACTGTAGGACAGAAGATCTTTCCATCTCTGACTTTATCAGGGTTTAGGATTTAGGGTTTAGTGTGAATTTGGGTTAAAATGAAAGGTGAGACCACCTACTGCCTTCTGCAAACCCGACAATCCGGCTTTTGGGACTACGGGGTGCTGAACCCAGAGACTCCAATACCCCTTCATTAGGGAATAATTATTCCTTAAATCATATTAAGGGTCCTACTATAATTTAAGGTATATTCCTTAATTAAAGGATATTGGAGTCTCTGGGAATCAGACCGCCTGCGCAGTGGAAATCCCGCGCGAGCAGCTTAGGAATCTGGGCTTCCGGTTTAGCGCTTCAGGCTCGGACAGAGGGCTTCCGCCCAGACCTTCCAAAATCCCTTAATTAAGGAAAATACCTTAAATCATATTAGGGATCCTATTATGATTTGAGGTATTTTCCTTAATTAAGGGATTTTGGAAGGTCTGGGTATAGGTATTCCGATTCCGGTTTAGGGCTTTCAGGCATCGAGATCGAGGCTTCCACTGCAGATGCCTCGCCGCCCATGGAGAAGTGAAGTGGCGCTTGAGACGGATCGTAGAGGAATGGGTTCACGTACATCCTGAGTGCCGGGGCCGGTACCCGGAGAGCCCAAAACCCCTTAATTAAGGGAATATGGCCTAAATTATGTAGGGCTTCATAGTATGATATAAGGAATTATTCCTTATTTAAGAGGTATTGGGCTCTCGGGGTACGGAGAAGGATTCAAGGTTTCGGGTTGACGGCATGCTGTATGCATACTCTATACATCAGATATTCCTGAAGCCTACCCAAAGGCCCCAAAGTAGTTCCCTTTTTGGGGTTCATCATGAAAACCCTATAAGGTAATCCGAAAAAGGAACTACTTTGGGGCCTCGAGGCAGAGGTCTTGACCCCGGGTTTTTGCAGCCGCATACCTCCAAGGCAGCCTATCCTCGAAGACGGAACCCTTGAAACCCTGAACCCTAGACCCTAAACTCTGACCCCTAAACCCTAAACTCTGACCCCTAAACCCCAAACCCTGAACCCTAAACCCACAAACCCTAAACCCTAAACTCTGAACCCTAACCTATCCACCCTTGTCCTTTTAGAGATAATAGACAAAGCCCTATACCTATATCCCTTAATAGGAATCATTTAGGAAGGTCTACTAGCCGGTCTGTTTATTCTTTTGGGGGAACCATGAAAAAGGAAAAAGGACAAGGCTGAACCTATCCGGAGGAGGATCAGCCTCCTGGAGGCGGAGGCCAGGTGACGAGAGCGCTGAGGTGGAGCTAGTGCGTTCAGGGCTTACCTCTACCCTAGGGAACCTACCTTTTTAGGGTTCCTTATTATGACTTCTTTATATACCCAGAGGCCCCAAAGTAGTTCCTTGTAGGGATTACCTTATAGGATTCTATATATGAGCCCCAAAAAGGAACTACTTTGGGGCCTTTGGATAAGCCCCTAACAAGGTAGGTTACTTGGGGTTAAGGTCGGGTTAAGGGCTTAGGATTTAGGGCTCAGGCCCCCAGACCCTGCAGGAAATACGACACGACGAACTCAGCACCTAGCAGCTTCAAGGATGGGTAGACCGAAGGCCTCAAATGGTAAATCGCACGTCACAAACCTATGTATACTACTGCTGATGGACAAAATCCTGCAGTACTCATTATAAGGAATATACCATAGTTTCCATAGTTTAGAGTCCTTAGGGTCATGCAGGATTTTGTCCATCAACAGTAGAAATCGAATATGTAGTAGTAAGGTCTCTCTCTCATATACTCTAAGGACATATCCCCGATCCCTATGTTCGTTGCAATCGCCCTAATCCCAAAGAAAAACCTAAGAACGCCGCCTTCTCCTCGGTTTGGCAAGTTTTGCAATCGAAATTAAAGATGCGCTGTGTTGACTCTACAGCTTCGAACACTCAGGAAAAGCCCAGCTGCATATCGGCGGGTTCAGATGAGCAAAACACTATGGCACCCTCATACAATGGGTCTTAAAAGGGTCCTCACTTAGAGATCGACCCAACTAGGAGACCGTTCCTGATAAAGCCTGTCGAAAACCCCCTACAAGGCACCCACAGCCCAGCAGCTACCCTTAGGTGCCGAGTTCATAAGCCAAAAAAAGTTTAAACTTTCAGTTTAAGAGGGTTTCATTATCCCAAAAAGTTTAAAGTTCATAAACTCAGCTACTAAGTACCTACTGCACAAGAAACTGGTTCCTAATGTAATATGGGAGTTTCCGGAAAGTAGGGCACCCTGATCTGGTACCCTAAATAGTAGGATCCTTATTATAAGGATTCCCAAAATTACACGTACCCCTACTAATTTTCGGAAACTCTAAACCCTAAACCTTAAATCCTATATATAGTAGATCCTTATTATAAGGATTCCAACATAAGGTACCCCCTAATTTTCGGAAACTCCCATGTGCAAGACTTCGGGCTGAGTGACCCCTTAACATACATACACGTACACTATACTGAACTTAGAACCCTAGCCAAAATTGTATTTTTTGCTGTTTCTTGGGGATTAGAATAACCAAAGATTAAAACTTGTTTCTAAGTACCCCTAAGTACATACATACATGCATATGCACACATACATACCTACACCGATAGATCGATATGTACGCTGAGATTTGTTTATGTCTAGTTATACTACTCATATGCTTACGTTTCAGCTATGTTCGTTTACTCAGACTTGTATATGTTCGTATGTATTGCCATTTACTCAGACTTGTATATTATATGTTCGTATGTATTGCATTTATATGTATAAGTATGAGAATCAAAGTCCCCGCCCCCCCCCCCCCGCCCCCGTGGTGCGGCGGTTGGTTTTGGGCTATTGAAACCCCCCCCCCCCCCCCCCCCCCCCCTTGGTGTGGTGTGGTGTCCTGTGGTGGTGGGTTGTGGGTTTCAGGTTTAGTGTTTAACCCCCTTCCCCCCTCCCTGTGGTGTGGTGGTGGGTGTTGGGTTTAGGGTTTAGGGTTCGCACCCGCACCCTCCCTGTGGGCGGTGGGGTTGTCTAGGGTTTAGGTGTATAGATCTGAAAAGGGTTGAGGGTCAGCAGCTGGGCGCAAGACCGAAACCATGCCCCGACCGGGTGACTGTCGCCACTCTGGACACGCCACGAAGTTGCATAGCTTCAAAAGCCACGGAACTCACGAAGATCGCGAGTTCGGCCGGCCCATCCCTGTGACTGTTAGCACTTGTGAGACAACAGTGATGACACTCACGAGGATTTCGGGTGTATACCATGGGGGGACCATACCATTGGGGGGGTACTAACACGCGACACGGCATCATATATACACACCCGAACGATCATGCACGGATCCTTCTCCGGCATAGTGTGGTTGACGGCGGAGCCCAGCACTTTTTTGAGGCAGGCGGGGCGCTGCTGTTTTGGTATAGCTACACAGTTTTTTTTGTGAATAATACCACCAATTATGAGGAGCTCCAAGAACCTCAAACGCGAGGAATAAAGTGGACACACCGCGAAGCGTTCGCCAAAGACCTTCATGCTGAACAGTTGCTGCGCATTTCCAAACGCACTCAAGCCGTTGAAATCCTGCAAGGTCTGGGGGGGTTCATGACTCGAGGGTTCGTGTAATACAAGACTCACAAGAGTTTGGGTAGTTAGTCGTAGTAGTGTCCCCATGCAGACCCTGCAATTGCTTACGTTACCGTAACAGCACCCACTTGCAGTAGTGTCCCCTTGCCGTCCCGGTCACTACTTATGCTGCAATAACAACACTTGATTGTAGTAGTGTCTCAATACTTCGGTTGTAATATATCCCCAAATCCAGTTCTAGATATTCAGACCCTGGGGACAACCACTATTTTGGAGGTTTCCTGGCGGGAACAAATGGCTCTTTCGGGAAGGATTGTGCCTTGTGCATCGGGCCGAAAGCTCGTATTACGAGCCGTATTAACCCAGGCTTTCTTCCTCGTTCCGTAATTTGAGGGGGCCCCGCAGAGCAAAAGCCTCTTGGCAGTCCGGTGAAACGCTCAAGGTGTTTGGGCTAAAAGGTTTGAGGGCTTGTGTCATTAGTTCAGGGATATAGCTCCGATGCCTTAAAAAAATAGTAGGATACCTAAGCTGATCAAATTAAAATAGAGAACTCTTAACGAATGGGTTTTTGAATGTGCTTGGAGGAGGCTCCGGTCTCTGTGGAATTTAGGGTTGCAGGCTTTGGGTGCATGTGCAGCTTCAGCCCGCAGCTCCTTACTTTAGACCCTGCAGAACCTACCTTTCTAGGGTCCCTTATCATGATCTCCTTATACAAGTCCTTAAGAAGGTAGGTTATACCGGGTCCAGGTAGGGCTTAGGGCTTACTACCCCAAGAACTTCAAGTTGAAAAAACTGCAAACGAAGATCCGCCACGAGCTTGAACCAACCCCTGAAAACCTGAAACCCCCGGATTCCTACACCCCTTCCACCCTATAGTTCCCTCAATCCCCGAACGTGCACTCTTCCTACCTAGAAGTTTCCGACAATAGGGGACCCTAATATAGTACCCTGACCAAATACGGTCCCCCTAATTTTCGGAAACTCCCACCTAGCCATGTCTTTTGGGACTGTGAGCAATGGCAACTACAAAAGCAACAAACACATTCCAGGGAAGTCCCATGCGAAACAGCCTTCCCGAACCTCAACTCAGAACAACTCAACTCCTGAGCTTTATCACACCGAAACCCTCCGGATCCGCACGACTCCAAACCCTCTTTTTGTGAATAACCTCGTAACACAGCAAAACCCCCAAACCCTAACAAATCCAAACCCCGAGCTGAACGAGGTTTTGTGAAATTCAGAAATACCTGTAACCCCCCCTGAACCCTAACCCCAAAACCCGACCTCCCGAAAAACCCTAAACCTTAAACCCCAAACCCTAAACCGTACCTCCCAAAAAACCCTGAACCCGCCTCCTCACTCAGCTTGGGGCAGCAAGCATTGGACACAGCACATCGGTGCAACATCGCGCGGCTCCTGGTGCCATGTAGGCTCTTGGGCTTAAGGTGCTTTTTTAGGGTTTAGGGTTTAATGTTTAGGTTCAGGGTCTATAGGGTTTATAGGGGTTAGGTTTAGGGTTTAGAAGGCTTAGAAGCTTCGTCTTGAGTCTTCAGGCTTTCGAAACCTGACAATCCCCAAATCAAAACCCTCTCGAATGTTTGGGCATGTGGACCAGACCCTGTTGAAAATGAGACGGATATGTAATGCCGATGCATGTCAGAAACAAGACAAAACCAGAACCTCTTCAAACGGTCTGTATGGGATGCAAGAATTATATCAACGGGAGATTTTGCAGGATTCGAATGAAGTACCGCCCAGACACGGCGGTCATCATTATCAAAAACTCCCTGAACAGGATAGTCGTATTCAGTGTAGCCCTTGCTTGTGCAAAGTCAAAAAGACCCGAAAATTCCGAAGCGAGCCCGAAACCCGCAATGAACGCAAGGGTGTCGGGTTCGTGGTCTAGAGTCCTGAAGCCAAGCCACCTTTGTACACGCCCTGTGGGAGCTCAAGGTCTTTCCAGCCGAAAATCGTGATTCCAACATCCTACAGCCAAACCCTGACCTTAGTTGCTGAGTTCATAAGCCCCCCCAAAAGTGTACACTTTTAGTTTTATAGTGGGTAATATTATCCCGCAAAGTGCAAAGTGTATCCACTCGGCTACTAAGTGACAGTGCGAAGGCCGACACAAAAAGCAACACATAAACCCAACACTCGGCACCCAAGCCCGGAAATCCGGCATCCTAAACCCGAAAACCAAGAACAGGATCCTTAACCCGAAAACCCCAAACAGAATTTTAAACCCTAAAACCAAACCAAAAACCAATCCCACAGCTCGCGGTCCTTCGGCCGTGGACTTTGCCCAGACCGGGATCTGAAATTCTTGGAGATGGCTGCGGAAAAAGCAGGAGGGAAGCCCAAAAGTTGGAAACCCAATTGCCTCAATCCTTAAGAGTAATAATGTAAAGGCAATCCCAGCACTATTTGGCCTTAATCGGGTTTCCAACTTTATGGGGTTTACTGTATAGGGTTCAGAGTTTAGGGCAGAAGGTGTAGGGTTTAGCTTCGGTGTGAAAAGGCCTGTGCAGGGGGGCGTCGGTCTATATCCATATGCTTGCATACCTCCCACAGAGCTTACCTTAATCCCTGGTAACCTACCGTTGTGAGGACCCACAGAAGGAAATGCCCGAAAAAACCGTCGCCATAGGGATCCACCCAAACGCAGTGGTTTTCTGAGGTCCAAGTGGGGGTTAGTGAGTGAGGCTGTTGGATCTTTGCAGTGTGGACTTCTTTGAACGTTTTTTGCTTCGGAGAGAAGAAGACGGAAGAACAACTCAAGATCTGATCGACATCTTCTATATGATTAACCCTAGATGTGAAGGTAGAGCACACCTAAACCTCCATCCCTGAACCCAACACCCTCAATGCCAAATTCCGAAACTCCGAACTCTTAGACCCTGAGCCCTGGATCCCGCATCAGTCAACACTACACCCCACATCCTGAACCCGAGCACTGGGACACCTCCTCAAGGAGATCCGCCGGAGAAAGGTTCAGCACCGAATGTACGGAGCGTAGCCTTCGGGCTTCGAAATTGCTGCACATGTCCAAACACATACTTAACCCATGGCCTATGGCCCCAAAGTAGTTCCTTTTCGGGGTTCATATTTAATTAGAATCTTATGAGGTCCCAAAAAGGAACTACTATGGGTCCTCTGGGTAGCTACAACTTATACTGTTGTATATACGTACACGTACACGCACATGAATACAAACATACGTTCATGCATGCGTGCTTGAGTACATATCTCTATGCATATATACGCTGATATAGACACTTATATACACATACACCGACATACAGACCTACCTACGTACCTACAAACATGCAGACAGACATTTATTGATTCTTACGTATCATACATATATATATGTATATATATATATATATATATATATATATATATATGTATACACATATATATATATATATATATTACACACATACATATTGACACATATTTCTGCATAACCATGTATGCTGGTTTAGGTCATCCCGAAAAAATGAGTTTCAAGGAGTCGGGGCTACGTGTGTAGGGTTGTCGAACTTTGGGTTTTGGGGGTGTGTTTTTTTAGTGATATTCGGATGCAGAGCAGTGGCTTCAGGGCTTTGTGCCTGGGACTTCCGGGCGTGGTATGACGTTGCGGTCAGCTCTGCTATCTAATCTACCCAGAGGCCCCATAGTAGTTCCTTTTTGCGTTTACCTCATAAAATTCTAAATATGAACCCCAAGAAGGAACTACTTTGGGGCCTTAGGGTAGACTAGCAAGTTTGGGTGTATGATCGCAGAATAATATTCGGGCTACACGGGGGATACGACTACTACGTACTCTAAACCCTATGCACCCTAAACCCCGCCTGTAAAGCCTAAGCTCACTCACTCACTCACTCGCGCAAGAGGATGTCCTGTGCTAACTAAGGCGTGCAAAGGCCAAAAGCGTAGCTGCTATAGCCACGCGGCCGGAAACGGACTTGGAAAAGGCAGACAAAAGAACTGTACAAGGGCGGCAAGTCATGCAGCCGGGTAGGCCCAGAAAGCTCGCAACGGAAGCGAGGCCGGGGCCGAGCAGGCAGGACGAGCAATGACAGCACGCACAAGGGAGGCCAGGGAGGCAGAGCTAGCGACAAGGAAGACCCGTCCCCTCGGCGAAAGAAAGTCCAAGAAGAAGGCCGCCGGGAGCAGGCGGCGCAGCAGGGCAAGACCCGAATTGCTGGGGCGCCCCCAAAGCCAGAGAGCACCGCTGCGGAGGACAGTCTTGCAGATCATACGGAAGGACACCGTGGCAGCGGCCAACTCCAACAGAGACCACCTGCCAGCAGTGGCATCAGCAAGTGTGGCTGCTGCGCCCAACCCGCACGAAGAGGCGGAGCGCAGAGCACCAAAGCGACGGATGGCCCGATTCTCCCAAGGTTCGAAGAACTCGAGCGCAGACCACATAGGCCAGAGCCGGTGCCAGGAGGAGGGAAGTTGAAAGACCCCTCCGAGGCCAAGAAGCCCAGGCCACCAGGGCGAGGGAAGAGCCCAGTCGTCACAGCCAGCAGCCCCTTCCACAACGGAGAACCATTGCAAAGGGTGTTGCACAGGAGAGGCCACATCAGCGGTGGCCGAGCGGGAATGCTGAGAGACAGAGGACGAGGGGGAAGAACCCCGTGCAGCGGAGATGTGGCAGGCCTGCCGTGCGCCAGAGTCGTCGTCGATAAGCGGCAAGGGAGATGGTCGATGCAGGTTGCCGGGTACAAGGTCCGAGAGTGCAGGGGAGCGTTGAACAGCGTCCCACTCTGCTTGCAGAGCAGCGTCATCGGCCGGCACCCCAAGGTCGGCCGCCCGTCTCTGCACCGGGGTGGCGTTGCAAGGCCCGCAGATGCGCTGCGGAGGGACTCCCCGGTGGCTGGCGCGACCTGAGCGTTTTGTGCCCGAACCGTACTGGTAGACAGGTCCGACAGTAACGCGCAGGCCATGCAGGCAGGAGCGCTGTGTTTGAAGGTGGTGCTTTAGTCGATCCGAGGATTGGAAGTCTCGCATACACCAAAGACAAACCGAGCCAGCCATGTAGGCAGTCACATCAGAAAGGACACCGTGTTTCCGATGCATGTGAGCTCGTACTGCGTGTAGGCTCGGGAAAACGCCTTGACAGACCGGGCAGCTGTGGGATTGAGGCGCACCAAGGATCTTCGTGGTGCGGCGGGTGGCCAGATCCGCCCAAAGCTGTGCGCAGGCAGCATATCTGTGCCCAAATTTGCTCAGAGCCTTGCACGCTCGTAGGAGAGCGCGTCCGTTCTGCTGAACGAACAAGACAGTGATGGAAGGGGGAGCGGCAGGGTCCCAGGAGTCTAAGGCGACTCCAACGCGCAAACAAGCAAGGACGAGGGCCTGACACCAAGGGAGTGCTCGGTTCCACGCAGCATCAACAATGTCCCGGACAGCCGCAGGTGCCCTGCAGAATAGCTGCACACAGAGGCGGCACTGGCTAACAGTGGTCGCAAGGTGATATCAGCAAGAAGCCGAAGCAAAGGGGTGGTGAGCTTATGGCCAACTTGCCAGGATGACAGCAGAATCCTAGCTGTGCGTTCAAAGAGTCCAGCCAATGGCGCAGCGGCCCGGCCGGAGTCAGCGCGCGAGAAGGCAAGGGAGGAGTATGCGGAGGGGAGGACACGTCCAGTAATCCAGGCTCGTTTCAGCTCCCAAGGCAGACAATTGCTGCAAAGCAGGGTTCGAGCTAGAGACGCCGCCGCTGACCCTCTCTGTGCCGACAGCTCGCAGTCACGTCTGCCGGTGTCTCGAGGCAGCTGGGCGACACCCAAGTATTTGTACTCAGGGCAGAGTCGAATGCTGTCACCTTTGGAAACTTCCAAAAGGGCGTCGCCGCTGAGCAAGGCGCCGCGTGCTGCTCGTGCACCTTCTCCCCTAATATCGACAAGGGCCTCGGTCTTGCCTGCCCCAAGGTTGACCCGGAACCGCAAGCAACGGAGAGTGTCAAGAATGACACCGGTGAGTTGGGGGAGCTGTGTTTGGAGCTCGGCAGGACTATCAAAGTCCGCAAGGACGGCTAGGTCATCAGCCCAGCCAATCGGCTTGACACCTGGCTCGAGGCCGATCTCGTCCCCGGCACTGGTGTGCGAGATGCCCATGGAACAAGCAGTGCGCTGGATGTGTTGCAGCCCAATAGCAAATAAGGCACCAAACAGGATGTCAGCGAGGCCGTCGCCGGGACGGGAACCTCTAGAGGCCAGGAAAATGTTGTCCGAACCGGAAAGCGACCAGTGGGACAGGGCAACACAATCCCGAAGGAGCGCGCTGACATCCTCAGCAACTCCCAGAGCGGAAAGGGCCCCCTGACTGTGAAGCTGGAGGACAAGTCCAGCAAGGTGATGGTGCTCCGGGACGTCAACATCGTCAGGGAAGCCATCGAACAGCAGATCTCTGCTAGTCTCGTAGTAAGCGGCTTGGATGTCGACAAAGACAACAGCAACGCACCGCCCCGCAGAGACAGAAAGGTCCCAGGCGCATCGAAAAGCGGCCAATGCGAAACCAGTGTGGACGCCACGGCGCCCTCCTAGCTGCATGGGCTCATAGCGAGACAGCACATGTCCGCCAACCGTGGTGCGGAGGTGTGAATGCCACAGCTTAGCAATGCCGTTAAGGAGGGCAATTGAGCGGTAATTGGCTGGTACTGATGCCGGGCCCTTTTTGTAGAGGGCGCAGACGATGGCCTTCTTGAAATCGAAGGGTTCGCGGCCCTGAAGCGCAATACGGGTGCAAAGTGGCCACAGCCACTGACCGGCAAGGGCTCCATGGTCCCGCCAGAGCTCGTTCCGCAGGCCGTCGGGTCCTGGGGCCTTAGCCGGTGCCTGTCGGATGCACATTTGCTCCATTTGGAGCAGTGATGGAACTGCCTCGAAAGCGAGTGGCGTCGGCAGAGAGCCACCGCTCGGCTGTTTGTGAGAGCTGGGCAGGAGAGACGAGGCGGGCACCTTCCTGGTCACGAAATTGTGCTTCGAGCTCACGGTCAATGTCGAAACCGCCAGCGGCGTGCACAGCTCGACGGTCATGGGCCTTGCGGGAGGCCCATCGAAGATGCCGGATAGATTCCAAAGGAATGCCTGTGGATTCCCAGTGCTGGGTGGCGGCAAGAGTAAGGGTGCGGAAATGGGCAAGTTTGTCAGAACGGGCTAGGTAATGTGCCTTCTGCTGCAGACCCCGGATGTGCAGATTACAGGCCTGTAACAACAGCCGGGCATGTTGAAGCCCGGTGGGGTCTGGGCGAGGGACTGCAGTGTCGGATCGTCCCCTGGCGCAGCTCCATCGCCACACTAGTAGAAGAAAGCGCCGTTTCTGCCATTCGACATTATTGCGGAGGCGCGGGAGTTGCTCGCGAGCCTGGCGCACAACATCCAGGGCAGCGACAGACGCAACAGTGATGTAGGGCTGTCGGGCAGGCCGCCGAGGGGCTCTCGAGAGGCCTTCAAGAGGCGGAGGTGCCTTGCTTTGAGATCCCGGACCTCCTGCCCCACATCAGCGATGCTGCGCACGGGAGACGGAAGCTCACACCAAAGGCTAGCAGCAATAATCTGCGCTTGCTGAGCGGTGGCTCGGGGGGGTGCTCCGGGGCGTCTCGCCGGTGTCGCCTGTCGTTTAAGACTGCATTCAACGAGGAGAGGCATATGATCTCTGCGGCCGTTGAGGATGTCCAACTCGGGCAGTTGCCGGGCGCGGGTGCATTGCCATGGACCCGCCTGAAGCAGGAGGTGGTCAAGCCGCTTCCGAGTACCGCCTGTATGCTCCCAGGACCAGCCCGGGCCCTGTTGGATGTCGGAGAATGAAGCTGGGGCGAGAAGACCAAAGCGCTGGATGGTGTCAAAAAGACCTTGCTCACCAGCACCCTCCTCACTGTTGCCCAGACAGTCGCCTATATAGGCGTGGTCTTCGTCTGCCCAAAGGAGGTCGGCATTAGCATCCAGGCCGAGAACGAGAGACAGAGCCCGGGGCAGCTGGCACAGGGCCGAGTGCAGCGAAGACCAGAAGTGGTGAATCTCAGAAGCAGGCCGCTCAGCGTGGGGGGCATGTGCGGCGATGACAGCAATGGGAAAGTCGTCACGCTTGCTGACAATAACTAGAAGACGAGGATCGGCACTGGCGATGCGCCAGTCATCAAGCCGCAAGGGCGGATTAGTAATGCCAGGCCTTATCCAGATTTCACAGCCATAACTCCCTTTCTGCGCGCCAGAGCGCCACGTGAGGAGACCGGCTGTGTCCCAACGGCCACCCTTGCTGCGCGTTTCTTGCAGGCACACAACATCGAGGCCTAATGTAGCAACCTGAGAGTAGAGGTACTGGCGCCTCTGACCATGCCCTGAGGGATTGAAGAATGTAGCATTGGAGTCACGCATCGTTTGGACATTTGCTGTGACCAAGCGCAGAGGGATGGGAGAGGCGGCAGGTGGACGGCACGGTGGAACAGCGGCCTCTGTGGGTGTCAAGGTATCCTCGACAGGAGGTAGCGCATCACTAGCCTCAGTAGCAGGGATACATGAGATGGTCTGCGAGACCAGACAGATACACGGCCGACCCTCTATGACACGAGCATGCGGGATGACCCAGAGCCACGGAGCTGCGTTTTGCATGAGGGTGGGGAGCGACGGGTCAAGCTGTTTCCACGGTTGCCAGGAGACCCGACCCGACCATCCTGCAAGATAGTCCGCGAAGGTGTTGGGGAGCACACCGACATGGCTATGGACATGCTGGAACCGTGTGGAGAGCCGAGCTTGAACGGCCTGCCAAACATAACGAGTGGTGGTGGTGGCAGGTGCTGCGGCTTGGGCCTGTCCTGCTGCGATTTGAAGAGCCGCCGCGTTATCGACAGCAACAGTAACCCTGGTAGGAGCAGAGGCTGTGAGTAGGGACAGGCGGTCAACCCAGGCAATAAGCCAGAGTCCGGCAGCCTGTAAGGCCGAGAGTTCAGTGTGGAAGGATAGGCCGCCTGCCGAGGGCGGCAGGTCGGGGGTCCAGGGGAGCTGATAGCCAGAGGCCCCAAACCAACCGACGCGGTACCAGCGATGACGCCACCAAGCCCACACACAAAAGGCCCAGGCCCCCCCATGTTCACCGCTGCCGTCAGTGGCAATGAAGACCTGGTCAGGTACGCCACCGCACCAGAGCGGGAAGTTGCAGAAAGCCTGGCGGTATGTTGGAGGGGCGGATGCGGGAAGAAACGGGTAAAGCTCATGAGACCACCAGAGTTGGTGTATGGACGCCTGGGCGACGCATTCCTCATGAACATCGGCCGACCACGAAATTCCATCAGTGCTGCTCCAAACAGGCGCACCCCGGGCGGGGAGATAGCAGCTGGTACGAAACAGGAGGCCAAGTCTCCTGAGAGGGCCCCTCCCCGGGGAAAGAGTGTATGGGCTAGGGCGGCCGGCAGGCCGTAGCCTGCCAAGAGCCCGAGACCAAGGGCCGCAAGCCAAGCCGGAGAGACCCCGGGAGCAGACCCCCAACCAAGAGCTGGGGAAGGAGAAGGAACGGGGTTTGTCGACAGCCGGAGAGGCTATCGACGTCACGCAGAAGGCCACTCGCCCCTTGTCGCGGCACGACCTGGACGCGCAGGGGAGGCTGTGCGGATAGAACATGCGCACGATGCAGGTTCGGGCTCTCAGGGACAAGGTGAAGACCAAGGTCATCAAACCGCCGTGCAGGAATCCATCGAGTGACACTGAAGCAGGCAAGGGAGGGCCGAAATGTCATTGTTCGTCACGGGCACAGTGAGTGGGACTGGGTCACCGGGTGACCAAGCAAACAGAAGCCCAGGTTGGCGTATGCTGAATGGGCTGCCCCAGAAAGCGAAATGACGAGCCTGGAGCAGCGTGTCCCAGTAGCGTCCGGCCGGCGAGCGAAGTCGTGGAGCCCAGGTCTCTCCAGCGAGAGTCTGTTCCACACCAAATTTCGGGGGGTGCCAAGATGAGAGACAGGTCCCTGACAACTCGATTGCAAGCACGGAGCAAATCGGCAGCGGCGCACGAAGCCGGGAGGAACGCAGCCCGTGTGGCCGGTGGGCACTGAAGAAGGACAGTGGCAAACAGCGGGTCGGAGGGCACCGGAACCCAGTCGACAATACGGGGGTCTTGTGGGGGGTGTACCCGGGTAAAGGATGACCACGCGGGAGCAGCATCTCGAAGAGCAACGGGAGGCTCCAGAGAAGCACCACGGAAGGGTCCAAGGACCCCACAAGCAGGATCCCATAACCGATGGCAGGTAGGGTAACGGTCTGGCACAAGAGGGCCCTCCTCGGACAAGTCCAGAGGGGTGCCCGGGGCGGCGCCGGAGTAGCGAGTAGCCCAGACAGGGTGCCCCAAGGAGAGTCCAACAGCAAGGAGAGCAGCGCTAGGCCCGCAGTACGCCACCCAGAAGCCCCGACTAGGCGTCTGGAGGCCTCGGACACCACATCGCCACTGCGTAGGGTAGTTCCCTGCCTGAGCTCATGATGAGGGACACCGAGGACCCGAGGTTGACCGGACACAGTAGGCAGTTCAGTCCACAGTTGCCACGCATCTGTGACAGCAGTGATGGAGGCGCACCAGTATTGACCATCCGCTTCCACCACCACATTGGCTCGGGATGGGTCCTCAGGGAGCAAGACGAGATGCGTGTGGTCCTGGGCGATCTAGGGGACGGGCACCCAGCGACCAGGGTAGTGCTGGCTGAATTCTCCTTCGAAGGTGAAGTCGAGTGCCTGCCATCGAGCTCCTGCGGGGGCATGTCCCCGAACAGCCCTGACGCCCGGTTGCCACAGAACGAAGTTCGCTCGAAAGGAAACTGAAAAGTCAACCGACCATATGGCACAATGACGGACCTGAGTGTCAGAATGGAAGCAGGGCGGTTGATATTCAGGCACAAAGGCAGCGGGCGGAAGAGCAACAACAAGGTCCCCTGAACGCCATCTAACAGTTTGATCCGCGGTGGCCTCAGCAGTGAGAGAGCTGGGAGCTCGCACGGACAGGGTCTGCATAGGCTGCAGAAAGCGTAAAGCAACACTGAGCCATGACACGGAGGTGACACACGGAGTCAGGATTGAAAAATGTTGATCCAAGGACGATATGGCGAGACAGACCATATCTAGAGAGAGAGGCCGAGGCACAACAAGCAGGGCAGGGATGGCCGCAGTGGGCCACACCGGCGCAACATCTGCAGCCCACTCAGGGTCGCACGCCCTCGCGAGTGAGCTCAGAACCTCAAGTGTGGACGCCGTGGGAAGACGTCCAGCTTCCCGCGGACCAGTGAAGGGACTGAGATACACAACGTCGATCTCAGTGCCAGGAGAGAGGTCGACAAGATCCTCCTCACCTGACTTAGCCCGCCATGGGTACAAGCCTGTGCGAATGGGCCTATCCGGCACCTCCAGAACCGTAACCATTCCACACCCGTTATGAACAAGGAGGGCGAGTGCAAGCCATCTGGGCCAACGAGCAGCGACCGCGAGAAAGACAAGCCAGCCAGCTCCTCGTATCCCAGAAGGTGACGAGCAGGAGGGCCAATCATACTGAGACTCATCTGCGGCTGCAGAGAGAGGAGGGCCAAAGGGGTCCCACACCAGGCTGGCAGCTGGGTCGATGACTAGCACATCTCCGTCTCTAAGAGGGCTGTCAGCGCGAACATATTGTAGAGCAGGCAAAAGTCGCCACCCTGGAGGGGCACGATAAGCGTTGCAGCCCGCAAGCCGCCGGCCCTGAGGCATGAGGTCCGGCGGCAGTAGAAAGAGAACGTGCGCCTCACCAACGGAAGCTTGGTGCACCAAGTGGAGACTCGACAGGTCACCCGTTAAAACCGGGATCCAGGAACCTGACAACGCCTCCCCGTTAAGGCTCCAAAAGGTGGGACCCTCGGGGTCCCAGTAACCCGTATCCCTAATCCTTATGTAGTGCCCTTGACGGCGATTAGAATACCAGAGAACTGCTGACCCGCCAGAGTCAAACCGAAAAGGAAGAGACCAGCTGGCAACTTGACGGGCCCGCTCGAGGGAGGGATACTGCAGCAGAGGAAAGCGGGTGGCCTCCGGCTGAGATCGTTCAGGAACAATACTAAAGGCGTCACCGTTACGCAACCGGAGATGAGTGTGCGGGTTGGCTGCTCGTAACACAGGGGGCGCAACCACTCGCCAATAGCGAGCATGCGTGAACACCCGAGCGGCGAGCCGTTGGAGGTCAACCAAGCTTGAATCAACAGACGCCAAAGCAACGGCTGAGCAGCTTTCCATGTGAAAGACAACTGTAGCGAGGCCATATGGGGCAACTGGAGCAAGAGTGAGTTGCGAGACGGGGAGCACAGCACGCACAGGAAAGAACCTAGCGCGACCAGATACCGCAATGCCGAGCACCTTCATGCTCCACTTCCCGCCAGGTGCCGGCAAGGTCAATGAACAAGAGCTCGCTCCAGCCTCGCAGGGGGCAAAGGACTCTGGCAGTTTGCGGCCGAGGTCCCGGAAAGTAGCGTGCGAGTGGGCCGTCCGGGGCGTCAGGCCGCCAGCCACTCTGCGGAACGTAGGGCTCGCCGTCATTAAAGTCGACTCGAGGAGGGAAAAACCGTCCCGGCCACTGTGAACCCGGTGAGCGACTACGGCTGGGTCGCCGGCGGGTGCGGATGGTTCTAGCCTCTGAGGAGTCCACGCTTGGGCAGCTCGAAGAACCAGCCCAAGCGTGGTCGGCGAAGCTGTAGAGTAGCCAGGCAAGCTGTACCGGGAAGGAGAGATGGCGCCCGAGCAGCCCGACGGCCGCTGAGTGGACCCACCAGTCGCCATCTCTCACAGTGGCAGTGCGACAAGCGTGGCTTGAAGCAGGACGAACGGTATAGCCCGAGATGTGGAGGTCATGGGAAGCGTCGCGCTCAACTTCAATGCAACGAGTGGAGTCGCAGGACTGGATAATGTTGGCGCGACCTGCCACGTCAGATTGTTCAACGAGCCATGGTGGCGCGCCGAGGTGACCATGGCAAGGCGCCCAACGGTGGGGACCTAGCTCCTGTTCATGGTTATGCACCGTGGCTGCAGCGGCGATCCATCGGGCTTGATGCCTTAGAAGGGCAACTCGAGTAGGGCGGCCTGGGGACCACAGCAGGACACAAGAGGCCTGAGCAACGAGAAAGTCTGAGTGCCACGCGGCCGCAGAATGGGCAGCCCCCCATGTGAGAAAGACAGGTGGGTTGCGCGGCCCGGCAAGTGGGTCAAGCTGAAGTGGGCTGATAGCAATAATATCCCCGGATCTCAGAGCAAGGACAGGACGGCTGGCGCGGACAGTAGCCGCCAATCCAGGTGAAAGGCTGACACAGACTCTTTTGCCAAGTCGCATTTGAATGGCTTGCGTAAGATCCCGCGGGGTCATAAAGGCTGGCAGAATGACGCACAACAGCTGTCCCATGCCTTGCACCAACAAGCAGACCAAACGACGCCCGGGTAAGGGAACAACAACCTGGGTGCTGTCCAACACCAGTCCGGTAGCCGCAAAACCCTGATGCCAAGATGCTAAAGTGTGATGCGCATCAGCGACGACATCGTCGAAGAGATGGCGCGGGTCGGCTTCAACCCGATTCCAAGGGGCAAAAGGGTTAGCGACAGTGACAGTGACGCGAGGAGCTGCAGCAGCCGGGACGGTGGCCGACGAGGCGGACGCTTGTTGCAGCATGGCCTGAGAAGCAGGGAGACACGCGGTGGCTGCCAGAAGGGCTATGCCGCGTAAGCCGGTAAACAGGAGGGCGGCCGAAACACCAGGAAGAATGGGGCGGCAAATAGAGCCCCGCCACCAAGACTGTGGACCTCCCATGTCAGATGGGGTGCAGCCCAGGGCAATGCCACTCCAGGGAGAATCCCCATCCACAGAGCAGGAAGACCTACCGACTTTGGGCTTACAGCTAGGTGCAGCGGCAGCGTGAGGCTCGTGAAAGGGAGTAGTGGCATGTGGGCCTCCGAGACCTGCGGAGTAGAAAAGGGTACAACCCGCAAGAAGAGGCAGTCGCATCTGCTGCTGCTGGCTCAGATGCAAGGCGGAAAGGGCCACACCGAGCCACCAGGTCGGCGAGCCTGGGCCGCGAAGGCACGCACTTCGGTCGAAGGCCCCGAACACCACATCACCGTTCCTGAGTTCGCAGGCTTGCTCCAAGGCATAGGCAGGCACTCCGCCAACCTGTATCGAGTCTGGGCAGAAGTGGAGCTGGTCAGCAACGCTGTGCCGGGAGGCAATGCGATCGACAGAACGGCATAGGCGGCCTTCTGGCGTGGCCGCGACAACATTGACTCGAGCAGCCACCCCGTTGACTTCGATAAGCTGCAGGGCGCGGGCACTCGTCCATTGGACAGGTGTCCACATGCCCGGGAATTGGTGCCGAAACTCACCTGAAAAAGAGAACGCTTCAGGGCACCAAGATTCGCCAGCCGGTATGGAGGTGAGCAAGGGCGGTTTTTCAGGTCGCAGCAAATGGACTGAAATCGGGAACATAAGCTGAAATCCGACCGCCCAAGGGGCGTGATGTGCAGCCAAGCCATCCTGCAGATGCCAGGGCTCCACTAGTTCAAGTGGCTCATCGGGGTCATCTGGTGGATCATGGACATAAATGACATCCCCGTTGCGGAACCTAAACGCGGCGGGGGGAACATCGAAAAGCTCGCAGACAGCAAGCCCGTGGGGAAGAGACACACCCCCAACAGCGCTATTGATATGCCTGGCCGTGAAGGACGTCAGCCAATCCACGGTCATCGTGCGGGGTACAATCGTGGCCCGGTGGTGGCCCCGCCAGATGAGCATCAGTGTGACCAGAGCTGGATCACGTCCAATCGGGACGATGGAAAGTTCATTGAATGCCGGCCCCGGCCAAACGGGGAAGAAGTCTTCGGCCCAGCCTGGGTCATCATTTCGGAACTGAGCCCAGACTTGCGAGTGGTGAGTCTCCTGAGATGCCGTGTAGGGAGGGAAAACCCCTAAGAAGGGACTATGCAGGACTACGTAGACTGGATCCTCGGCAGTTATCCCTGAAAAGACTCGGTTCACCGAGTCGACCCCATGGGAAACCCCCAGGTCTGTGCATGCTCTGCACCAGGCTGGGTAGGATGGCAGCAGCCAGCCAGGCAGAAACAGGGCGGCTGCGGAGAACCAGAGCGAGTAAAAGAGGGACCCAGATAGAAGGGGTAGCAGCTATAGCCGAGGACTCGTCGGCGGGGCTGCCGTCACGCTCGCCCACGCTCATCGTTCCACTGGAAACAGAGGGATCCCCACTAGCTTGGCCTTGGTGGGACCGGCGGGGAACGTGCCGCCTAGCTGAGAGGCAATCACCGTTCCTGAACTGAACCACCTGTGTACCTTCCTGCACCTCTGGCGGCCGAAGGTCATATTCAGCGCCATCCAAGCGAAGGGCCCTGAGGGCAGCGATGTCAACAGTCGCGGGGAGGCAGCAGGGAATTAAGCGGTGCTCAATAGCGACCCCTACAGTACCTGGCGCCTGAGGACAGCCGATGAGATGAACTGCTCTGGCATCGGGCTGGGGCTGGAGGAGCACCAGACCTGCCCAGCCGCGGCCTCTAGCATGGCCAGCGAAGAGGACAAAGGGGTTAATCTCGGGGCCCGATGAGTACTCGACAATCTCGCACTGCTGCCGGGCTGTAAACGGGTTGTGGATGCAGAAGGGCGTGCCAAGTGGGATCGCGGCCGCAAGTGTGCGAATCCCGCACTGCAGGCCTTGGAGGTCAGCTTGGACTCTCCGCACCGTATCTTCATCGGCTGCAGGTTCCCTATCTACCGTTGAGGGCCATTGGCTCAAGGCATAATCCTCAAGTGGCCGCGCCGCTCGAAGAAACAGCATGTGAGGTTGGAAGGGAGCATTCACTGGCTCTGGCGGGGGAGGGCCGGCTGGTCGCACAACGGGTGCGGGGGCCCAATCCGCCGCTGACATATTAATGGCCTGCACAGCCGGAGGGGCAGTATCGTTGGCCTGTTCTTCCTCAGAACTAGCCTGCGGTGGCGTGATGATTGACCCCGAGTTGAGTGCAGCGAGGGCAAGGAGACTCCCAAACGCCCCAAGGGCGCGAGGTACCCGAACGCCGATAAGCAGCGAAGCTACCCACGGCATGCTGCACATAGTCTGAGAACCTGACGCATCACTGAGATCCAAAAGATCGGCCGTAGAGGTCTCAGCCGCGCATGCGCTTTGGGAGGAGAGTCTCAGGACAGGTGGAGTATCTCCGGCCGGCTCGGCATCAGGCTCGGCGAGGCCGGCCCAGAGCCGAGCGGTATGAAACGAGAGCTCTTGAGAGAGGTGGTGCACCCTGGAGACGGTGGCATGATCAAGGCCAGTGCCATTTCCGGAAAGGTCTGTTTGCACACCTTGATCGACCAGAGGAGTTTGCAGAGCTCCAGCAGCCAACCTGTTGCCGTGTCCATCCAGAACAATGGCCGGCTCAAGCGCAGGACCACGGCTGGGGATGTGACGAAAGTAAGGACTTTCGACAACAAAAGGCTCCGGGTTCCAGGGATCATCGTCCCCAGGTGCACCCGAGGGGAAATCCGGCAGAACGGCACCCGGAGCATAAAACTGGCCAGCATAGGCAAGTGTAGGGCACCGCTCCGGCAATTGGCCACCTTGAAACAAAGTGCGGAGGTGAGCGGAAACAACCTCCCAATTAAAGGGTGAGTGACCGAAGGTAACAACTGCCGCGGCGCCCCAATGGAGGAGCCAGAACCTGGCCGTCGGAAGGGTTGGAGGCACGACAGGCACAAAAAGGACATGCTGAACAGTACCCCCCTGCTGGGAGTGAGTGGAGCGGAACTTCCCTGGATCCGGAATATGGTGGAGACGGCACATCAACTCACGGAGCCATCGGGTCTGATACCCTTGCGGACGCCAGGGCAGGTCGACTGGCTGCGGCACATTTAAGGTCCAGATGCGAATGGTGGACGGTGTGGGAGCAACCTCAACGACCGGTACTAGTTGATGCGCCTGCGGTGGCTGCATCGCAGCCGCATGATAAGTTAACAAGAGCGCTGCCAGGCAACCAAGAACAGAAGGCCCTGCTTTTGCTGCGACAATCTGCAGCGTGCCCTCTATCACTTGACCAATGAGGCCGGGCAGGGCACGCGAGATCAAAGCTCTAGCCCCGTGCGGGCTCGGGGACATGTGTCTGACTTCGGCTGAGGGCTCAACACTAAGAACCACGCCATCGGGTTCAACTGTGCAGAAGAAGAAGGAGCAGTGCGAGGTGTAGTGCTGGATGACCGGCCGAAGCAACTCGCACCCAATGGAGTCCCTCAGGATCCACCACGCCACAGGAGAAGGAGGCGCGACTACCAGGTCGAGGACCTGGGGATTGGAGTCATACGCAACATGAAGACCGTACTCACAGTCTGGCAGGAAAGCACCCAAATAGGCGCTGAGGTGCATGTCCATATGGCGGGCACCGACGCGCATGTGAACCGGCCCTTGGCCAGGCAACCACAGATGGATTTGAACCTCAGGCCACGGCGAGGTGCATTCGACATAGGCGCCGAGTTGAGGGGCAGCAACCGCAAAGCCATGAGTTTGACGCCCGAGTTCATGTGTCCAGGAAAGGGTGCAGGTCCTCGTAAAGTCTCGCCGGGGGAGCAGAGGATCATCGGCTCCCACTCGAGAAGTAAGGGCAGCTGGTGCAATCGCGAGTTGCACAGATCCCGCTTGCATAGCAAAGAGGAGAAACCCCAGCAAGGGCTTACCCTTACTCAAACAAGCTAAGCCAAGGGCAGCTGACGGATAGGAAGGGGGAGAGGGCGGTGGGCTGGGATAGGGTGCTGTGCAGTGACGGAGCAGTTGCGAAACGCCCTCGGGCGAATCGTATCCAACACTGACGCACTTCCTTGTGACGTCCGCAAGATCCCGAGGGTACGGCCAGACCTGATTGTTATCGGAGAGGAAGGTCTGGGGAAGTTCCCAAAGAGAGAGGGAAAGTGCACGAGTAACATCTTCCCAAGTCGGGACAGGAGTGCACATTCCAACAAGGCGGCCGCCTTCTCTCAGGGCCCAAACAGTGAACCCTGGAATGCAGGCCACAATACATTTAATGTGCCAGGAATCACACCACAGGCTAACAAGCTCAGACGCAGAATCCGGCACAACGCCTGCCCCACAGGAGGTCGGAGGTGATTGCAACACAGCTGCCTGGGTGCTGGCCGTGATAAAAGGGGCATTGGTTTGAACACCCACATGTGTGAAAGCTCGCGCACGCGGCGGAGGCAGCACAGAGGGTTGCCGAATGGCGCGGGGTTGCCCAAAGAATTGCACAGCGTGGCCGCGCGCCCGTGCGAAATCGGCTTGTATGTGGACATACCAGAAATGGCAATCGTCACGGGTAGGGATGGTGGTGCATTCCCATGTGAGGACTGAGAGACCAAAGGTGCGTAGGCTGGGGAGGAGCCCGGCGGCGGGCCGCCCACTGCTGAGAAGACTTTCCAAGAAGGCAGAAAAGGAGTCAAATACCCCAGAAAATGCAAGAAAGAGCCCCGTGGCCGTCGGGACAGAGGCGTCAGTAAGTCTATAAATGATGCAGTCTTGCCCCGGACTCACTGCAGCAAAGGTGGCATGGGGAAGGGCCCCGGAATCGGGAATCTCGTAAAGCCTAAGCCCTAAATCCTAAAGGCTTCAGGATTTAGCGATGTTTAGGGTTTAGGGATGCTCAGGTGCTTTTTCAAAAGCTCCGTTTCTGTGTGGCACGAAGACCGAAGACCAGCAAACAGGCATCATTTGAGCGTCCGTCAAAACTTCTTGTTCATGGCTAGACCATGGATGCTTTGGGGGGTCTTATCGCTTTACAAGGATTCCGTCACATGTTTCTGTAAGGTATCGCTTTGCTCTTGTGAAAGTAAGAAGACCATCAGACTCACTGATCCTGCTCGTAGCTTGCCCTGTGGGGCAGTGGCTCATAAAACGATCTAGTAGGTATCGATTAGGGTATCGATTGCCTAGCCATATATCACACGGAAAATCCAGCACAAATACCCCGGATCCTCATTAATCGTATCGCTTTTGGGGGGTCCTATCGCTTTCCAAGGAAATTGGCAAAATCCGACATTCCACGGTCACCCTACTCTTAACTACAATTACGGAAGTTTTGACGGCTGCTCATTTCGACACCTGTAAGAAAATGCTTCTCCGCCCTCGCCACTAGAGTCCAGGACGCTACAATTAAATGGGAGGAACTCCTATCCGCTTTCCTCAAACGCTTTAGGGTTCAGGATCTGTAGAGTTTAGGGCTAACACAGACAACACCCAGGCTCTCAGCCGATCAGTGGGTACTCGTTGCTTCAGGATTACTCCTGCGATATCAACTGCGTACTAACATCTGTGCAAGAGCGAAAACAATCCTTATTGAAACCTTTGCAGAGTCCAGCCTTTGCAAACCCTCACAGTCCGTGCGATGAATCGGGCGCAACCACATGCAAGAGAAGGTCGGCTTATGTCACGTTGATGTAAGCTCACGGATATGCAAGTACCGTACGGACACGTCACCCATAGAACAAGTCCCTTCAGCGTCAAGTACTTAGCATCTTGGAGCCGGACAAGGTCGGCATATGCTCGTTGTGGAAGACCATGATTACGCTGGCCTGGCGAGTAGAAGATAAGGGTTTCAGTGGGGTTGGTGCTTGAAGGGCTTCCGGTCAGCTTGAACCCATTGTAGCATGTGGGGCTTGTAGGGTTTAGATGCTTACATCGAATCCATGAATTGAATCCTAAGCCCTCGATTATGTTAGGTTTGTCAAAAGCTTCATACCTGCTTTTCTTGCATGCATTGAGGAAGCTTCTACACTGACTCCTGCAGCCTGAGCCCAGTCTAAACACCAAATAGGAAAGCATTTCGGCGACTTGTATAAGGCTTTGTGGGGTTCAGATGAAGCCTAAGCACGAACCCTCTACCCCAAATCCTATTCCCTGCACACTACACCCCTATCCACGGGTGCTAAACATGTCCTGAAACGAAACTACCCTAAAACAGTTCTGAAGTTGATTTGTCACGGGGCATTGACAATTAGCACAGGGGTTTGGTGCACATGTTAGTATCGCGAGGGGCTAGAAAGGAAGGCCTGTTCGTACTGTCCTGCTGAAAACGAGGGCGTCCGTTATAGGGGCCGTAACAGTTAGAATAGGGTTGTGTGGTGGATTATACTATAACTAGAACTATCAGGAGCCCCCAGAATAGTAGACGCAATTTTTTCGGCCCTACAGTACATGACTTGTGGTAGGATTCAGAAAACCCAAACGGTTACAGAAAAGTTGCCGCCTCAGCTACAAAGTAAAGGACCAAATTCTAGCGAGCTGCATAGCCATCCCCCTATCTACATGGGGGTATACTGTGCTATAATAACTCGGGCATATAAGACAGCGCTGCTTCTATCTCATATAAGTTCGCTACTCGCTAACCGTGACCAGCCTGCCCGGTAGTCAAACAAAAACAGCACACACACACACAGAAACGCTTAACAACCCGCAACCCCTGTACCTTCAAGCCTAAACCATAAACCCTACCTAGAGGCCCCAAAGTAGTTCCTTTTTGGGATTACCTTATAGGATTCCATATAATTACGAGCCCCCAAAAGGGACTACTTTGGGGCCTTTGGGTACACCCTATTTTAATAGACTATCCAAAGCTCGCCTAAACGGGAGCGCCTTGGGGAGTGCGCAGGGGTAGTCGCCGTGTCGCGCTTTGCAGGATTCGGATCGGACGTCTTCCTGGAAGGACTGGATTTTAGGGGTGGAGGTTTAGGGGTCTACTACGGATGAGGGTTTAGGATTTGGGCTTCGTGGCTTCAGGTTCAGGGTTTCCGGTTGGGCGCAATACAGAGAGGAAGGTGTTACAACTAAGACTATTCAGGAAAATATCGTGCGACAAGTAGTAAGTAGTAGTGAAGGGCTCACCCAACAAACGCTGAAGTAACGTCACGTCCGTAACACTACAAGCACAGAAACCACGCAGGAGGCCGACCCCTGAATAAGTGGCCCGAAACCTGCAATCCTATACCCTCAACCCTAAACCCTCAACCCTAAACCCTCAACCCTAAACCCTCAACCCTAAAACCTCAACCCTAAACCCTCAACCCTAAACCCCTCAACCCTAAACCCCTCAACCCTAAACCCCTCAACCCTAAACCCCTCAACCCTAACCCCCTCAACCCTAAACCCTCAACCCTAAACCCCTCAACCCTAAACCCCTCAACCCTAAACCCCTCAACCCTAAACCCTCAACCCTAAAACCCTCAACCCCAAACCCCTCAACCCTTACCCCTCAACCCTCCAGTCCCCAACTTCTAACCGTTAGCCTTACAGTAAACTCCACAAAGTTGGAAACCGGATTAAGGCCAAATAGTGCTGGGATTCCCTATACATTACTCTTCAGGATTGAGGCGATGGGGTTTCCAACTTTTGGGCTTCTACCGCAAGCTGACGTCCCCAGAGCCTCCAAAACCCCTTAATTAAGGAATATACCTTAAATCATATTCGGGATCCTACTATAATTTAAGGTATATTCCTTAATTAAGGGGTTTTGGAGGCTCTGGGTCATCAATCCCCGAAATCCTTAGGGCCCGTAATGCCTATGGCAGGTGCTTCGGCCTGGACCCGACACTTTCTGAAAGTTGGTGTAGTATACTCCGAAAAGTCTTCCAAGTGGAAAAAACCGATGAACAATATTTATACTCCGAAAATTATTCCAGGTGGAAAGTTTCGATTACTCACATTCTACTATTAATCTTAGTGTTCTGTATTCATTACTATTACTACCATGGCGATTATTGTGGGTATTAGTGTTGTTTTTACTGAGGCCTCTGTATACACACTGCAGAACATGTCAGCCCAAGCCTGCACTCGGTCGACATCCACCGATTCGCTGTGCCTGAAAATACTCAGGCGGGTTTGAGGCTTTAGGGTCTCGCGTACCCTTCAGGGTTCCTTGAACGATTTGGGAGTTTCCGAATATAGGGGACCCTAATATAGTACCCTAAATAGTAGGATCCTTATTGTAAGGACCCCAATATCAGGTACCCCTAATTTTCGGAAACCCCCATGTGTTAAGGGTTTAGGAGTTTGGGTTTAAGGATTAAAAAAAACTAATACTTGGATCATGAGATTCCAAACCAAAGCACACAAAGCGTTTCAAGGGGGTTGGGGGCCTGTACATTATGCCCTGAACCCCAACGGCCCCAAACTCCAGAGTTTTCGCGGTGTGTCTTGGCTCGGGCCAGCTATCGTTCTATTGGTGTTTTATCATCGCTCAACCAATTTGTCGTAACATCCAAACTGATAATAATAACCATCATAGCACTACATGATCAACAATAACCACCTTCATCCCTCATGTGGATATAGCAGTACTGGTCTTGAGTGGTCTCATGGCCGTACATAGAAGGATTGCACAGCTCAGGCTGGCCGCAGAATTCGAGACTTGCGCAGTAAGCCTTCCAGCTTTGCCGAGGGATGCATGCCGCGAAAGAAAAGCCTGCTGTGGTTTTGGTCCATTACGGTGGAAGCGGCTTCGGTGCTGATGATGGTGACCTGGCCCTAAACCCTAAACCCTAAACCGACAGTGATGATCCCGAAGGGTCCTGTGTACTGTTATGGGGGATACTTCCATGAGTCATAATAGCAATAATTCTTAATACTGAAACCCTACATTCTACTATGTCGGTACATAGGAGCCTTTGGGTAAACCCTAAACGCCTAAACCGATAGTGATGATTAACATACTCATGGCTCAGGTTCAGACGGCTAGGATGGAATTGCCCGACGGCAAGATCGTCATCCGAAGCCTCAACCCATGACCTCCAGGTTTAGGGTTTAGGGTTTAGGGTTTAGGGTTTAGGGTTTAGGGTTTAGGGTTTAGGGTTTAGGGTTTAGGGTTTAGGGTCACCCAGCCAAAAAAAGCCTGGATGCTCTCTTTGAAGGGTTCAAGGCGCCTTGAACCCTGAAACAGCCCAGACCTTCCAAAATCCCTTAATTAAGGAATATACCTTAAATCATCTTAGGGATCCTATTATAGTTTAAGGTATATTCCTTAATTGAAGGGATTTTGGCAGGTCTGGGAGCAAAGGCCCCCAAAGCCCTGAAAACTGCCATGTAGAGAACTTCAGTAATCAGAATAGGGTTTGGGCGTTCCTGATCTAGGATACCCAGTAACCTAAGAAAAAAAAGGCCTCTCTTTTTGGTATTGGGTAACTTTATAAGGAACCTAGGACTACAAAAAGGGAATAAGGGTACTACTGGGCATCCTAGTGATTATAATTATGGTAGAGTATATCCCAAAACCTTCGTCGACAGGCTTTCGCCCACATCGCCCCAAGACCCAATTCTAATTGAGGCCCTTTATAGTACTGTAGAGTAACCCTTCTAGACCCCTTCAAAGGAACTTTAGGAATCCAGTTCTAATTATTGAGGCCCATACATTAAACACTGTCAAGCCAGAAAAGTCCAGCTGCCAGCTGCTGAAGCAGAAGCCCCGGTGGGACTCGACCATATCCTCCAGGTTCATCGTGGGTCTCATATCTAGATCTGTTCATACATGTGCATATATCTATATTACAATATATAGATACCCATTATAAATATATATATATATATATATGTATACACACATACACATATGTTTGTATCCACGCATGTATGGATGGATGGCTGGCTGGCTGTCTGGCTGTATGTATGAAAGTCTTCTACAACATACATAATGCAGCAGGCAGAATATCACAATACATGCTAGTATACTAAACTGCGCGCTGCCTGGGTTTGGTGCACAGCTCTCGGGTGTACGCGAGCGTGAACACAGCTTATTCCTTACAGTTTTCTACATTCACAGGACTGGGAGGAATTGGTATGCTTGGTAGCTCCGAGCTTCTTACACCTGGACGTGCTCGATGCCTGTAGCATTCAACTAACGACGTTCTGCGGCGGTCCCTTTAGGAAGAAACCTAAGCGCAAGCCCCAGCCGCGAAACAACAAAGAAGAACCATATGCGAAATCCCTGAACCCTAAACGCCATTCAGAGCACTTACACGTAGCAACCCCAGAAACCCGCCTCCTTCGATAGTTTTCGCCTGGGCAGCGGCTTAGGCAGCAGGCGGCAGCAGCGGCCGTCATCCGAAAGCCCCAGCCTTTTGCGGTGTTGTTTTTCGACCGCCTTTTTCCATGGCAGAACCAGATTTTTGTTGATTTGGTTGGTCGAACATAGCAAGAGCCTTTACAATTAGAACGGGGCTTCAGGGTTTTTTCCTATCCTTACTTAGTGCTTAAGGGTATACTATAGAAGCAGCAGAACAAGGCGCCGCCCACGAACTGATATCGGCAGTGATTCAGGCTCTCCTAATGTAGGAACCTGATTAAGCAACGCTGGGCCTATACCCACAAATAGTAGGATTCGATTCATATGGGAGTTTCCGAAAACAGGGGACCCTAATATAGTACCCTAGATAGTGGGATCCTTATTATAAGGACCCCCAAATAGGGTTCCCCGTTCCCCTAATTTTCGGAAACTCCCATGTAAGGAACCCTAACAAAGGCCCAAGGTTTCTCAATCAGGTTCCTACCTTCGTACAAGCTGGCTCGGAGACCAAGACCCCAGCAACCTCAGCCTAAGTCATACTGTTGATGGTATAAACCCTGCATTACCCTAAGGACCCTAACCTAGGGGAGTTATGACATGTTCCTTATTATGGGTGATGCAGGATTTATATCATCAGCAGTAGGAGCTCGAATCAACAGTAATGAGATCCCGATGGTTAGCCGTATTTAAACCCTAAACCCTGGAGTAGCGTATACCCAAAGCCCCCAAAGTAGAGTGGGGTTCATATATAGAATCCTATAAGGCAATCCCAACAAGGAACTACTTTGGGGTCTCTAGGTAATAACATGTCGGTATAGCTAGCCGCTATTCGCTACATAACCCGTTTTGAGTATTATTTAGAAACAGAAAAGCACATTGTGGAGGCCTGCATTTTGTGGGCTTAGTGTTTAGTCAAAGAAGACGTTCTATGTAACATGTATGATCAAATACGACTACGACCTTCAATCAAGCACTAACATTTAAACAACATGAGTACGAACATCCGTGATCGATATTAGTGTAGTGAAACGGATTTGAAGGTGTTGGAAAAAGCTGCCCAAGTACTCATTCAAGCAACCTTGACAATCCTGAGTCGGTTCTTCAGCGACAACGTCTGGATTCATACAGCAGGTTTAGGGAATGTCGGGGTGCAGTATATCTAGGATACCCAGCAACCTAAGAATAAAAAGGCCTCTCTTTTTGGTATTGGGTAACTTTATATTATAAGGAACCTATAGGACTACAAAAAGGGAATAAGGGTACTACTGGGCATCCTAGATATTATGGCATATGGCTTAGGGTCCGGGTTTGGGAGGTTTGGGCTTCTGGAAGTCAGGCCAGTGTAAAGCTCAGGATGGTTTAGAGAGGTGGTGGGTACCCAGACCTTCCAAAATCCCTTGATTCAGGAATATACCTTAAACTATAATAGGATCCCTGATATGATTTAAGGTATATTCCTTAATTAAGGGATTTTGGAAGGTCTGGGTATTAAGCCACAAAGACACCCATCCAAAGTGCCCTTTGCTACACCAAATGCACTCAAGGGACCTTGAATAGGGGCCGTGCAGCTGACTACCATGTGCATGGACTCTAGAGCAAAGCAACCGTAGACAAGAGGCTCTCTATCTCCACCCTCACGGTCGACGACCACGGATCCGAAAAACCGAAAGCCAAACCAAACTCAAAGGGACCCTTAAGGGGGTAAGGGGGAGTAGGGACTTCCTCAAGTAGGCCTTATTAGTGGGGATTAAGGCCCTCCCCCCCCCCTCCCCCTAGCCTTAGGGGCCCTATGATAAACTAAACCTCCTTTGAGTGTCAGAGTAAAGGCGTCGCTGCGCTCATCGGCAGTTGCATGTGAAGAAAAAATCGAAGAACACTCTGTTTGTCGGGGAATGCCTTGCGCTCGGCAGTGATAAGGAAAAATAAGCTCGAAGAGTCCAAGAGTCTAAGAGGAGCAAGCGGAGGTTGATTTCATCAACCCTGGCATCTTCTACTGACCTTAAACGCTTGCAGCATCGGATGGACAGCTTATGCCTTGGCATCCTCCTTGGCCATGTGCTTGATCAAATCGACAACGCGGCAGCTGTAGCCCCACTCCTGAGATGCTTTTACTTCGTGGCCCTATACAAATTGACAGCTGTCCTATATCATTATGTTCCTTCCTCAGAATACACGATACCGAAAGTGTTCCAGGAAAGCCGTAGAATCGTTATCATACCAGCACACCACCTTGACGAAGGTGGGGTCCAGCATGATGCCAGCCTTGGAGTCGAAAGTGCAAGAGATCGGATTGGTCTCGAAATCGGTGGACACCAGGGCCTCGTCCGTGTAGCCCAGGTAGCCCTTCATGTCTCCCTCGGAACGCTTTTTCATCTCGGCGCAGATCTCCTCGTAGGTGGTCTCCTTCTCCAACTCCACGGTCAGGTCGACCACGGACACGTCGATGGTCGGCACACGCAAAGCCATGCCGGTCAGCTTGCCCTTCACGTCCGGAATGACCTTCGCCACTGCCTTGGCAGCGCCGGTGGAGCTGGGAATGATGTTGCCAGGGCCGGCACGACCGCCGCGCCAGTCCTTCTTGGAGGTGCCATCCACAGTGGGCTGAGAGGCGGTCATGGCATGGCAGGTGGTCATCAGGCCGCGCTTGATGCCGAACTTCTCTTGCAGGACACGCACGGCTGGGGCCAGGCCGTTGGTAGTGCAAGAGGCGCAGGACACGGCCTCCATGGAGGGATCGTAGGTGTCCTCGTTCACGCCCATGACGATGGTGTGGGAGTCATCCTTTGCGGGCGCGGAGAAGATCACCTTCTTAGCACCGGCCTTCAAGTGCGGCTGCACCTTCTCGGTGGTCAGGAACACGCCGGTGGACTCGCAGACGTACTCTGCACCGTGCTCGCCGAACGGGATCTCAGCAGGGTCGCGGGTGTGGGACAAGG